>CM056197.1:9237236-9584268 GCA_029692085.1 Gymnothorax javanicus
ACACACACACACACACACACAAATTACACCAACCCAGCCTGTGCAGAAACACACACACACACACACACACACACACACACACACAGATTAGACCAATTTAGCCTGTGCAGAATCACACACACACACACACACACAGATTACACCAACCCAGCCTGTGCAGAAACACACACACACACACACACACAAACAAACACGCACACACACAGAGATTACACAAACCCATCCTGTGCAAAAACACCCACACACAAACAGATTACACCAACCCAGCCTGTGCAGAAACACACACATACAGATTACACCAACCCTGCCTATGCAGAAACACAAACACGGATTACACCAACACAGCCTGTGCAGAAACACACACACACTAACAGATTACACTAACCCAGCCTGTGCAGAAACACACACACACACACACACACACACACACACAGATTACACCAACCCAGCCTGTGCAGAAACACACACACACAGATTACACCAACCCAGCCTGTGCAGAAACACACACACACACACACACACACACACACACACACACACACACACACATTACACAAAACCAGCCTGTGCAGCAACACACACACACACACACATGTTTGTTTTCATGTTTTGCGGGGACATTCCATAGACTTCCATTCATTCCCTCACCCCTTTCCCTGACCTTAACCCTCAACACTACGGGCCCTATCTTACGCCAGAGTCCCTAAACCCGTTATTTGGGGATTTAGCATTGCGTAAGAGGCGTCCCCCCGCAAAAGTTGCTATCTTGCACACCTGCCTATATCCCTAAAACACATGCGCTACCCGTTATATTATGCATAGGCGTGGTTTGGGCGTTACGCCAGTCAAACCAATCAGTGTGCTAGGTGCCACTGCCTCTAGGAGCAGGCTGCGCTATCCCAAATCCTTAAACCGAAACCCATGATGGAGGGAGGTAGGTCGCCACGTTTCTCCGAAGACGAAGTTAAATTGCTCGTGCATGAGGTCAAATCCTGACAGGGGAGAATCTGTTTTTGTTAAGTTAATCATGAATTGTACTATTTTATTATTATTATTATTAGACATAAACATATTGTTTAATGTTTGGTATGTAATTAAAAAACAACACTTTTGTGATGGAAACTTCAAAAAAAAAAAAAAAAAAAATGCATTTCGCCATGCACTTCCAACTCCCTCTCCCGTCTGAAATGAAGCATAGAACAAAATCCCATTTTAGAAAAATAAAATTAGGTCTATGCACTGGCACTCAGCGACGTAACTTGTTTTCCAGCGAGAGCGGCATTTCAGAACTCTTCAGCGAATGAAGGTAATTCTGGGGACAAGTACGTGGTTTCGTCCGTTTACATTTTCCAATCGGACAGCTGTCTATTTTTTTACAGCAAGTTGCATGACCGTGCTGCAAAAACGGGTGTGCGTACTTGTCGCCGAAATTACCTTCATTCGCAAAAGAGTTCTGAAATGCCGCTCTCGCTGGAAAAAAATTACCGTTGCTGAGTGCCAGTGCGTAGACCTATTTATAATTAAATTATTTTTCTGTACTGAATGTAGCCCATTATTTTGTCGCTGTTGGATCGCATGGGGGAGAGAAGCCGTGTCTTCAATTGCCGCTTGATTATTCTTGAATTGGAAAACGTGTTAATAAAGGAAAACCAAATGGGTAGCGGGTGGTTTGAGGACCCGCTATACGCTTTCCCTAACGTGTGTGGTCAAGATAGCAATTGTAGGGAAAGCGCATAAACACGCCCACGGGCACACCTCCAGGCGCAAATAAGGGAGTTGGCATAATGCATAGCGGGTAGTGTGGCCGCAAGATACCGTTTAGGGATAGTGGAAGCTGCTAAATGCGTAATTCACGGGTAGCGGATAGTGGCAACGGGTAGGGCAGTGTGAAAGATAGAGTCCTACATACCTAACCCTAACCCTAATCCTAACCTTAACCTAACCCTAACCTTATCCCAACCCTAACCTTAACCCTTAACCCTAAAATAGCTCAATTTTTTTGAGGGGAGCTGAAAATGTCCCCACAATTACAGAGAAATCTGGAATTACTATCTTGTGTGGACATGGAAATATCATGTATCACATGTGAAAACTAAAGTATCTAAAAATGTTTTTGTGCTCAACAAAGCAAAGTATTTGTTGGATTATAAGTCAATGCGGATTTTGTATTGTTCTTTAATTTTGCCGTATTTGCATTACTGTGTTGAAGTGTGGGGCAACACATATAAGAGTAATTTAGAATCATTATTTATTTTACAGAAAAAGGCAATGAGAATTATTTTTAAGGTACATCCAGGAGAACACACAAATGCACTGTTTATTGAATCAGGGCTGTTAAAATTTAAAGATTTAATTGAACTGCAGACTTTATTAGTTGTGTACCGGGCAAAAACCTAACACTACCAGAAAATATACAGAAATTATTTGTTTTACATTTAGGAGATGAGCAACATAGAAGGAAATTTAACATTAAGCATCCGTTTGCACGGACTACGTTGAAGCAGATGTGTATCTCTGTAACTGGGGTAAAACTGTGGAATTCCTTGCCAAATGATTTAAAGGGCTGTATGAATATCTTTAGATTTAAGAAAATGTATAAAGAAAGAATAATTAGACAATATGATGGTGTTAGATAATTTGTTTCTCAGATTGTAAATTATTGTGTTTTGACCTTTGTGTTTGTTTACTACTATACGTAGTGGTTGCTAAGCAACTGTGATTGACAGGCCATCTTTTCTTTTCTATTTCTGATTGTATATTTGAATAAGGGGCAGGTAAAATAAGATTTTCTTCTCCCTGCTCCTTTCCGTCATGGGTTATGTAAACTGCTCAGAGCTGAATATATTTTGTGAATTTCTTTTGTCTCCAATGCCATGAGCGGAACAAATAAAAATGAATGAATGAATGAATGAATGAATTGGTCCCCATAAGGGTATGTAAACAGACGTACAAACACACAAACACACACACACACACACACACACACACATACAGATTACACCAACCCAGCCTGTGCAGAAACACACACATAACAGATTAAACCAACCCAGCCTGTGCAGAAACACACACACACACAAACACACACACGCACACACAGTTTACACCAACCCAGCCTGTGCAGAAACACACACATAACAGATTACACCAACCCAGCCTGTGCAGAAACACACACACACACACACACAGATTACACCAACCCAGCCTGTGCAGAAACACACACACAGACACACTCACACACACATATTACACCAACCCAGCCTGTGCAGAAACACACACAAACACACACACACACACGCACACACAGTTTACACCAACCCAGCCTGTGCAGAAACACACACATAACAGATTACACCAACCCAGCCTGTGCAGAAACACACACACACACACACACACAGATTACACCAAGCCAGTCTGTGCTGAAACACACACACACACACACACACACAGATTACACCAACCCAGCCTGTGCAGAAACACACACATAACAGATTATACCAACCCAGCCTGTGCAGAAACACACACAGAGATTACACCAACCCAGCCTGTGCAGAAACACACACACTCAGACACACTCACACACACATATTACACCAACCCAGCCTGTGCAGAAACACACACACACACACACACACACACACACACACACATTACACCAACCCAGCCTGTGCAGAAACACACACACACACACACACAGATTACACCAACCCAGCCTGTGCAGAAACACACACACACACACACACACACACACACAGATTACACCAACCCAGCCTGTGCAGAAACACACACACACAAACAGATTACACCAACCCAGCCTGTGCAGAAACACACACACACAGATTACACCAACCCAGCCTACGCAGAAACACACCCGCACAACACACACACACACACACACACACACACACACACACACACACACACACACACCAAGCCAGCCTGTGCAGAAACACACACAGACACACACACACACGCCAACCCAGCCTGTGCAGAAACACATACACACAGATTACACCAACCCAGCCTGTGCAGAAACACACACACACACACACACACACTCACTCACGCACACACACACACATACACATACAAGCAGTTCGCACACACATGAGCAGTGCAAATGCACATGTACACATGTACATACACACAGACACACACACACACACACACACACATACAAGCAGTTCACACACAGACACACACACATACAAGCAATTCAATTCACACATGCATGAGTAGCACACACACATAAGCAGCGCGCTTCTGTTGCTTTGATTAGTAAGCAGGCTTCTGTTTAGTTGATTCAAAAAACATAATCAGGTGGTGCATTTGATTTCTGTAGCTTTTATCAATATTTGTTCAGTAAAATCATTAGTTGTTACTGAAAAAAAACATAATCAATTGAATCATTTATGTATCTACTTGTATCCTATTCCTTTGGCTGTATTTTTCCTCTCTTGACTGTAATTTTCCAGTCCATTTTAGTATATATTCCTTTTTTTTTTTTAAATCCTATACTTCTATTTTCCACCATGGTTTAACAAAACAAAGTTGGAGAGTAAAAAAAAAAATTTAAAGATAAGATGGTTACAACCCATGAATTGTGATTGGAGCAAAGTTTGTTAGAGATAAGATGGTTACAACCCATGTATTTTGATTGGAGCAAAGTTGGTTGAGTTTTTCCCATAAATATTGCTCTGTAAAGAATGCCGGGTTAGCACTGCCTGGCCAGGGACTGCTCACTGTGGGAATAAAGATAGCTTCTGAAGATTTTGTCTCCCTCCAATTATTCACGAACAAGGCGACCTCAAAAATATGTAAACATCTAGTCGGGAAACCACAACATATTTGGCGAGCCAGCGGCAGGAGTCGGCAAAGGTCGGTTACACTCGTAAGGGTGGGCGGTCTTCCGGTGCTCAGAGATGGTGCAGGGAGCACACACACACCCTAAGATGCCAGCAAACTAAGGATAAGGTGAGCAATTTAATTAATTTGCTTTAATTATCTTGCTCAGATAGATAAGTGGGGGTGTTGTTTTGTGTTGTCCCAGCCCTGATCTGGAGCACTGGAGACAAGTGACCTTTCGGCTCAAAGAATCTAGACACAAAATTGGGGGATATTAAAAGGAGAGGGACAGAATCTGCAGAATTGATATGTAACTACTAACCACTAACAATGAATTCGCAACAAGTTACTGTGAGTAATTGTTTGGAACTCAGAGCGTATTCTGTAACTAGTTTGGTGTAAGACTGTTGTTATATGTGAGGCCTGTGCTGGGACCCTAAAGGGATGGAATAAACCTGCAGGCCTCCCCTGCTTGAGATTGGGATACGGCCTGGATTACCTAGAGAGGTACTGGGATACGGCCTGGATGACCTAAGAGAGGTACTGGGATCCGGCCTGGATGACCTAAGAGAGATACTGGGATATGGCCTGGATGACCTAGAGAGGTACTGGGATCCGTTTTTGCAGTGTTGTCTGTCTTGTTGTTTATTATTTTTACAAAAGGGTGCGCAGCACATTTGGCGTATGGAGCTAGACGATTAATGGGTTTGTGAGGACATTGACTGGAAGTAAGGTTTGCTGGGTCCTAAGGGTGGACTGACTGGTAGTAAGGATTGCGAGGTCCTGTACAGATGCTTTTTGACGGGAAGTTTGTTGGGTGGGTGCGGCTCCCTTTTTGCATGAGTGTAGAGTAAATGTGGATATGAACGGTGGTCTTGTTGCGTATTGCATTAGTTGGGAGTGTTAAGAGTGCACTAAATATTAATAAATAACCCTTAGTTTACATGCAATAAGTTAAATTTATTATTAATGGTCATTACTATTTGGCAGATTAAAAGAAGTAGTAAATTGCATGTATTAAAAGATTATTTAGCATTATTTTGATTGGTGTACTATCATCATTGAATAGGTGAGGAAAAAAAAAACAGTTTGGCCGAGAAATGAAATTTGGATTAAAAAATAAACAATGATGATTACAGCAAAGCTGGTTGATAGAGGAAAAAAGGAAAAAAAAGAAGGAAAAAAAGCAAAAGCAACTTCCTATGTTGGGAAAAAAACACAAAAAAAGGCAAATGGAACTAAACAAGAAATATCATTGATTAGACAACTAGATGGTTATACACTAAACATAACACTGGTTTAGGAATGCGTAACAAAATACGATCTGTCTAAAAGGAAGAGGAGAAATCGCATAAGCGGGTTTATAATATAAACTGTTTACTGAGCATAGTGAGCAGTGTAACTGGTAAAATAAACATATTGCAATTCAATACATGGGGGAAATAATTCGGCTAAAGTAATAAAATTTTAATTAATAAATAAATAACACCGGCAACGCCTGTGGAGGAATTAAGAGAGCCATTTCCTACCTTTGAGAATGATAAAAAAAATAAAAAATTGTCAAATAACCGGGAAAAAAGAACTAAAAAAAAAAAAAATTGAGTAACAAAGTGGCCAGAAGAGGGGAAATTTGATCTTGCAATATGTGAAAAAATAATGGGTATAATGACAAACTATGCATCGGCGGCAAAAAAGGGTTAAAAAAAAGAATAAAATGAGCTGGCAGTTCTGGAATTGTTTGGAGAAAAGGGGAATGTTAAACATTCAGGATCAGGATAAATATTTTGTAAAGCAAAGTGAAGCTGCGTCTCAGTCAAAGCCATCTGAAAAGGTTAGTGACAATGAATTGTTTAACCCAGCGCCGTATGCCCCCCCATATTCAGGAACAATGTTTAACCCAGCGCCGTATGCCCCCCATATTCAGGAACAATGTTTAACCCAGCGCCGTATGCCCCCATATTCAGGAACAATATTTAACCAGCGCCGTATGCCCCCCCATATTCAGGAACAATGTTTAACCCAGCGCCATTATGCCCCCCATATTCAGGAACAATGTTTAACCCAGCGCCGTATGCCCCCCCATATTCAGGAGCAGTATTTAACCCAGTGCCGTATGCCCCCCCATATTCAGGAACAATGTTTAACCCAGTGCCGTATGCCCCCCCCATATTCAGGAACAATGTTTAACCCAGCGCCGTATGCCCCCCCCATATTCAGGAACAATGTTTAACCCAGCGCCGTATGCCTCCCCCATATTCAGGAACAATGTTTAACCCAGCGCCGTATGCCCCCCCATATTCAGGAGCAGTATTTAACCCAGCGCCGTATGCCCCCCATATTCAGGAACAATGTTTAACCCAGCGCCGTATGCCTCCCCCATATTCAGGAACAATGTTTAACCCAGCGCCGTATGCCCCCCATATTCAGGAGCAGTATTTAACCCAGCGCCGTATGCCCCCCCATATTCAGGAACAATGTTTAACCCAGTGCCGTATGCCCCCCCATATTCAGGAACAATGTTTAACCCAGCGCCGTATGCCCCCCATATTCAGGAACAATGTTTAACCCAGCGCCGTATGCCCCCCCATATTCAGGAACAATGTTTAACCCAGCGCTGTATGCCCCCCATATTCAGGAACAATGTTTAACCCAGCGCCGTATGCCCCCCATATTCAGGGAGCAGTATTTAACCCAGCGCCGTATGCCCCCCATATTCAGGAGCAGTATTTAACCCAGCGCCGTATGCCCCCCATATTCAGGAGCAGTATTTAACCCAGCGCCGTATGTCCCCCCATATTCAGGAACAATGTTTAACCCAGTGCCGTATGCCCCCCCAGTTTCAGGAACAATGTTTAACCCAGCGCCGTATGCCCCCCCATATTCAGGAACAATGTTTAACCCAGCGCCGTATGCCCCCCCATATTATTTATTTAGTTTTATTTTTATTTAGATTTATTTAAGCAGGGGGCCTGACTGAGACCATGTCTCCTTTTCAGCAGGGCCCTGCATTACAGACAATTAAAATAACAGTTTTCAAGGACATTTGTACAAAAAAAAAAAAAAAAAAAAACAATGCCATTATTAAAGGGAAAACATTAACTAAAACAACAACAATTCTCTTGACAAAATAATTTGATCAGAGTTTTAAAATGTCCAAAAGGAACCAGTTCTTTCAATTTCAGTTCAGCTTGCAACTGGTTCCAGGTATGTGGGACATTATAATAAAAAAGCTGTCTTACCAAGCTCTGTTCTTACACGAGGAACATTGAGACACAAAAAAGTCCTGTGACCGTGTCCCATGGCAACCCACTCGCTGCATAAGTAGACTAGCTAGATAAGGAGGGATTTTCATTAAAACACATTTATAAACAAATAAAAACCAGTGGTAGTCACGTCTAGCTTTCAATGACCCCCACCCTACTGACTTGTATAAAACACAATGGTGAGTCACGGAAATCAAGACCAGTGATAAATCGAATAAGCGGAATGATAAACACAATCTAAAGGTTTTAAAACAGAAGTAGATGCATTTCTATAAATCACATCACCATAATCAAGCATGGGGAGTATTACTGAGTGCACAATCTTCTTTTTATTTTCGAAATTGAAACAAGCCCTATTCCTGTATAAGAAGGCAATTTTACTCCTTATCTTTTTTGTTAAATTTTCAATATGCATGTAAAAAGTCAGCTTGTCGTCCAGCCAAATGCCCAAGTATTTATAATGGGGGACATGCTCAATTTGGCTACCCTGCAGGGTACAAATTTGAAAATCAAGGGGGTCTTTTTTCTTAGCTTTGGTGAATACCATGAACTTGGTTTTGTCCTCATTTAAGACAAGCTTCAAATCAAATATTCAGGAACAATATTTAACCCAGCGCCGTATGCCCCCCATATTCAGGAACAATGTTTAACCCAGCGCCGTATGCCCCCCCATATTCAGGAACAATATTTAACCCAGCGCTGTATGCCCCCCCATATTCAGGAACAATGTTTAACCCAGCGCCGTATGCCCCCCATATACAGGAACAATATTTAACCCAGCGCCGTATGCCCCCCCATATTCAGGAGCAGAGGGAGAGACAGCAGCTGAAAAAACCTGAAGTGAGTGATATACAGTAATATCAGATTTGGGAAACAAAATTGCCGTTGGCAGTGTGTAAAAGAACACATAGGGGCTTTAGGTTTAAATTTAAATAGCGCAGAAGAAGAAATTGATTTAATGGGGATGTATAGCATACAAATTTAAAAAAAAAAAAAAAGTGAATTAGCAAATGTTTATTGGTTGGGGATATAGTAGACCAAATTAAAGAGCAAGTTTGGAGTACCTGGGGAAAATACTGTATATTGAAGCCCAAAGACCCCAGGCTACATGGCATTGTACAATGATATTCGACCCCACTTAGGACCCAGAATCAGAAAAAAAAAAAAAGGGCCCTTAATGTTGATTTGGAACAGGACAGGAAACAAATCATTAAGATTATGATTAACTGTTAATTGATAGGGAAAATAAAGCAAGTGACAATTCCTATTGAAGAATCAGAAATGAACTTGGAGAACAAATTAAGACAGAATTAGACAAATTGCCAGAACAGCTGTGATCTCAACATGATACATATGTGGCAGAATGCCATCAGCAAATCCAGTAATATCCACTATGAGTGTGAAGCAATTACACCATTTGAATTAATTAAATATTTGTAAAATTCTAAAGAACTAGCAAATCTAAGCAGCTTTCTTTAAATAATTAGACTGTGTGAGATTGGTGTGCTAGAAGCATATCTCTGAAAAGAAAATTAAGGAAAAGTAACACTGAGAAACAAAAAGAATAACACAGAGCGTTCAAAATTTGCCAAAGTACTGTTAAACACGATATACTGGCCAATAAATTCAGTAAATTTAATTGATACAGAGGTTTCTCTATCAAGAATTGGAAACTTTTAGTTGCTATTTGAAGGTTAAAAAAAAATAGGGTTGAATGATCAGAAAAGAAGCAGTTGTGAAATTTAAAAATACATATTAGATTTATGAAAGAATAAAAAAATCAAGGGAACTATTGTGGGATTGGAGACTGGATGACTGGATGGGTTTTTAAACAAAGATGCGCAGAGAAAACAATACCGCGAATGGAGCCTTAGTTACCAAAAGCAGATAAGGGAAAAAGAAATAGGTGAAAGGCCAACATACAGAGGCCAGAGAACAGAAGGGGAGAAAGGGGGGTCTAAGCAATACGATTTCATGTGGAATTTTCTTAATTTGTTTAACAAGAATAAGTTCTGCCCAGCAAAGGAGTCATGTAAAGGATCAATGCTGTAACAAATGAGGTGAACAAATGTGACTGAAAGCTTTCCTGACCAAAGAAATGCAGTTAATAAATTCATGATCTTTTCTCTGTTTTTGAACAGGAGTGGAGCAACAATTCAAGGAGACGAATTGACTAATAAACTTTCTCTGATTTTTTTACTTTTACAGGAACGGATCCAGGCGAGAGGAAAAGCAGCAAAATTATGATGATTGAGTTTTGTTCATTGTTGTTTGCATCTAACTCATTCTATTGAAACTTTTCCACAGAGTTCGCACTCCAGAAGGGAAGAAATTCTTCTAAGATAAATTTGGGGAAATTCAATTCGGAGTATTAACACAAGAGTATATTCAAAAGGTGGACCACCATATAATTGAAAAAGTCGACTAATAACGTGATCACATTCTAAATTTATTTTGATTAGGCTGACAAAATCTTTTCCTCTGACTAACAGTGAGAAGGACGGGGACTTTCAAAGAAAAGGTAGTGACTGACTGACTGAACGGACCAGATTTGGGACGATTGTCTACCTTCATGTACTGGGAGCCCAACAGAAAAACTATTTTACAGTTGAATGTTCAATGTGTGCCCATTTTTGAGAATAAAAACAAAAAAAACTGCATATTGTAACACACGGTCTAAAGCAACTCCACCTGGTTCTGCTGATGACATGGGGAGTCGTCATAGCTGGGGCTAATAAGCCCTGACTGTGCATCTCCTCCATGCTCTTAGCGGAACCTTAGATTGTGGTGGGTTGCTAAATCAAAATTCATTGAAAAAAATACTGTGAAAAGATATTGTTACTGTCCTATCTTTTGACCCAGAATACACTGAAACATAAAATTATGAGTTCACTGCCGAAAAATATTGATTTAAAATTGACAGGAGCTCAGTAGTGAGGGTGAGCAATTTGGATAATTATGAATTTGTAGTATAATATTAATTTATCAGGGTGGCACATGCACTGTGGTTGACAACTCATTGTATTCCAAATAATTAAGGTGACATTAAAGGGGTCCTATTATGCTGATCCTTCTTTTAATACATATTAGTAATGTAATAATGTTGGTTGTCCATGCTCAACCTCTGAAAAGTTTCTAAACATAAGATACAGGGATTTTGCCCTAATCCAAGAACGTGATTTCGTGAGCGTGATTTCCTCTCTGAACAGCTCCTCCCGAGATCTTCACGAGATCTGGGTAAAACCTGACGTCAGGTTGTGCCATCCAATTGGTACAGACCTAGCCAGAGCCAATCATAGCGCTGGACCTGCCCACACCGGAAACTATTCTAGCAGGCACTAACAACAGCAGATCATACTATGCCTTAGTAGCATCTACACTTTTGGAAATACAAAAGAAGAACCGCAGATCATTTGAGGTGCAATTTTGTCAGTATCTCTCCCAAAGCTGCTTGTCCGTTTACTTTTGGACGCGAAGAAAAACAACGATTTTTTTCTTCCAAAAGACGATGCCACCAGAAATCAGTGGGTAGCTTTTTTTGTTTGCTGGCAGCAAAAAGCCACGGCCAAAGGGAACGTTAGCTGATTGTGCTCAGCATTTCACCAAAGACAGCTTTATCAATAAAGGATAATTCGACACAGGATAAGCGTTTCAGCTGCTTCTCAAACCTGAAGCAGCTGCATCGATCAAGCGCTCGGAGCCACATGCTGTAAGTAACGATATAACAGCAAATAATGTAAGTGAAGCTAATGTGTTACGGGTGGCTAGCAGGACTGCTAGCGATAGTTAGCACTAACAACTGGCCTCAAACGCAGGCTTTGTAAAATATCTGAAGATAAAGCCTGTATCGGTCGCGACTGTCCATGACTCACAGACACAGAAGCTGTAAGTTGCTTTTACTGCATAAGCCAACCTGACATGATAGCCAGTTGATTGTGGCTGTAGCACAGCGGCTAACGTAGCCAAGTTACTGTTGCTAATGTTTGTGTCCTAAATATGCAAGAGTGATATCAGGGGAAATTCTACAGAAGGTGTGTGAACATAAACCTCATTTGAAGCTAACTCTTAATACTTGTTTGTAATTTGGATGCTTGGTACAACTGTTCACAGTAACAGAACTTGCTGTCTGTAAAACCTGTATTGCAAGGGTTTGTCTCTGTGGTTATGACCGCTCGGTTACCAGCTACTGCATGTTAGTTTGCGTGTCGTGCTAATTAAAAATGCTCCTGGTTAACTTATATGCAGTAATTCTGATCGGTATGCTTGTGTTACTTTGGTAAGCATCAATGTGGCAATTTCATCATAACGTTGCCCGATTTTAGCCTCTACAGTTAGTGATCGCTTCACTTATCCATGACTGGGATCAGCAGGATACTTCACAAATGTCTGAGCAAGCTCTCTGGTGCTACCATGAAAGCAATGCGAAACGCAGAAGCTCTACCGGTTTACAAATGATTTTTCTGCACTACCTTGACATAATTTCATCCCACTTCAGAAATTGTTGTGGCTAATAAAAAGCCGAAAAAGGCGGAGATTAAATAGGTAATTCTTTCCTGTAGAAGTGATCGATTCGCTAGCTCCACATAAGCAACTTGTCCGCGCTAACGGAACATACGGTTTGCAAAACCTGTATTATGTTCATAATATAACCGAGCTCAACTGTATTATGTTCATAACATAACCGAGCTCTCTCTAGCTGTCACGTACTATCCATAAAGCTGCTTTCACATCGGACACGAAACGAATTTTTCGCGTGACAGATTACATTCAAAGTCAATGCAAAGACGCGAATACGGGCATGTCAAGCCGGTTTCACACCGGACGCGAAACGAATTTTTCGCGCGACAGATTACATTCAAAGTCATGACCACTTATCAGCTACTGCATGTCAGTTCCCCTGCTCTGCTAATTAAAAACGCTCCTGGTTAACTTATATGCAGCGATTCTGATCGGTATACTTGTGTTACTTCGGTAAGCATCAATGTGACAGTTTCATCATAACGTTGCCTGATTGTAGCCACTACAGTTGCAGCTAACCGGAGAGGTGCTGTATGTGTCTGCCGAGTTGGGCTGCAGTTAGACCAGACGTAGGTTTTGCAAAGCTTGGGGTGAGTTTTTGGGTGCTTGTGAAACGATCGCTTTACTTATCCATGACCGGGGTCAGCCTGATACATCCCCAGTGTCTGAGCAAGCTCTCTGATGCTACCGGTGAAAGCGATAGGGAAAAGCACAGGCTATAACGTGCCCGGTATAACAAACAATTTATCTGCATTGCTGTCGATTGAATATTAAATCGGCGACTGAATATTAAATTATTTCCTGTAAAAGTGATCGATTCGCTAGCTCCAAATAAGCAACGGTTCACGCAGACGGAACTTACGGTCTGTAAAACCTGTATTATGCTCATAACATAACCGGAGCTCTAGCTTGCTCTCGCGCACAATCCATAACGCGCCCATTCTCCGCGAGGAAACGCTTGTCATTCCGACGCAGTAAGTAAACCATTACCACGGGCAATTTCCGAAAAGGCCTTTAAGCCTGGAGCTTTCGCCCCTTCGTCATATACCAGCGCAGAAGCTGTTCGTTGCTTCACACTAACAACACACCACAGCTATGCACACGACCCAGCAGGTCCTAATACACACCGAAGCAGTCCATAAGCTGTTGGTCCACTTTTAGCTGCTCCTCACTGTCCATGTTTCCCTCTAAACTCAGACCCACTGGATTTCTACGGTCTCCGGTCTACACTTGGGCATGTCGACCCGTTCTACAAATGTGTCTATATGGGGTGGATTCTAGCTTCCCCTGCATCCTAGCTAGGAGTAGAAAAACCGCGGTACTCACCAACTGTTGCCGTAGCAAACTGTAGCCGATAGCAAATTTGAGCTTGCGCTGACAGATATTCGCACTGCGTCCTCCACTTTCGCCGCTGCGTTTGTTAGAACAAGATCATGTCATTAGATCTATATTCAAGTATAACGTTAGATTGCGGAATCTGCCCGCCGCTTCCTTATCAGATTGCAGACGTGTCTCAGGTTTCACTCTGGGGAGCCGGACACGGAAAACTGCGTTCTGCAGCCTCGTCCCGCCCAACTCCGCCCTCCACAGAGCTGGCCAGTCAGAAGAAAGTGGGCACACGGGGAGTGGAGGCCATAGCGGAAGAGACACCCCAGTGAGGCGTTTCAGGCAGAGACTACAATGTACTACAAATGCAGTTTTTTGAGGATGGCAGTATGAACGAAATAAATACACTTTCTTTACTTTGCGCGATCAGGAGTACTCTAGGGGAGTCAAAGACCAAAATATAAACTTGGAAAAATAGCAAAATAGGTCCCCTTTAATGATTTTGTAAAGCACACTCAGACCGAGGGGAAAAATACACAAGACAAATTTCTTGAATTGGGACTTATTTGGCTGGTTAAAGAAGAATCTAAGTGTCAGAACTATAATTTCAGCATTTGTTTCAAATTGTTATTGATGAGTTGTAACTTTAACTGTTTCATCTATTATTCCCATAAAGTTGCTGCAATAGCCCCAATTCAACTGGAATGATCTCATAACTATCCCATCCAGAGTACAGAGCTCAATGCTGAGCACCTGCGTGTGTTTTGTGACTCACTCCAGAGACGGGTAAGATCTCCTATCAAGGAGACAACCTAAGGCAGGGGTGAGTCGACCCCCAGGTCATTGTTGAAATCAAAGTCTTTTGGGAGATTATTATTATGGGCTATTGCATGGAGGCGCTATTGTAAGTCCCTGGGAAGACCTGGATGAAACTGTTTTTAAAATGTTCTGACTCCAAAGTCTCTGCACAGGCTTTGCAGAAAAAGTAAATATTATAAAATCTGGTACATCTAAGTGAAATTATGCAGGTGTAGGTAACCCTCGTTCTGTATGTGCCGAGTGCATAGTGGATCTGCAGGTGCCTGTGTCTGTGGCGTCTGTGTTTGTGTTTGTATTTTATTTTCTCACTCCAGTGACGGGCGGGTGGCAGTTTAGCGCACCAGCCGGTCAAGGCCCGCTCCTTCCTGGAGCCTCCCTGAAGTTTTGAATGAAGACAGTAATTCCAGTCATGAAGGCTCGTTCACCAAAACAATCAGATGGAAAAATTGCAAATCAGTGTTGAATATGGACTTGGACTTTGGACTAACTTTGGACTGATTACCTGCAATAAGCAACATTACTGGATTCAAGTGGGACATTAGACTGGGACTTTATTTACCACAGCAACGAAAAGCCTTAAGGCCTTGAGAAACCTTGACGCAAAAACAACTGGAGTTCACATGCTGGCGTACATGACAGACTGTTTTTACTCAAAGTGTTACAGTCGGAAAGGACCAACAAAGGACCAACAAATGATTTTATGTTCGGGCTCATAAGAAATTCACTTGTGTGTAGGATGGGGGTCATGGACCAGGGGTAGACAATGCTGTGCCCTTTTTTCGACCATGGTTAATGTGAGGCCATGATTGGGATGGCCTCAACGGGAGGAATGTTGAGGATTATATTTAAATATTTCTCATCATATTCATCAGTAGATCAATTGCCATGTTGAATAACCATAATCAATAATCATAATCAGTATGCAGCAGTAACACACACACACACACACACACACACACATACAAGCAGTTCACACACAGACACACACACGTACAAGCAATTCAATTCACACATGCATAAGCAGCTCACACATAAGCAGCAGGCTTCTGTAGCTTTGATTAGTAAGCAGGCTTCTGTTTAGTTGATTCAAAAACATAATCAGGTGGTGCATTTGATTTCTGTAGCTTTGATCAATATTTGTTCAGTAAAATCATTAGTTGTTACTGAAAAAAAACAATCAATTGAATCATTTATGTATCTACTTGTATCCTATTCCTTTGGCTGTATTTTTCCTCTCTTGACTGTAATTTTCTAGTCCATTTTAATATATATTCCTTTTATTTTTTTAAAATCCTATACTTCTATATTCCACTATGGTTTAACAAAACAAAGTTGGAGAGTAAAAAAATGTTAAAGATAAGATGGTTACAACCCATGAATTGTGATTGGAGCAAAGTTTGTTAGAGATAAGATGGTTACAACCCATGTATTTTGATTGGAGCAAAGTTGGTAGTTTTTCCCATAAATATTGCTCTGTAAAGAATGCCGAGCTAGCACTGCCTGGCCAGGGACTGCTCACTGTGGGAATAAAGGTGGCTTCTGAGGATTTTGTCTCCCTCCAATTATTCACGAACAAGGCGACCTCAAAAATATGTAAACATCTAGTCGGGAAACCACAACAACTCCAAATTAGAATTAGAATCCATAATTTAGGGAAACCTGCGTGGGTCTCGAAGTGACTACACCTCGAACTCTTAGGAGACTACTGCCGTCGCTAAACATGTACTCCCGGGTTTTAGTACTGTTACTGGATCCTAGGTTTGTCGATTAGATTAGAGGTTGGAAGTCAGCCATCACTGCAACAGCATCTTTTGGCGTGAATCCAGCGAACCCAGATCTATGCACGCCCATGGGTTCCTTCAGGGAATTTTAACAGATAACCGAGTTTTCGTCCATGGGTTTCCTTAAGGCTAGAATCCCAGAACCGGCAATACACAAACCCTTTATGTAAGTAGATCCTGATCGTCTCTCCAACTTAATAAAACCAATTCCCATACCAGGCTGCTGGCCAGTGTAAGGTGGAAAAAAAAAAAAAAACCACTAGATGGCAGTATTGACATTTTTTTTGTTAAGCCCAGTCTGGAGCTAGGTTTGGCGCATGTCCTGGGCATGCCTCAGAGGGGGTTGGAAAAGAGTATATAAGGAGAAAAATTGAGAGAGAAAAAGGGAGTAGGAGAAATTGCAAGGAGAAATTGTGGAAGGATACATTTGACCAGACCTGTCACTCTTTTCAAGACCTGTGAAGCTTTTTGTGGATTTTTGCCTGTGTTGGAGCATTTTCCTGTCCCAGGACATCGCCACATAGCAGCCCCATCTCAATTACCAAGGGACTGTAAATATCTCATTTTTCTTTTATTTCGATCTTGGTCAGTAGAGTAGATTGTAGATTAATTCAAAGTGTGTGTTTAATTAAATCTGTTAAAGTTTTAAAATTTTGTCTGTCATCCCTTGCTTTCCGCTACGCCATAACAAATTTGGGCCATAACAAATTGACGCCATAACAAATTGGGGCCATCACACCAGTCATTCCTCGGTTGGGATTATACCCCTAGGTATCCGTTGCAAAAAGGATTAAGAGTCACAGAGACCACGCAAGTTTAAAAGAATAACAAGAATTTATTCACCAGGTAGGCAAGAGCTTAAATCAACAGACCAAATATTAGTTACCACGAATTTAGACAAATATAAAAGTCATACCTGGCGACAGCTACACACACAGAGTTGGGTGAGTGCGAAATCAGAGAGACAATCCGCCATAGCTATAGAGTCTACTCACGCACTTACGTACGCGGGGAGAGATCAGATACAATCTTCCCAGAATGGATTGTTTCTCTTTCCTTTAAGCCAAACCACGTCTTTGATCCAGGCGGCATGGCCATAAACACCTGGAAGGGGGGTCGAATCTGGTTTTTGGGTTTCCACCATTTGGAGGATGTAATAAAACACTTCAGCAGAGAGAGGAGAATAGGGTGATTACCAGAGAGTATTCTGACCAAATTCTCAGGAGTTTCCAAAAGGGAATGAACCATAATTTCAATGGGAATGAAACATACTCCATTCAACTCCTTGGATCCCCCGAGAATAACAAGACCAAACATGATATGAATATGTACTAATATGATGCAGTTGTCATGAAAAAGTCTTAAGAAGAATTAATATATAGGTAAATTGGGTTATAAGTCCAGAAGTGATTTCTTAGCAGAATATTGAATATATAAGCATATTATGCAGTTCCCAGAGGTTTAGATTATTTGAAACAGATTAATATAACCGGACTTTAACTTAAGACTGAGGACAGTAATATGACTCCCACAGGGGCATTGTGTCAGCCAGAGCCTTGCAACTACCCCCCCGTACAGAGTAACAGTGAGACCATCGACACCTTCTACATGCAGGCTGAACGAGCATCCTGGGGGGAAGTCCACAAAAGTTTTTTTGCTATCTGGCATGGCTCTGGACCGAGCTTATCAGCCATTTGTTGCTTACAGCCGCTGGGCTCCCCCACGCATCAGCGTTTGCAGATCTTACAGAGGTGCCGCTCAGAACCCAACCAAAGGCACAGATGAATTTTACTGGTTTTGGAATGGAACAATCTTTTGTAAAATGAAATATGCAGCGAATTCTTACCAGCCATTCTACATTATGTACTATGGCCTTACAAAAATTGAAGTCACTATTTGGATTTGAATAAGCAAATACTCATGACCTGTATCTTGTGGTCATTGAAAAGATGTTACTGTGTTTCAAGAGGGACAAATTACTGGTCAGCAGCGAGCACAGAAAACAGCTGAGGATATGGCTGAAATCACGAGAATTGGGTCATGACCTCTGCAACAATTTATTTAAACCTGGAGCGATAGTGGTGAACTGTCAACTTCACAGATGAAATGGGTTGGAGAAAAATCATAACTGATCCTGATCAGAGATCACTAAAATACTTGATGAAGTGTACTCTTAAAAAATGAAAAGTAGAATTTATGGCGAAGTTTAAGTTTTAAGTTTTAGTTCCAGAAACTAGAATCAAGGAAAGAGAAGAGAAGTGGCCTAAATATGAGCTAAACGAGAGCAGCTAACTCTAAAGCACCAGAGGAGTCCATGGCAGCAGGCAAAGAAGTGAAGCGAAGGGTCAAGAGAGACGACATTGATAACCTGGCCAGACAAGCGGAGGAAGCAGCAGCACAGGGGAACCTGAAAGACCTGCACGCAGTGACTAAGAAACTGGCAGACAAGTTCCAGCAGACAGATAAGCCAGAGAAAAGAACGGGGGCCCAATGACCACTGCAGAGGGACAGCTGAAGCGATGGGCAGAACACTTCAGGGAGCTGCTGAACTGCCCCGCCCCTGCAGCACCTCCAGACATCCCACCAGCTGAGACAGAACTGCCCATCAACTGTGACAAGCCCTGAAAAGCAGAGATTAAGAAAGCCGTCATGACACTGAGAAACGGGAAGGCAGGAAGGGCCGGAAGAGATACCAGCAGAAGCCATCAAAGCTGACATACTGTAGAGACAGCTGTCGACATGCTACACTGCCACTTCAGCAACATCAAAAAGAAAGGAACAGGTCCTGGCCCAGTGAAAAGAAGGGATCGTCATCAAGTTGCCAAAGAAAGGAGACCTCAGGAACTGCTGAGGGATCATGCTCCTGTCAGCGCTGGGCAAGATTCTCAATACAGTTCTACCGGAGAGGATGAGGGAGGCAGTCGACTCCAAGCAACAAGACCAGGAGGCGGGCTACCGGAGGGACAGATCCTGTGCCGACCAGATCGCTAGCCTTTGTATCATTGTGGAGCAGCCGCTGAACTAGAACTTCCCCCTCTACATCAAATTCATAGACTACGAGAAGGCCTTTGGCAGTGTGGACAGGGAGACGCAATGGAAGCTGCTGAGGCACTACAGGGAACCCAAGAAAATCATCTCCCTCATCCGGTGCACCTACCAGGACATGAACTGCAGGGTTGCACATGCCGGCCAGCTGCCAGACAGATTTGAGGTGAAGACTGAGTCCATCAGGGGTGTCTTCTGTCGCAGTTCCTCTGTCTCCAGGTTACTGATTGGATCACGAAGACCACCACAGCAGGCAGGAGCAACGAGATACAGTAGAAACTCTGGACGCTGCTGGACGACCTCAATTTTACTGATGACCCGGCGCTCCTCTCTCAGAACCACACCCAGATGTAGGACAAGACCCCTCGCCTGGGGACATCATCAGCCGGATGAAGATACGCAGGAAGAAGACGGAGCTATGAACACCACTGTCAACACACCAGTCACAGTCGGTAGAGAGCCCATCAGGGCGATGGAGTCCTTCATCTGTCTGGGAAGTGTAGTTGACAGGTAGAGGGGTACTGATCGAGACGTCACGGCTAAGATTGGCTAGGTAAGAGCGGCCTTTGGCATGCTCAAGAACATCCAGGCCTCAAGAGAGATCAGCACAGTGACAAAACTTTGCAGCTTCAACTCAAATGTCAAATCGATTTGGTTGTATGGATGCGAGACTTTGAGGACAACGAAGACGATGCAACCGAAGATTCAGACATTCATGAACACCTGTCTGAGGTGCATCTACAACATCAGATGGCCGAACAAGATCAGCAACAAAGATCTATGGCAGCAGGAAGGACAGGAACTAATAGCTAGGTGGATTCTGCGGGGTAAATGGGGCTGGA
The DNA here is from genome assembly GCA_029692085.1 of Gymnothorax javanicus. Taxonomy (NCBI): domain Eukaryota; kingdom Metazoa; phylum Chordata; class Actinopteri; order Anguilliformes; family Muraenidae; genus Gymnothorax; species Gymnothorax javanicus. The sequence continues at coordinate 9,257,673 of CM056197.1, forward strand.
TCGGACACACCCTCAGGAGACCAGCATCCAACATCACACGCCAAGCCCTGACCTGAACCCCCAGGGGAAAAGGAAGAGAGGCCAGCTTCGCAACAGCTGGAGGTGGGACACTGAGGCAGATATCAAAAAGCAAGGAACCAACTGGAGTGGGATTGAGAGGGCAGCCTAGAACCGAATGAGATGGAGGCATGTTGCTGACAGCCTATGTACCACAGGGGGCGATGGGCGGAAGTAAGTCAGTAAATATTCTTGTTCTAAGGGTTTCAACTGAGTCACAGTGGGAGGAATGTTCCTTGATTGCTGGTCACGGATTCTTCATGGAAATAACCTGGGCAGGAGACTAAAAAGAGCTAATGGAGAAGTATTTATGTGGCGATTATTCAATTGTTTGCCCTAAAAGTGAATCAGAAATGGTATATGCTTGTTTTAAAACATTGCTTATAGTACCTGTAATGGTGTGGTCAAGGTCTTCATCTACCGTTCACATTTTTTGCAAGTAAGGCTGTTTTCCCAATGCTTTACGGCAGGGGTCCTCAATCTTACCCAGAAAGGGTGGTGTGGGTGCTGGTTCTCATTCTAAATAAGCAGTTACACACTTGATTCTGATGATCAACCTCTTCAGCAAAGACTCTAAGGCTTGATTGGTAGAATCAGATGAGAAACTGTTTGGTTGGAATGAAAGCCTGCACCCGCACCGGCCCTTTCTGGGTGAGATTGAGGATCCCTGTTTTGCAGAATGGCGCTGTTGCCGAGAGAGGTTTGTTTTTAATCGCAGTACATATATTTTACCGCAGGATGGCAGCACATACAATGAAAAATTCGAGGAAAATAAATGATCAGTCTCAAACCTTTGCCATGATATTTTCATGTAAAGCGAAAGGAAAATCATTTTAAACTTTCAAATCTGCGTTCAATAACCCAAACATTACTAATTCACCGCAGTTTTGAAATTTTTCGGCTAAAAGAATGTCCACTCTGCTGCAATTAGTTGGCGCATCGAAGGAGAAAAAAAAAACATAGTTCGAACAATTTATGATACTAATGTACATAATTCATCTAAACTCGAAAAGCGAGTAATGAAGAAAAAATTTATGGCGTATTACAATTCTGCTCCGGGATTGTGGTTGCAATGAGACCCGTCATACACCGTGATCCCACTGGAACGACTTATGCCGACAGCACAAACGGCTTTTTTACAATCAAGACTTGATTTTACAATCAAGTCTGATCTTCAGCTGGCTCTTTGACTTCATGATTTAAAACGGAGTATTGCATTGCTACGGCACCCGCTGCGCGAAATTGTCATAAACTGCGACACACAGCTGCCAAAAAAGAGGTAACTGGGAGACAAGGAACTAAGACTGGGAGGAGGGTAACAAGTCCTGTTCGTGGACTGAGCTGTGAAGAGGGAAAATAGAATATTCAGCCTTCCATTACCTCCTGTCCGTATCCACTGAGGACTTTCAATAGCCCTTATGCGAGCTATTCCGGGCAGAAGCCTGTAACCAGTGCTCATGAACCAGGCAATTCATACAATGACGGAAAAACCAAGTGCGCAAAGGGTAATAAATACCCTCATCTCCTGTTATTAAATCGGACAGGACGCAAGATAACAACGTTTCTACAGCATTTCATTTAGAGAAGTTCGTTAGGGCTGCTCGCTCATTGTGTACACTGTTGAGTCCATAAATCGGCACAAGAGCAGGAAATGGATATGTGATTGAATGATCGTCCGCGATAAAGGGTGTTTTCTCTTCCCTATCATTTCAGTGATGTCTGTTGTGCTCATTTGTAATTGGAAAATAAAACAAATTAAACTTAATTCCTTGATGTTTTTGTTTTTGGAGAGCCCATAAAGGCTTTGTCCTGGGACCTCATTTAAAAACAGTGCGTAGGCACAAAAAAGATATGTACGTCACTTTCTTTGGAGATTTCTGATTTATAAAAACAAACGACATTAAAAAAAAGGGAAATTATTAAGATTATGCTCAATGTCAATAAATTCCTAGTCCATCCTGATTAAATAAATGAAAATTCCATGCAGTTTATTTTACCCATAGGTTTATAAATTAGGTTATTTTCCAAAAATGTCATTTTAATTTTTTTGTGCGTACGTATTATTTAGGTATGAAATCGACGCAAATTTTTAAAAATAAGGCCCCTGGGGCCTCATTTATAAACGGTGCGTAGGCACAAAAAAAGATACGTACGTCACTTTCTTTGCAGATTTCTGATTTATAAAAACAAACTTGACATTAAAAAAGGGGAATTATGAAGATTACATACAATGTCAATAAATTCCAAGTCCATCATGATTAAATAAATGAAAATTCCATGCAGTTTATTTTACCCATAGGTTTATAAATTATGTTATTTTCCACAAAATGTAATTTTTATTTTTTTGTGCATACATATTATTTAGGTATGAAAAACACACAAATTTTTTATAAATAAGTCCCCTGGTCACTGAAAAGGTCAAAGAGCAGTTTTTGCCCACATCACTGTCAAAAATGGTGAAGAGGTGAAACCAAAGATGACAAGATTTCTGAAGGCTGTATCTCCGCACACAGCCACTTGACCGCAACTAATCACATGGGAACTGATATATGGTGAGTAAAATGACATTATGAGTTTTCACCTTGAGTGACCTTGAAAGGTAAAACTCAAGCTCACATATACACAAAAACTTGATCAACTCATTCAACAGCTAAAATATGTGCGAGGGGCGGGGCTTGCCTTGACTGGCACTTTATCTTGTTGAGTGGAAGCGGAAACTGCCAGTAATGCAGTTCTCCGAGACGGGATCTGAAGACTCCAGCTGATTCTGCTGGTCGCCGGGATCAGAGATTGAAACTGGCGACCTTGTTTTCGTTCATTCCAGCCTGTATTTCAATGCTCTTTGTCACATCATTGCCTGTTCCCATCGATATTCCTGTTCTTTATGAGTCATGATCCCTGTCATCATCAGACAAAAATTTTTCTTAATTTTTCCCCACCCCCCTTCGCTTCTGCAGGATTGGGTCACTGGGGATGACGACACTAAATGTAGGAAATAACAGGATGCTGTTAGTGCTCAATGTGACATCAGTCCTGACAGGAAGAAAGAGGACACAAAGACAATCAATAGGGAAAGTGGACATAGCTGGCGACGACATAACCAAACCTCAAAATGTCTGGTGTGTAGTGCACATTAAGATGTGTTAAGCTGGTATCGACATTCCATGATCAATTTCTCTCGGTTGATCTCCAGGAACAGGGTTGGGTCGCCCTGTTCTAGCTGTTGAATGAGGTGAGCTTTGTTAGGGTTGGAGTGAAAATCTACCGGATGGTAGATCTCCAGGAACAGGGTTGGGCAGCCCTGCTCTAGCTGTTGAATGAGGTGAGCTTTGTTAGTGTTGGAGTGAAAATCTACAGGATGGTAGATCTCCAGGAACAAGGTTGGGCAGCCGGGCTCTAGCTATTGAATGAGGTGAGCTTTGTTAGGGTTGGAGTGAAAACCTACAGGATGGTAGATCTCCAGGAACAGGGTTGGGCAGCCCTGCTCTAGCTGTTGAATGAGGTGAGCTTTGTTTGGGTTGGAGTGAAAATCTACAGGATGGTAGATCTCCAGGAACAGGGTTGGACAGCCCTGTTCTGGCTGGTCTCCACAACAACTACATTGTAAATAAAATAAAATTAAATAATTCATGAAAGTACTAACTAGTCTGTTGTGTTCTTGGTGGTTTTATTTTTAGCCAGCTGTGATGAGAGAGATCACTGTAAGTGCCTGTAGAAAATTCTGCTGAAATTTGTTCAAGCTGTTTTACATACTCTTTAGTTGAGAGGGTGAGATCCAGAGGTTACGATCTAGCATTTGATGAAAAATGAGATAAGTGTGTGTAGCACCCTCTCACTATGCTTTAATCATAAATATTTAACATCTATTACAAGTTCTTTTAACCGGAATTATCAAAAATCTGGCGAACATCAGAATGCACAGAAAGCTGAAGCTATAAATCCGTTTTTCGAGTAGACCGTAATTCCCACCCACTCAGTCGGTCAAAGGGCTGTTCAGCAGATGACCAACCTGTATAGTCTTCTAATCCTCTAGTCTGAACACCAGTTTACTGTAGTCCCTTAACAAGCTGCGATCAGTCAACTATGGCTATAACCCTCCTTTGACCTGCAACAGAATGAAGCTTAGCGAAAGTTCAGTCAGGAAGACTCTCTCTCTCGCGCACGTCAACTCCGTTTATTTTCTCTTCATTCACTCGCATGCTCGCCCATAAACCTCCGCAGTCAATGTCTGGGGCTGTCAATTGAGCAGTCAGCTGGTGTAGCAGCTGATCTCTTCCATCCAACCGTGGCACACCTCAGTCGCATCGCTAGCCAATCATTATGTTGCTGTCTTTTTAAAAAATGTCATTTTTCTCTGCTCTAGTTCGTTCATGCTGCCGTTCGCTGACCCTCCTCCTCCCCAACGCCACCCTGCTCCATCAGACCTTCTGTACTGCCGCTCCAGCTTCGTCAGCCGTCAGCCACCACCGCCACCAGTGTCTGGACTCTTCGGGGGATTTTTCCAGCTGCTGCTCTCAGCCGTGCTCCTGCTCTACGAGTCTTCCCGAAGAGTCCAAGCGCCAAAGACTTGTCTGATTTTAAGCATGTTAATTCTGACTGCTGTCTTCCTGCTGTCCTGATCCTCTCATTCCTAATTTACCATCAATTTATTATTCAGCCAGCGGAGGATGGGCTTACCCAGAATAGCCAGGTTCCTCCTGAGATTTCTTCTCAATGAGGAGTTTTTTCTCACCACTGTTCGAGGCTTTTTCTCCCTACAGGGAGTTTTTTGCCTGCTATTCGGGGATTAGGGATTTGTCTGGGCTCTGCCCTTTTCTCTATGTAAAGCGCGATATAAATAAAATTGAATTGATTTGAATTCTACTTATGCTCAACGCATATTAACATTTTTCTTGATTTCACTCGAGTCTCTCCTGATTGAACTAAATATGACCACTAGAAGAGGACAACATCAAGAACATTGCTTTCAGATAGGACACTTATGTCAGATTTTACCATTTATTGTAGGACGGCCTGCATTAGAGTTTGGCGGTGACTCTGCTCGGTTGATGCTCTGGAACAATCTGAGTGAGCGTGACACAGACAGACCCTGAGATCACAACCCCAAGATGAGATGCAGAACTGTAGTCAACTAGGGGTGCATTTCCCGAAATCATAGATGCCAACTTACATAGTTGGGTCTATTGACTGTGAATGGATGAACTATGTAAGTTGCTAACTTAGTTAGCAACTACGCTTTTGGGAAACGCACCCGAAATTAGGAGCACGGAGCCGGACAAATGAATGAATGCTGCCTTGGTTATGAAATCTTGCTAATTGGGTGGGAGATGCTGAAGTCAAGAATGATTGGACAGAAAGGAGCCAGTGAGAGGACCTGACTTCTGTGGCTGCCTGAGCTAATGCTAATGCTCCTCTAAGGTTAAAGCACTGGCTGGTCTCAGCAGGAATTCTCAGGAGGAATATTATTCGCTGCAGAGGTTAAATTTTGCTCTTGAATCGCAATTGGAAATCTTCTCCTGTGACCTAATCTATGCTTGTGCCAGAGTTGCAGTTCAGTTAATTAGTTAATTAATTACCTGGAGTAATTGGTGGAAACAGAAATACGGACAGACACACGCCAGCCCTGCAAGACCGGAGCTGCGCACCCTGAACAGAACTAATCAAGAGAAATGCCCTTCTCCTCAGACCTTAATTAGTTTCACACTGCCGGCTCCATACCAATTAACATATGGCTGGAATACATGACACAGTATGAGCACATTTGATCGGGAAGACTTAATCCTGGTTCAGTTCCTTAATATAAATGTGTTTGGAGTTTATCTGTGCCTGATTAAAAACATTTAAGAATATTTATCCATTATGTGTCATGAAAACTGGTCATTTTAACCCAGACATCAAACGGGTGTTAATTTGCTTTTAGAGATCCAGTTAGAATGCAGGGTGTAAATAGTTAGAATATATAGTTCTTTTAAATATCCCTTTCTCAATCCTGATTTCCACGCCACCTCACCTCCTCTCTCTCTCTCTCTCTCTCTCTCTCTCTCTCTCTGTGTCTGGAATAGATGAGTCCTGTAAGGGGCAGCACAGGAAAGACCTGTCGAATCTCAGGGCGAATATTCGGCATGTGATGCCAAGTGGAACAGACTGATTTCACATTGATCTGCCCCTAGTTTTCAATCATGTGGTTAAAATCACTAACATCACTTTTGCACAGTTAACTTCACAGTTGAGTGCTAGCAATGTAGCCTTGCATGCAGTGCAGTTAAAATATATTAAAGCATGTGCATAATTCTAGTTTGTACTTGTTTATAAAAGCAGTTTTAAAAGTTTTTGAAGAGGATTTCTCACTTAGTGCTAATAAAATGAATGCTGCATACTCGAGTATGATCGACCTTCTTTGTGAAGTCAGCACAAGATATTTGCGAGCTATTTTTCTCGGCTCATTGCCTTGATTAGTAATAATGCCTAGGATCTTAAAGCAACCATACTCATTGTCTCTTGCAGCATTATAACCACAGCAATAAACAACACATATAACAGGCACTGTTTTGGCACAATAACATAGGCCATGTAGCTTGACTTGGGGTTAAAAGCATTTGTATATCAACCAACATGGAGAAACGCAAATTTGAATAATTTTACATAATCGTTGTGATGTAGATTGACAATAAAGAATAATGTGTCAAAAGTCAGGAGGAAATGCTTCAAAGGATATGTGTACTCACGCACACACAAACACATGCATGCACAGACAAACACACACACACACACACACACACAGACAAGCAAATACACACACACACACACACACAGAGACAAGCAAATACGCACACACACAAACACATGCACAACCATGTATAAACATACACACACATTCACACACGAACATGCACGCATACAACCCCAATTTCGAAATAGTTGGGACAAAGTGTAAATTGTGAATAAAATCAAAATGCAATGACTTTCAGATCACGAGCCAATATGCTATTTACAATAGAACATAGATAACATTTCAGATGTTGAAACTGAGACATTTTACATTTTTATCCACAAAATGAGCTTATTTCAAATTTTCTGGCTGCAACAGGTTTCAAAAAAGTTGGGACACATGCAAAAAAGGGCTAAAAAATCAGCTGAAAGAACATTTAGCAAGTAATGAAGTTAACTGGCATTAGGTGTGTAACACGATTGGCTATAAAAGGATGTCTTAGAGAGGCTGAGTCTCTCAGAAGTAAAGGTGGCCAGAGGCTCTCCAACCTGTGAAGGCTTGCGTAATAAAATTGTGGAATACTTTAAAAACAATGTTCGTCAACGTCAAATTGCAAAGGCTTTGAAGGTCTCATCGTCGACAGTGCATAACATCATCAAAAGATTCAGAGAAAGTGGAAAAATCTCTGTGCATAAGGGACAAGGCCGAAGACCTTTACTGGATACCCGTGATCTTCGGGCCCTCAGACGCCACTGCATCACTCACCGGCATGATTCTGTCATTGACATTACTAAATGGGCCCAGGAGTACTTCAAGAAACCACTGTTGAGCATTGTTGAGCAAGGAAGCCATTGTTGAGCATGATCCAGAAGCGCCGTCGTGTTCTGTGGGCCAAGGCACATTTAAGAGCCATTCCATGAGAAAATGGCACTTTTTCAAGAAGTTGAGGAGTTGACCCCCCTGGAATTGAATGAAACTTGGCAGATAGGTAGATATGTTAGTCTCACAGAAAAAGCCAAATTTTTAGGTTCATATCTAAAAAAATCTGCCAGTGGCGCCACTGGAAAGCCACTAAAGTGGCTCAGTTTTGCTTTTGACCCCACATTTTACATCAATTATTATGACTTAAGGGTGCACAGTACCGGATGTATTATACTTTTATCATGACCTGTCACACTTCAAGTCTGGATAGACATTAGCACCAGATCAGCGCCACGCTGGGTAACTATGATATTGAGCCGGAATTATTTGAGAAATCACGGTAAAAATTGAAAATGGGAATAGGAATAAAATAATCTCCCAGACATACACTACTGCTCAAAAGTTTGGGATCACTTGGAAATTTTCTTGTTTTCCATGGAAACACACATGAAATTAGTCTGAATAGGAAATATAGCAAATGAACAGTACATGCTGACATTGTCTGGGTTAGAAATAATGATTTTAATGGAAAATGATGAATATGTACTTCAAACTTTGCCTTCATCAAAAAAAAAACACCTTCACTGTTGATACTGAAACTGGTGTTTGACGGGAACTATTTAGCGCAGCTGCTAGTTGACAACCTGTGAGGCGCCTTTGTCTTAAAATACACACTCTCAGATATTTGTCTTCTTGCACAGTTGTGCATCAGGGCCTCCCACTCCTTTTTCTGTCCTTGTTAGTGCCAGTTTGTGCTGCTCTCTGGAGGGAGTAGTTGACAGCATGGTAAGAGATTTTAAGTTTTCAATGTCTCGCATTGAATAGCCTTCTTTTCTAAGCACAACAATAGACTGATGGGTCTCTAAAGGAAGTTCTTTCTTTCTGGCCATTTTGAGCCTGTAAACAAACAAACAACTGCTGATGCTTCAGGTACTAAACCAACCTCAAGAATGCCATGCTCCCTTTTCCGCTCCGTTATTAGTTCAACGGTTTTCAGCTGTGCAACACATTTGCAGAAGGGTTTTCTAATAATCAATTAGCCTTATAAAATGCTTAACTTGGATTAGCAGCCATACCAGGAGATTGATGCAGAGGACTGACAGTTGCTGATAATAGGCCTCTATGCACAAATGTAGATCGTTCTTTGAAAATCATCTGATTAATTGGAATCGTTTGTGAAATGGATAAAAATGTTTGTGAAATGGAAAAAAATGTTTGTGAAATCCATGAAAATGTATTTTTCTTTGGAAAACAAAGAAATTTGCAAGTGATCCCAAACTTTTGAGCGGTAGTGTATACCAAGTGTTTACTCACTACAAAACTATCATTTTCAGTTAATATTCCCTTGGTATCTTGCTGGGTTCATGCAATGGATGGCTGGAAAGATGGTCGAAATTGATTTTGGTGCATGTTTGCTGTATATTTTCTCAGTAACCCAGATATGTTCCATGGTGATAAATGCTGTTTGTTGTGCTTTTGGAACTCTGTTTTAAAGACTATTAAGAATTTCTTTGGTAGTGTCTACACTTTCAAGCTAGACGGAGCCAAAGTTGGAGGAAAACTCAAAATGGACCATTTCATAGCAGATTGTGCCTATGTTTAGGTGGCATTATTTTGTTTACCCAGTAAGACGGAGATCTGAAATTCTCTGGATACATAGTCCTTTGGGGTACATTACAGCATTAGTAAAATCTCAATGGTAGTATTTTTAGTGTTGATGATTTTAAACATCAAAAGTTGGAAAAATTCGCCTCCAGGGGGCACTGTAGGCTGGATGCAAGTGCTGGCCATCCTCAGCAATGTTCCACAGAAATTTTTTTGAATTGTGATACACACAGCTAGTTTTCTCAGAAAGTGAAGAGCTTGGTTTGGTACTATGCTGGGTACATAGCTTTCTGACTAAAGGTGGCGCTCTAAAGAGCTAATGTTCTACCGACCTAATATTCCATATTCCCAGACATATACCAAAGTTCTGTCTTTTGAAATATATGAAGCACATACACAGTTAATTCATAAAATTTGGAATCTCTTTGGTATAAAGCTTGTTTGGTTGTAAACTGGTGGTGACTGTGAGCATTACAAACGCACAATACATGGGTTATTACCAAGTACGGGTACAGCGCAGTCAGAAACTTACAGCATGTCATAAAACATGACCAGTCCAAAATTTTTAAATGCCAAAAAAGAACTAATGTAAAAGGCGTGCCACCGTAAATACGTAAGCAGACGTGTCAACAGTATATGTATACTTACATAAAATAACAGTCCATAATTTGAACTGTAAATAAAAAATCTTTGTCACACAACCGTGTACATGAAGACAGAATGTCTAGTACAAAAGTTAAAACTGTTTTTTACTTTTCATGTTATCCAAAGAAAAATTATGTCAACACAGCATGTGACCAGCTCTATCCATCAGTCTGTTTTTGGAATTCGATTGTGTGTTGGCGGCACCTAGTGGTGCGCACCAGAGGTGCTCTTTGGCCTTGGCCCTGAGCAGCCATCCATGGCCTTCTTCATTGGATCCGGGTCGACGTTACCCACAGAGCCAGTCGAGCCTAAGGCAAGCCCTACTACACTGCATCCTGGGTCTCTACAGGGCTGCTTACAGGCCGTTGATAGTGGGCTTTTCTGTCTCTGAATTAAATAGCGGGCTGCGGCCTATATGGCGCAATAGTTGCGTCAACACCCATGGCTTGGTACACACGGAAATGGGAAGTCTGTAAAAGAAACCCCACCCTCCCACCCAGCGGGCATCCCATAGGTTGGGCCCATTGACAGTGAATGGACGAACTATGTAAGTTGCTAACTTAGTTAGCAACTACGCTTTTGGGAAACGCGGCCCAGAATAGTACCAAGCTAAACTATTCATTTTCAGAGAAAACTAGCTGTGTGCATCACAATTCAAAAACAATTTCTTTGGTACTTCGCTGGGGATGGGCAGCACTTGCATCCAGCATACAGTGCCCCCTGGAGGCGAATTTTTCTGACTTTTGATGTTTAAAATCATCTATGCTGAAAATACTACCATTGAGATTGTACTAATGCTGCAATGTACCCCAAAGGGACTATGTATCCAGATAATTTCAGATCTCCGTCTTGCTGGGTAAACAAAATAATGCCACGTAAACATAGGCACAATCTGCCATGAAATGGTCCATTTTGAGTTTTCCTCCAACTTTGGCTCCATCTAGCTTGAAAGCGTAGATACTACCAAAGAAATGCTTGGTATTCCTGAAAATAGAGCTCCAAAAGCACAGCAAGCAGCATTTACCCTCACAGTACAAATCTGGGTTACCGAGAAAACATACTGCAAACATGCACCAAAAATGAATTTCAACCATATTTCTGGCCGTCTATTGCACAAACGCAGCAAGATACCAAGGTGCTATTCACTGAAAATTATAGTCTTGTTGTGTGTAAACACATAATAAAGCATTCTAGTTTGGTATATGTCTGGGGTATTATTTTATTCCCATTCCCATTTTAAATTTTTTTGTTATTTCTCAAATAATTCTGGCTCAATAACGTAGTTACCCAGCTTGGCACTGATGTGGTGCTGAAGTCTAACCAGACTTGAAATGTCACAGGTCATGATAAAAGTATAGCATATTTGGTACTGTGTACCCTTAAGTCATGATAGTTGATGTAAAATGTGGTGTCAACAGCAAAACTGAGCCACTTAAGTGGATTCCAGATGGCGCTATCGGCAGGCACAGTGAAATACGGACCTAAAAATTCGGCCTTTTCTGCGAGACACTCATATCTACCTATGTGCCAAGTTTCATTCAATTCCAGGGGGGTTAACTGCGCATCGAATGTCAATCTCTCGTGGAATGGCTCTTAAAATAGATTGTAGCAAAGTGTCCTGTGGTCAGACGAGTCCAAATTTGACATTCTTGTTGGAAATAATGGGCGTCGTGTCCTCCGGGCTCAAGAGGAGAAAGACCACCCCTCCTGTTATCAGCGTTCAGCTCAAAAGCCAGCATCTCTGATGGTATGGGGATGAATTAGTGCATATGGTGTGGGACACTTGCATGTTTTAAAAAGCACCATGAATGCTGAAAGGTATATAAAGGTTTTAGAGCAACATATGCTCCCCTCCCCTCCAGATGACATCTATTCCAGGGAAGGCCTTGTGTATTTCAGCAGGACAATGCAAAACCACATACTGCAGCTATTACAACAGAATGGCTTCGTAGTAGAAGAGTCCGTGCGCTGAACTGGCCTGCCTGCAGTCCTGATCTTTCACTGATTGAGAACATTTGGCGCATAATTAAACAAAAAGTCCCTCAAAGGAGACCCAAGCCTGTATTAAACAATTGTGGGATCAAATTTCAATGGCTAAACTCAAGAAACTTGTCTCCTCAATGCCCAGACGCCTCCACTCTGTGTTAAAAAGAAGAGGGGATGCTACACCATGGTAAACTGGCCCCTGTTCCAACTTTTTTGAGACCTGTAGCAGCCATCAAATTTGAAATGAGCTCATTTTGTGGATAAAATTGTAAAATTTCTCAGTTTCAACATTTGCCATGTTATCTCTGTTCTATTGTGAATAAAATACTGGCTGGTGTGATTTGAAAGTCATTGTATTTTGATTTGATTCACAATTTACACTTCGTCCCAACTATTTCGGAATTGGGGTTGTACATTCATGCACACAAACGCACATTCGCACACATGCTGAAACACACACATATGCACACACACACACACACACATATGCATGCAAACACACACGCACGCGCCCACGGCGCACACACACACACACACACGTGCACACACAAATGCACACGCACATATGCAGTGAGCACCATAATTCATTGGGCAGTGGAACATTTTTTGTTATTTTGGCCTGTTAAACAAAGTCAACCACCAGATCGGAATCCAGCTGATCATGCATTTTACACACTGAAGAGGAGACTGAAGGCAAAAAGTCCCTGAAACAAGCAGGAAGTGAAGACGCTGCAGTACAGGCCTGGCAGAGCATCATCAGGGAAGATACTCAGTGTCTGATATTGATATGTCACAGACTTTAAGTCATTATAGCATGCAAAGGTTACAGAACCAGATATTGAAAATGATTTCTTAATCTTACATTGTGTTTCAACTTTCCAGTGTATTTAATGCACCCAAGGACAGGGGCACTGTGTACAAAAGGTGCTGTCATTTTTATATGGTTAATCCACAAAAACACCCTCAAACTCAAACTGACTGTCTGCACATCAGCCTCACTGTCACTGTGTCCTGTTAAACTCAAAGTGCCAGAGTATAGAACCAAAATAAAAAATAAAATGACTCACCTTCCAATGAATTATGGTGCTCACTGTACATTCACACACAAACAAACTTGCACCTGATAATATACAGACGGGTGACAAATTATTAGAAAAAACCTCACTAAATGTTTGGACTAACATAACAAATGCAGATGCTTGTGTTCATTTTCCAGGCATGGTTTGGGTCCACTCGTCCCCTTAAAGGCAGAGGGGTCAGTGTGTAAATCAGTGCAGAGTTATTCTGTGTGAATCACCTTTATATCCTGTAATGAAGCTCCTCCCATGATGGGAGGGGCCTCCTCTAGGATGATAATGGCCCAAACCCCACAGGGCACAAGGGGTCACTGAATGCTTTCATGGGTATGAAAATGATCCTGAGCTCACGCCACCAGCTTCAGTCACCAGATCTCAAACCAACTCAACTCATATGGGAGATTTCTCCGTCACCGTCATCAAAACACCGTGTGAGAGAATATCTGCAGGAAGAAAGGTGCTCCATCCCTTCAGAAAAGTTTTGCTCCTGTTTATGCCTGGTTGTGTTAAGTTGATCTGGCAACTTGTGGAGGCCGAATACCCTCACTCAGACTGCTGATGCAGACGGGTCCTTTTGTCACACACCAGTACATGCAAACACACGCGCGCACACACACATGCACACACACACACACACGCACACACAAACACACAAACTCATGCACACACACAGACACACATACACACACACACACAGTCATGAACACACACACACACGCACACACACACATACACTCCCAAATATACAAATTCACTCAGACACACAAATACATCACACACTAGCATGCAAAAAAATGCACTCACTGCTTAACAAGCCAATCAACACACAGACTCAGTAAAATTCCACGTTTCGATGACAGTTTTTAATTGTAAAGCCTTTGAGACAGTGCGCAGCCGGCGGCTTTTTGTCTGCTTTACGGTCTCCTCCATACTAAGGCGCCGTTCACCTAATAGATGTGTGTGTTCTGTGGCGTTTCGTGTTTTTCTATCTCACACACACACACACACAAACACACACACACGTCTCCTGTATGAATGGTCCCTAAGACAGAAGTCATTTCCTAGGCATCCGCGAAACAGGGATTAGCAGAATGAGCTACTCTTGTACCTCCACGCCATGCCTTACAGCGGCGATCTCACGGCCTCTCCGTCAGAGCCACTTCCTTGGGCGAGCGAGGAGGACTTTCAAACCAGCCCCAGGTCTGCTGAGCATTGTGGGAGCCTACTCAGAGCTGGGGTCTCCCGTGTCAGCGGTGCACGGGCACAGAGCTGGGGTCTCGTGTGTCAGCGGTGCATGGGCACAGAGCTGGGGTCTCGCGTGTCAGCGGTGCACGGGCACAGAGCTGGGGTGTCGCGTGTCAGCGGTGCACGGGCACAGAGCTGGGGTGTCGCGTGTCAGCGGTGCACGGGCACAGAGCTGGGGTCTCGCGTGTCAGCGGTGCACGGGCACAGAGCTGGGGTCTCGCGTGTCAGCGGTGCACGGGCACAGAGCTGGGGTCTCGCGTGTCAGCGGTGCACGGGCACAGAGCTGGGGTCTCGCGTGTCAGCGGTGCACGGGCACAGAGCTGGGGTGTCGCGTGTCAGCGGTGCACGGGCACAGAGCTGGGGTCTCGCGTGTCAGCGTGCACGGGCACAGAGCTGGGTCTCAAGCGGTCAGCGGTGCACGGGCACAGAGCTGGGGTCTCGCGTGTCAGCGGTGCACGGGCACAGAGCTGGGGTCTCGCGGTCAGCGGTGCACGGGCACAGAGCTGGGGTCTCGGGTCAGCGGTGCACGGGCACAGAGCTGGGGTCTCGCGTGTCAGCGGTGCACGGGCACAGAGCTGGGGTCTCGCGTGTCAGCGGTGCACGGGCACAGATCTGGGGTCTCCCGTGTCAGCGGTGCATAGGCACAGAGCTGGGGTCTCCCGTGTCAGTGGTGCATGGGCGCAGAGCTGGGGTGTCGCGTGTCAGCGGTGCACGGGCACAGAGCTGGGGTCTCGCGTGTCAGTGGTGCACGGGCACAGAGCTGGGGTCTCCCGTTTCAGCGGTGCACAGGCACAGAGCTGGGGTCTCCCGTGTCAGCGGTGCACGGGCACAGAGCTGGGGTCTCGCGTGTCAGCGGTGCACGGGCACAGAGCTGGGGTCTCGCGTGTCAGCGGTGCACGGGCACAGAGCTGGGGTGTCGTGTGTCAGCGATGCACGGGCACAGAGCTGGGGTCTCCCGTGTCAGCGGTGCATGGGCACAGAGCTGGGGTCTCCCGTGTCAGCGGTGCATGGGCACAGAGATGATGCAACTCCAATTGAAGGCCCTGGTGCCAAAAGTAATGTAGCCACAAAATGCCTATTTGGTGAAAATTCAAAAAATCCACTTAGATACTTAAAGATTTTTTCTGTCCTTACCTTACAGTGTGTAAAAATGTGACTTAACATAACCTCAGTTTTTTTTTGCAGATTTCAAATTAATAAAAATTAATATGGCATAATAATAATAATACAACCCCAATTCCAAAATAGTTGGGACAAAGTGTAAATTGTGAATAAAATCAAAATGCAATGACTTTCAGATCACATGAGCCAATATTTTATTTACAATAGAACACACATAGCATTTCAAATGTTGAAACTGAGACATTTTACATTTTTTCCACAAAATGAGCTCATTTGAAATTTGATGTCTGCAACAGGTCTCAAAAAATCTGGGACACAGGCAAGAAAAGGGCTGAAAATGCAATTAATATATAAGAGAATCAGCTGAAAGAACATTTAGCAATTATTTAAGTTACCTGGCATGAGGTGTGTAACGTGATTGGCTATAAAAGGGATGTCTTAGAGAGGCTGAGTCTCTCAGAAGTAAAGATGGCCAGAGGCTCTTCACCCTGTGAAGGCTTGCGTAAAAAAATTGTGAAATACTTTAAAAACAATGTTCCTCAACGTCAAATTGCAAAGGCTTTGAAGGTCTCATCATCGACAGTGCATAACATCATCAAAAGATTCAGAGAAAGTGGAAAAATCTCTGTGCGTAAGGGACAAGGCCAAAGACCTTTATTGGATGCCCGTGATCTACGGGCCGTCAGACGTCCTTGCATCACTTACCGGCATGATTCTGTCATTGACATTACTAAATGGGCCCAGGAATACTTCAAGAAACCACTGTCTGTAAACACAGTCTGCCATGCCATCCACAGATGCCACCTAAAACTCTATCATGCAAAAAGGAAGCCATTGTTGAGCATGATCCAGAAGCGCCGCTGTGTTCTGTGGGCCAAGGCTCATTTAAAATGGACTGTAGCAAAGTGGCAAAGTGTCCTGTGGTCAGATGAGTTCAAATTTGACATTCTTGTTGGAAATCATGGGCGTCGTGTCCTCTGGGCAAGAGAGGAGAAAGACCACCCCTCCTGTTATCAGCGTTCAGTTCAAAAGCCAGCATCTCTGATGGTATGGGGATGCATTAGTGCATATGGTGTGGGACACTTGCATGTTTTAAAAAGCGCCACGAATGCTGAAAGGTCTATAAAGGTTTTAGAGCAACATATGCTCCCCTCCAGACAACATCTATTCCAGGGAAGGCCTTATGTATTTCTGCAGGACAATGCAAAACCACATACTGCAGCTATTACAACAGCATGGCTTCATAGTAGAAGAGTCCATGTGCTGAACAGGCCTG
The DNA here is from genome assembly GCA_029692085.1 of Gymnothorax javanicus. Classification (NCBI taxonomy): domain Eukaryota; kingdom Metazoa; phylum Chordata; class Actinopteri; order Anguilliformes; family Muraenidae; genus Gymnothorax; species Gymnothorax javanicus. Next base: position 9,274,315 of record CM056197.1, read on the forward strand.
CCTGCAGTCCTGATCTTTCACCAATTGAGAACATTTGGCGCATAATTAAACGAAAAGTCTGTCAAAGGAGACCCAAAACTCTCCAGCAGCTGGAAGCCTGTATTAAACAAGAGTGGGATCAAATTCAAATGGCTAAACTCAAGAAACTTGTCTCCTCAATGCCCAGACGCCTCCACTCTGTGTTAGAAAGAAGAGGGGATGCTACACCATGGTAAACAGGCCCCTGTCCTGACTTTTTTGAGACCTGCAGCAGTCATCAAATTTGAAATGAGCTCATTTTGTGGATAAAATTGTGAATTTTCTCAGTTTGGACATTTGCTATGTTATCTCTGTTCTATTGTGAATAAAATACTGGCTGGTGTGATTTAAAAGTCATTGCATTTTGATTTTATTCACAATTTACACTTCGTCCAATTATTTTGGAATTGGGGTTGTATTATATTGCAGATAAAATTCCAAGTTAATGCTGATTCATGAAATGAAACTTGTGCTTATTTGCAGTTCTATCAATCAGGGTAACTTTTTCACTAAACAAAATATTATTTTTTTAAGCCTACGCTATATTTTAGATTTGAAATCCAGGCAAATTTTTATCAATAAGATCCCTTGAGTATTTCATGTCAAAAGTAATAATGTTTAGACCTTTTAACCTCACCAGCTGTGATTCCAGAATCTGTCCGAGTGTGATTCTGTCACGGCCGTAATGTGAATTCCTTTTGTACTCTCTCACATCCAGCAGCTTGCATGTCTTTTGCATATATTGTCTCTTTTGATTGGTTTGACATCCTGTGTGTCTCCCCCGCCAGATGTGATGCATTTGTGCTCCCCATTCCACTACGTGTTGGCGGTGGATACAAATCATTGCTCTGCAAGTTCAAGCTGCTGGATTGTTTCTTGCTATTTGCCCTTGAGTAATCGGTCATTATTTTCCTAGTCTAGAGTTTATTGTCTTTGGAAACTATCTGTAATCTTTAATGCTACTTAAATACGAAAGTAGTCTGCCAAGTCTTATCATAGGAACAAGCTCCTGACCCTTTCTCCCAGTCTCCATTTTTGGGGCTACGTTCCTGCTAACCAGTCTTCAGTCTGTTCCTCTGCCCTGTTTACTAGGAACACCTCCCAAGCCTCCTGCAGTCATTGAGATAGGATTGCACTCCTGTTAAACTCTTCAATCCTGCTATCTAACAGTTCTCCATCTGGCTACTGCCCTGGCCAGGTGCGGACACACCGCCACACCCAAGCCTCTACCGTCTGAACTGAACTGTGCCATTCTGATCTAGGGTCCATCCCCCTGTCATTACCATATTACTATCAATAAACCCTACTACTGGATTGTACTGTCTGTTTGTATCTGGTTCCTTTTCTTGATCTTAAGAGTCCAGAATCTTTTGGTCTAAGATTCCAAAATCCCACTGTCTGAGATTCCAGAATCTCCCCGACTGTGATTCTGCAATCTCTCTGGTGGCAACACCAGCCCCAGTTCAGCGCAGTCGAACAGGCGCCGGTCATTTCTGCAATAAAACAGAGGAGGAACCATTGGCTCTTGATTGAGACCCTTTGAAAACTGCAGCACATAAAAAAACACCTGTCAGTTTGAACTGAACAGGCTGTAATTTTTCTTAGTAAAAAAACCCCTGACTTCTCTCGAATAAGAATGCTGGCATTACATCCAGTGGCAATTTTCTCTTCAGATGAGCACGCCAGGGCACGAAAGACCATAATTGCTGTCCTGTCTCTTATCAAGTTTGAGATAAATTGGTCAGTAACCAGGTATTAATTAAACTTCCCTCCCCTGGAGACTCAGCAGTCCTGGCGAGAATATGCATAAATTAAAAGGAAATTATGGAGGGAAATTATGCAGGAAAAATACACTGAGCTATTGTTTCGCTTGAGATAATACTTCAGAACAGGCCATGAGTTTGAACAAGTCAGTCACTAATAAGCAAACATGTGCACTGAGCTCAGTTCCCCTGTACTTTTCTCATTTGCCTTGATTGTGTCAGAAACAAAATATCAGCAATAACATTTAGCACAAGCAAAACACTCAGTATCACCATGTTGTTGCAGTCACCTTCATGGACATCCTTGGTCTACTCATAGAGTCACAACAGTCATGTGAATACCTTTTGTTTCTCTTCCTATTCAGCAACTTGTGTGTCTATTAGAAGTTCGTCTCCTTTGATTGGTTTATGTCTTGCGTGTTTTCCCCTCCCTGGCTGAGTCTTGTTTTATTGCTACTTCCAGATGGCTCTGTGATGTGTATTAATACCCCCTGCATTGAGTTGCATATTGCTGGATTGTAATTTGCCATTTGTGCTTAGAACCAGTCAGTAGTCCCAGTAAAAACTGGTTGTTTTTATTAAGTATAACATAACCTTTGATGACAGCATTTTAACTTTACCTTGTCAACTCAAACAAGCTCCCAAGCCTTATTCAGAGTCCAAGATTGGGGCCGCGTTCTTGTTAACCCTTCCAATCCTGTTCCTCTGTCCAGTTTGTTAGGAACAAGCTCCCAATCCTTCTACCGTCATCAGGATTGGAACCCAGTTCCCCTCAGGTTACTCTATCCTCCTGCGGGACAGTTTGGTGCAGGCGAAGTGTGCACTCCGGCCTGCTGTTATCCCAGAAATCACTGGGCTAACTCCATACTGAACTCTATACTGAACTGTGCTGTCCTATTCTGGGGTTCTGATCCCATCTCTTCATCTGCGGTTCTGTCCCTAATATTTACCATACTGCTGTCAATATACCTACCTATCAGATTATAGTCTGCATTTGATTCCTGGTCATAATCTACAACTCCAATTCTGAAATAGTTGGGACAAAGTGTAAAGTGTGAATAAAATCAAAATGCAATGACTTTCAGATCACATGAGCCAATATGTTATTTACCATAGAACACAGATAACTTTTCAAATGTTGAAACTGAGGCATTTTACATTTTTTTCCACAAAATAAGCTTATTTCAAATTTTCTGGCTGCAACAGGTCTCAAAAAAATTGGGACACAGGCAAAAAAGGGCTGTAAAAGCAATTAATATATAAGAGAATCAGCTGAAAGAACATTTAGCAAGTAATGAAGTTAACTGGCATCAGGTGTGTAACATGATTGGCTACAAAAGGGATGTCTTAGAGAGGCTGAGTCTCTCAGAAGTAAAGATGGCCAGAGGCTCTCCAACCTGTGAAGGCTTGTGTAAAAAAAAAAGTGGAATACTTTAAAAACAATGTTCCTCAACGTCAAATGGCAAAGGCTTTGAAGATCTCATCATAGACAGTGCATAACATCATCAAAAGATTCAGAGAAACTGGAAAAATCTCTGTGCGTAAGGGACAAGGCCGAAGACCTTTACTGGATGCCCGTGATCTTCGGGCCCTCAGACGCCACTGCATCACTCACCGGCATGATTCTGTCATTGACATAACTAAATGGGCCCAGGAATACTTCAAGAAACCACTGTCTGTAAACACAGTCCGTCGTGCCATCCACAGATGCCACCTAAAACTCTATCCTGCAAAAAGGAAGCCATTGTTAAACATGATCCAGAAGCACCGCCGTGTTCTGTGGGCCAAGGCTCATTTAAAATGGACTGTAGCAAAGTGGCAAAGTGTCCTGTGGTCAGACGAGTCCAAATTTGACATTCTTGTTGGAAATCATGGGCGTCGTGTCCTCTGGGCAAGAGAGGAGAAAGACCACCCCTCCTGTTATCAGCGTTCAGTTCAAAAGCCAGCATATCTGATGGTATGGGGATGCATTAGTGCATATGGTGTGGGACACTTGCATGTTTTAAAAAGCATCATGAATGCTGAAAGGTATATAAAGGTTTTAAAGCAACATATGCTCCCCTCCAGACAACATCTATTCCAGGGAAGGCCTTGTGTATTTCAGCAGGACAATGCAAAGCCGCATACTGCAGCTATTACACTAGCATGGCTTCGTACTAGAAAAGTCTGTGCGCTGAACTGGCCTGCCTGCAGTCCTGTTCAGCAGCTGGAAGCCTGTATTAAACAAGAGTGGGATCAAATTCCAACGGCTGAACTCAAGAAACTTGTCTCCTCAATGCCAAGACGCCTCCACTCTGTGTTAAAAAGAAGAGGGGATGCTACACCATGGTAAACAGGCCCCTGTCCCAACTTTTTTGAGACCTGAAGCAGCCATCAAATTTGAAATGAGCTCATGTTGTGGATAAAATTGTAAAATTTCTCAGTTTCAACATTTGAAATGTTATCTATGTTCTATTGTAAATAACATATTGGCTCATGTGATCTGAAAGTCATTGCATTTTGATTTTATTCACAATTTACACTTTGTCCCAACTATTTCGGAATTGGGGTTGTAATAAGAGATGGTATATATACCCTACATAAGACCCATTTGTCGCAAGGCAAGTCCAAGAGAATTTACTAATGACCCCTGTTCTGTCAGACAGGATGCAGGCCACACTTCCATATCTGAGTACTTACTATTTGCGTCCAAAAAAGAGCACTCCTTTATTTCCTGAATGTAAAACTTCAACCTCCAATTTTAATAGTCCCAAGTGTAAAAGGCGGGGCAAATTTCTAAGTCTGTATCTGCGTAATAGAGTGATAATGGTACATTAAAAGGAGCTATAAGAATAAAGCCAGGCAGCGGTCAGCCCACAGTCCCAACTGAGGATAACCAGGAAATCACATGATTGGCCAGCCCAAGCCATGTCAAATGCCACTCTCATAGCTACAAGAACAATGTTCAACCTCATTTAAGCTACATTGTATATTTGGCAGTAACCTAAACACATAGTCGATTGACATCCAGTCTTTTACTGTGCAAGCAGTTTTTTTGGCCGGGAGACGGGAATGAGTAGTTCAATCTTGGGTCAGACTTGATTTACTGAACACCTGACCTTTAACCCCGCATGACCCCAAACTCAATTCTGAAAAAAGCATTGTGACTCTATAAGCTATCTGGTGATGGTGGCTATTTAACGATCGCAATCACTGCAGCTTCATAAATAAACCAGTTTTTATCTGTAAATGTGAAAGCTTTTCGTTCTTCTCTTAGAAAAGCCTTTGTAAAGTCCAGCACAACCTGCTGTAGACTTGAACAGATAAATTGTTGGTTTGTTCAATCAATGTGGCGATTGAACCTGTATGAAAATAATTAGCAGGAATGTTATTCTGCACTCAGAGTTAATTAGCTTTTTGGTTCCTCAGGAAACGACTCAGATTTAATTTAATTACCTCCCTCTTATCGGCATAGTGAGCGGAATGAGTTTGGCTTGTCTATTTGCGTGAGTCAAACACACTAAGACTGTCACAGGTGCCGTATAGGTGTCCGCTGTGAAATTAAACCATGACGTATCATGGTGGCAAAAATGAAAATTGTAAATCCAAATATGTGACGCATCCTGTAAAAATATCTGCTCTTGCATTAAGCGGTCAGGCAATAAATTATGCAAACACTGGACAGCTCTGGTATAGATTACCCAAGGCTACATCTGAAAGACTCAGTCAGTTGAGTCAGCTTGTTAAACTAGAAGCGCCATGACGGTCATTTTGCCCGTTTTGAAATTTGTTTGTGTCATAACTTTTCAAAATAAATGAATACAACCTTGAGGGTCACTGACTTTTCCTAAAAGCGTCTATATTTTAATGTGCAATTGATTTTATATAGACTACACCTACGGAGCATAAAATATCACCAAATCTACCTATTTCTGCCATTAGCGGTCTCACTGACCGTACAGTTTTGCGGCTGTTATTTTTTTCGAAAAATGTATCTTTTGGTTGCCTAGCAACTAACCGATGCCACTGTCAGAGTTGGTAGGGTAGAGCAGTCTAGAATTATTTTATTGGGCAGCACTGGCAAAAAGTTTGAGCCAGCAGCAGCGGGAGACCCTGGCACCAAAACGGAGGCAGTGCCAGGTCCGCAGGAGCTGCTCACAAAATGAGACGCTCGTCACCTGCTGCAGATGCTTCAGACCCGTATATTCCGTATGGTTATGTTGTTATAAATGTTGAATCCGAATGTGTATTAATCAAATTAGATGTTTTTAATTGTTGTTTTGGTCGTTCTGAATTGTTTAATTATTTCTTTACCCAAAAATATCGTCGTGAATGTTTACAATAAAGCCGCTTTCACACTGGACGCGAACGAATTTTTCGCACGACAGATCACATTCAAAGTCAATGCAAAGACGCGAATCCGCGCGAAACACGCGTATTTGCGTCTTTGCATTGAATTTGAATGTAATCTGTCTTGCGAAAAATTCCTTTCGCGTCCGGTGTGAAAGCAGCTTAATTCATGTTAATTATATATAATTCTATTGCCTAAATATTCACAAATGTATTATTAAACTTGTTAAAACGTAATGCTGGTGTTGTCTCGTTCTTTTGAGACATACAAGATGCATTAATTGCTTAATTAGGTGCTCAGAGAGACGGATTAGAATGTTTTGAACCTAGCGGTCCAAACGACCGTTCATGGCGGTTCTAGTAGTGAAAAAATTCCGGCGCTTCTAGTGTTCAGGCCGGTTATGCTCCTTCTAACATTGACCTCGGGAAAGTGAAGGAAACTTTTTACCCGTGTTATTTTCAGTCATTATGTGCTGAGTTGCTGAAAGGCAAATCTGTGCAGGATTGAGTCTATTTAAGTGGTGTTTTTTCATGAATGCCATCTAATTCCAGCCTTCTCAAGATGCACTGAGCTTTCTCAGATTTAATTTTAGTTTTTATTGAGGGAGGTCTCCAAATCAATTTCCCTCGCTTGAGAAAAGAAATTCTGTGACCTTTCTTGTGTCTTTTACTGCTCACAGACATTCCTCATGCACACTGTTGCCAGGATTGGATCCAAATTAATTGTCTTATGATGAGAAAATTCACAGAAAACTTGTGAGATTCTAGGCCAGGTAAGAGGATCAGTACAATGCCGCCACACTGAAATGCTATCGAGCAGGTAAATGGGGCATAGCCACAGTAATGTGACATTTATAGCCTGTCTGAATCGCAAACCATGACCAGGTCTGATGAGGGCTATAGTTAGGGTCAATCTGAAATATCAGGACGACTGCAAGAGCTCATTTTGGCCGGCTTATCAACCTCGTATTACAAATACCAAATATACTCGTCTGCCCCACCCAGTACACAGGCAGGTAACTATTTCGGCACCATAAATATCCTCAAGCTCAGACAAGATTATTTTGACTGTAAAAAAGGATAATCTTTCCAGAGGAAAAGGATGCCATTTCTGCTATTGAGCTGGTGTCATGGTTTGAGAAGCTCTACATTTCCAATCGGAACCTGCAGCAGCAGTTAACCAGTTTGAAGGTATTGATGGTATACACACACGATATGTAACTCTTCCCAGAATTTTCATTTGATCTTTGCTCCATAGGCAGTAGGAGCCCACATGCTATTTAACCCTGCGGAGGCATGTCTTTTCTACTTCAGAATTTGATGTCAGCATCGCAGATCTCCATTGCTCTCTGTAGTCATGTCAGCATTAGATTGTATGGCTGAGAACATTCTAGTCCCACTCTTTTTTTAAAAACTTTTTTATAAGAACGCTGAGGCTGAAAAAATACCCAAAAACATTGGATATGTTGAGGCTGAGAATGAGCACTGAAGCAAAGAACATGAATCCAGACAAGAGAATAAAAAGTGTTATGATCCAGACCAGGAACCAAATGCAGAGTCAGAGTACAATCCAATAACAGGGCTTACTGATATTAATATGATATGACGGAGGGACAGAGTCCAGAGCAGAATGACACAGCTCAGTTCAGATGGTACAGGCTCGAGTGCGAGGGCGTATCCGTGCCCAGCCAGTGACCATTCAGGACAGCTGTCAGAGGGAGGGCACAATTTGCTAGAGCTGAACGGTCAGTTTAGCAGGACTGTGGTCCCAAACCTGATGACCGCAGAGGGCTTGGGAGGTTGTCCCTAATAAACTGGGCAGAGGAACAGAATGAGGTTTAATCAGAAGGATTGCGGTCCCAGTCCAGGAGGCCGAGATTAAGGCTTGGGAGCTTGTTCCTATTAACTGAACTAGGAAGAGAAGTACTGTATATTTCTATCATGAAAGATTATGAATTATTTCCGAAGACAAAAGGCTTTACTAGCAAATACTGACTAGTTGCCAAAAAGTATATTGCAAGTGACAATCCAGAAACTTGCACACGCAAAGTAAGGGGTATAAATACGCCAACACACACATGAGGGAAGGGAGACATGAATGGAACACAGCTGGTGAGGGAAGCACGCAGGACAATGCTTCTAACAGACACGCAAGTTGCTGGATGGGAGGAGACACAAAAGGAATTTACACAAGGGTTGTAACTCAGCTATTTGGAGAATGCAGCACTGGCTGACTTTCATTTATATAGCAATCCTACAAGGATTACCCAATTATCTTACATCTTTCTACACGTGGCATTCTAGTCTTTACCAGGCACGGTCTCGGGATTGGTTGGTTCTTCAGGCCTGAACTTGGAAAAATTGCTTTTTGCAGTTGTGCTCCAAGGACATGAGCTAAGTGTCAAGAGATTTTTAAACTGGATAAATGAATCTTATGAAAGAAGTTCAAAAAGTCATAAAGGATTTAGAAGTCGTGGTCTGTGTATGTTTTGAATAATGTTGCCATCATTTTCCCAGTTGAATGTATTGAATGTGTTCCTGCATGATGATTTTATTGTAAATTGTTTGTATTCTTATGCTAAAGTAATGTGTTTTATGTTGTTAACAGGTCACCATTGCAAATGAGACTGATGCCTCAATGGGTTTCCCTGTCTAAATAAAGGTAAAATTAATAATAATGATGATAATATATTAAATAACAGGATGACCCATCACAAACGATTAATGTTCCTGAGGGTGCTTTTATCAATCGTTTAAAATGGGCAATTGGGCAAAAAAATACAATGCCTTAAGCCATTAGTAATGCAAAATGATACGAACTGAAAAATACTGACATTTTAAGGATATAATAAGCTGAAATTCTCAAAAAGTTTCATGACATTCAGGCTTAGCCCCCTAAATAGATGGCCTTATATAAAAAAGAGTGGGCTATATCTGTTCCTGGACATCTCACAGGCTGCGCAGGCACTCGGGAGCATTTGCCAATTTACCGCCATATTTTTACAATCATCATGTTTGTTGGTCTCTTATGATGAGGCAGTGTTGACTGTTGAGGGGTCTTTGGAGACCGAACTCCAGCTCAGGGAGAAGATCACATCACATAAAGCTCAAATTTCATCTTACATAAGTATTTTTTATTTTATTTTCTGGTCACGACATTTCTGAACAGAAGTCTTTATACCAACTGAAGCAACATGCGTGTTTATGTTATGCGTATGTAACTTATCCTTCGGGGGTTTTGATTGGTTGGAAACACTAGCGTCGCTGAAAGGCGCATGCTCTATTATTTTAACTTTGCACGCCCGCTCTGGTCAATGCCGTTACAATGTACACATAACGAAATCCGGCGACTATATTGAATCGGATCCTCCAAGGATTTGGAATATAAACAGAATATTTTTTTCCGAGGAAACCAAATTGAATTTTGGGTGAAACTCTTATTGAGTTTATCCAAGCAATAACGTCCCCCCAATTTCACTGCAGTTTGTTGAAGTTCATTTGCGCCGGCATATTTTTATTGTTTGCGTCAATGAATAAAGCATGAAGTCGTTTAAAATTCATCCCAGTAAACTACCAAATCGTCGCCAGTAGACCTGCTGTCATAGAAATGAAATATACCCATAGACATCTGGGCACCAGTCCAAAAGTAAACTTGATTTTCATTTTGAGGCATTTTAAGTAAAATATGTAGAATGCATATTTCCCCCATTTTTCTCACACTGCAGTGGAAAGTCTCTCATCAGAATGTTTCATTGAGCTTACTCTTTTAATTTCTTGTTGGATGTTTTAGGTACCCATTACTTATAACTGTGTTTGTGCAATTTAAGTTGGGTCCTGGGAAAACTGTATCTCATACATTTATTTATTTTTTTTAATTTGGAAATTAAATTTACAAAAAAAAAATCTGCTGAAGTCAGCAATCAATAGATGATCCACTGATCATATTTGGAGTGTTTTTGCTGACAGTAATTGTGTCATTGGCCGTTCACAAGAGAGATGACTTTATCCAGATCGATCTCTGAAATATTTATGCAAACACATTCTGCAATAATGAGCCAAAACAATATGAAAACCTGCTTTATGTGCTAATCCCTCGCCTGCAGCAAAAGCAGCTTCGCCCCGCCGAGGCACAGGCTGCGCGAGACCTCTGAGGGTGTGCTGTGGCATCTGGCATCAACAACAGATCCTGTAGGTCCTGTGAGCTGTGAGGTGGGGATAGGACTTCTTTTTCTAATACATTCCTCAGATACTTGATCTGATCTGATCTAGCGTATTTTCAGGCCAGAGCAACGCCTTGAACTCTTTGTCATGTTCCTCAGACCATTCCCGAACAGTCTATGAAGTTTTATCGAACAAATTATCCAGCTGAAAGAGGCCACTGCCATCAGGGAATACTGTCTCCATGAAGGGGCATACCTTCTCTACAACTTCAGTGGGCTGCAAAATTACTGGCGTCCCTGTCTGGCGATGCACTAACAATACATTTAAAAATTCTAAAAAATACATTAATTGAGAAACTCTGAATAACAAAAACTGTACGATATTAATGATCCAATTGAACCAACCAAAATAATTCACTGATTTAATTAAAAATAATTTTCCTCCAAGTCAAGGTTTCACAATTAATGGCACCCTTAACCCCTTTGTGCAGATGTGTCCACCAGCGGACATGGAGCTGCAAATTAATGCACGCAGTTACAATATTGTGTCACAAGATGGCACACCAGGATCAGTTATTGAATATTCACAAGCAAGCAGCTCAAACACGTTTAGAATATTATGGACGAGTTCACTCCCATCCCCGTTTTTCAGGAGTTGCATGAATTGAACTCCTCCGCTAAGCCTGATGTGCAAACTGCTCAATATCCTTGCCCATAGTATCTATCCAGCAGTTTAAAAAAATGATATTTGCGACAAAAAAAAAATTGTGGTCCTCTGTAGCAACCACTTCAGCAACAGTGAGCCAATGGTATTCCAATTAGTAGGTAAGAAAAATCAAAAAACTGCAAAAGACTGGTTGGTAACAGAGTTACAAATTGTAACTGTAATTTGTAACTCTGTTACCAACCTTTTTTTTTTTTTGCCATTTTTACCCAAAATAAATCAAATGAACAAAATTTGCTATTTTTTTGTTTGAAGTGCTCGGGAAGATCAACACAAAGACATTTAAATTGCAACTCTTTCTTACTTAGTTCTGGAGCTATGATACAAAATACACCAATTTTGTAACTCTGTTACCGCATGACCTGGCCCTGAGGTAACACACATGCAATATCCCTTTGTCAATGAATTCCACCAAGTATCAGGATATTTTGGCTGACATGCTGGTTGCCTCTGCCAGAAAACTGGAACTTAGCCGTAGGTGTTCTTTCCAACAAGTCAATGACCCAAAGCCTACCTCACGATCCACAAAGAAACCGTGGTTCTATGACAAAACAAATTAACGTTCTGCAATGGCCATCTCAGTCACCAAACCTCAATCCAACTGAAAACCTGTGGGCTGAGTTGAAGAGGGCAGTTGATAAACGCAAACCCAGGAATGTGAAGGATCTTGAAAGTATCTGCTCAGAGGAATGGTCCAAAATCCCCCAAAATGTGTGACTTAACTGACAAAAATTACAGGAAAAGACCCCATGCTGTTAATTCTTACCAGAGGTGGTTGAGCTAAGTACTGAATGAAGGGTGCCAATAATTATGAAACCTTGATTTTGTTGAAATTCATATTGCGTCAATAATTGTTATGATTTTGGTTGTTTCCATCGAAACATTAATAAAGTATTTCATACATGTTGGTATTTTCAGTTTCTCTATAATTATATTGTTTATATGTATTTTGTATTGTTTGTGCATTGCCATTGAGGGATGCTGATATTTTTTGGAACCCACGGTATGTTTAGGTTGGTGGCACGTGTCACACTGATATACACATTAATTCCTTGACCCAGGGTTTCCCAGCAGAACATTGCCCAGAGCACCACACCGCCTCTGCTGGCTTGCTTTCCTCCCATGGTCCTTCTGGTGCCATGTGTTCCCCGGGTAAATGGTGAACACACACCCGCCAGTCCACATGATGTTAAATTAAATGTGACCATTTGGACCGTATGACCTTCTAACACCGCTTTAAGGTCCAGTTCTGATGCTTGCCTGCCCATTGAGGGCATTTTTGATGGTGGACCGGAACCACTCCGACTCCTCCGCTGTTACAGAGTGTTGTGCGCATCAGGGCACAATGCATTGTGTGTTGTGACACGTTCTTCCTGTAACCATTAGTAAAAGTACTACAGTATCCTTTCAGTCAGTTTGGACCAGATGGGATAGCCTTTGTTACCCTGGCGCACTGTAGAGCCTTTAACCGGTTTGTGCATTTGCCCCCATCAGAGCACTGTCACTCACCACTGCTGACCAGGAGCACCACAACCCTGACGGTTTCACCGTTAATGTGCAGATAATCAACGTTATTCGCTTCCTCTGTGGGTGGTCATACGGTCTTGGCTCATCAGTGTGTAAACAGCAGCACACTTTTGCACACACAAAGGGACAACCTCGCAAACATCTAAATCCATTCATGGGCCAGCCATTTTAGCAACCGCTCTCAGGCATGCACTTAAATGACCTTACGACAGAATTCAGATTCCATTTTTATCGTGATTTTTTTTTTTTTTTTGGTTGATGTTATTTTTTTTTGTTGTTGTTTTTTTGCAAAAACAACAAATTAAAAAAATGTTTTATGGGAAAGAAATAAAAATATCGGCAGTGCTAAAATTTTGAAAGACCTGACGTAAAACATTGTAAAACCATCACAATCCATGAAGGAGGGAGACTCTGCTAACAGCAGGGGGCAGCAGTGAGTTACAACTGGGTACGCCGGAAATTACTCTTCAAACTAGAGGCACTCGTAGAGTGCAAACCTCCGCCAAGGCAGCACAATCCAAATGTGCATGAGTGGGAGCAAAGTTGAGTTATCGCGTGTGATAGGATTTCAAGATGGCTGCCGTGGTGGCCATATTGTTTCACTGATCGCAGTCAAAAAAAATAGGGTCCATCCTTGATGTAAAAGCAATCCACCCACAAAATTTCAGACAAATTCGTGCATTACTTTTTGAATTATGTTGTTCACAAACAAACAGACAAACAGACAAACAAACAGGGGCGAAAACATAACCTCCGCCCAACTTCGTTGGCGGAGGTAATTACGACCAGAGTCCTTCGACATGTTGCCTATCCATTTCTTATTGATTCCGTTGTCCCGAAATTGGCTGCAATCCACCTAGAGGGTGCTCGCAAGATGGTCCCTATTGAATGGGGAAAATGTTATTTTAGAATTATACATCTGGGGAAACAAAAAAATTCTAAAAAAAAAAAATAAGTATTTGCATCTGCTAATAGACAAAAAAGCCAAAATGTTATTTTAGTTTTGCTAAATATAGTATCAATTATACATCTGAAGTGAAATGAAACAAAAAAAATTCTAAAAAAAAAAAAATTTCCTTAAGGCTAGCATTCTGTGAATGTTTTAGGGAACTTTATGAAACAAGTTTCTGAATCACCTTCAAAAATAATAAAGGAAAAATAACAAAAGCAAAATAATAAAGAAGTGCCCTGGAAGGACTGACTGCCACTGAAAGTCTTAAACCTAACAGCTAGCAACATTACCAGAACCGAGGTCTAATTCACCAAGCAACCAAACCAAAACGACGATTATAAATCAACACAATCACAATAATTAAACAAACCAAATAAAGGTTTTGGAATTTCCAAAGGCAGTCCGTATATCACATTCCTTAAATATTTTCCAAATGTTAATCACAACAGTTAGAAGTGTGATTAAATAAAATAAATAAATAAATAAATAATAAACAATATCAACACAATTTAATTATGGTTTTGGATTTTGCTTTGTTAATCACAACAGTTAGGGCAAAAAATAAATAAATAAATAAATAATAAACATGAAGAAGGGTGAGATATCACTAATCCTAAAAGAATGCATTCAACTACAATTGAAAACCTGTAAAAAAAAAAAAAAAAAAATCTAAAATGGAACTACAGTAGTGTGCAGTGAGGATTATACACCACCACTAGCATCTAAAAGGGGTCCTAATATATTAGAATTTTCTCTGGAATTTTTTTGGTGAAAATGTATTGAAAAATGCTATTGTAGGCAATGAGAACAAAAAAAAATATTCCTACAAGTACAAACGTTTGTATATTGAGGTAAAAATATGGGTAAAAACAAAAATACTGGAAACATCAGTTTTTTTTATTACAGTTGAAAGGTGTTGCAATTTTTTTTTGACTCTTGCATAGCCTGAATGCATGTTTGAAGGCTCATTCCATGATTATAAAAACTTGTTTAAACTAGTTTGAAACAACATTATTCTGTAAAATTACTTCTGATGGTCACTTGTGCTTGTATATAAGGTGACATGAACTTTGAGCAGTGTCACAGTGTTAAACACGATGGCTCGACAGAGGGAGCTCTCTGAGATTGTTCATCGCCGCATTGTGGCTGTACATGATGCTGAAGATGTTAAGTGCTGTATTGGGACAATAAGAAACATCATCAAGCGTTTCAAAGAGACTGTTTTGTTGAAAACTAGTGACAATAGAGGTGCAAAGTGGAAGTTAGGTGCCTCTGACGTTTGTTGTCTGTGTATGACAAGTAAAAAATGATAAATTGATCAATTTTTTAAAAATCGGCGGTTGACAGCACGACAACTCCGTGACAATATTATTAGCCCCAGATCTACCATTTCCAGACGCTTATGTGAAAATGTTCAGCTGCCATAAAACCACTTCTTAGAGCTGGCAACATCAAAAAAAAAAGAAGACTTGAGTTTGCCAAGAAATTCAAGGATTGGACACCAAAAGACAGGGAACAAGTCCGTTGAACCGATGAATCAAAATTCAAAATTTTCTCACCCAAATGCAAAACTCATGTGCACTGTAGAGTTGAAGATAGCTTCAAAAATGGCTGTTTAGCCCCTTCAGTAAAACATGGAGGTGATAATATTATGGTAAGGGGTTCATTCTGCTCGAAAGGAGCCAGTGATCTCATAAAAATCAATGAAATCATGGATCAAAAGAAGTATCACAGCATCCTTGTGAAGCACACATTGCCATGTGGAAAGAAATTGATTGGTCAGGGATTTTATTTTCAACAAGATAATGACCCTAAACACCCTTCTAAATTGTGCAGGAATTATCTCAGTCAGAAAGAAACATCTGGTGGCATTGAAATTATGACTTGGCCTGCTCAAAGTTTAGACCTTAATCCGATTGAGCAAATCTGTTGTAATATCAAAAGAATCTCTTTGGAATGAACTTCAAACCATATGGAATGGTTTAGCATGTGAGGAAATTATATATATATATATATATATATATATATATATATATATATATATATATATATTTGTCTGTTTTAAAACTACATGTGAAAGATTTGTTGTAATCAAAGCAAAGAGTGGCCACACTAGATATTGACTTTTTCTCTCAAAAAGATAATGTTAATTTTGTTTTTACTATATATTCTTATCGGTTGACTTATTTTCATCTATATGATCCAAAACTTCATGAAATAAATACTTGAATAGTACTTGGTGTCTGATTTATCTTCATTTTATTTAGTGAATAATCATCACTGCATACTACTGTACATCCATTTTTTCGATCCCTTACATCAAAAACATTAAGAAAATTACCAACCCCCCCATGAACATAAAATTTTGGGGCTATAGCTCCATAAACTCCCACTCATTCTGGATTATCTTGCGAGCCCCCGCCCCATAAAACAGGACGTTCAGAGAGTGGGAGGAATTCTCTGTTGTGACTGTACAGCTCGCTCGCCAGCACTTAACAGGAATGATCGACAGAAGCAAAATTGTCTTTATCTCCCATGAGCACCTTAATAGAATGAGTAAACATTAGCCAATCCTCTGCTGTAATCATAATTAACTTCACTCTATTTTTATTGGTTTATCCAAATATTTTATTAGATTATTTTAACAACACAAATAAAGTCTCATGCTGCTTGCAGTTATCGAGGACAAACCACAGACCGTTTGAGTTTGAAGAAGGAACTGTCAACATTTCTGTTCATTGGGTATTTTGTGTAGATTAAACAGCACAACTTTGATGAAGTTCTTTGAGGAGCACTTATACAATATTTCTGATTATACTCCTGAATGGGTTAGACCAACATCCAGCTGGTTCAAGCTGGAATTTACAGCAGGGAACAAACTGCTGATCCAGGAATTGTCTCCTGATTGCAAGTCCTGCCCTTATGCACAGCTGCTAGAAAGCCTGTAATTATTTGTCTTTAATGGAAAACTCGTTATTTTATTCACTATAATGTCTTAATAATAGTAAATATCTGAAACTAACACCTAATGCATTAAACCCCATAAAATCTATGATCCCATATATGGCTCCATCAAATGCAGCCGCTGCATTCAAATCTGCAGAACTTCAGACCCTCTTTAAATTCTAGTGCAGATCCCAGGGTTTCCTACAATCCCAAACATGTCCTGCTGAATTACATGGAAATGTGCATAAAATGATGCACAAGATCTAGATATTTTCCATGTGATGTAATGCTGTGGCCATAAAAACATGGCATCCTGGGTTTGAATATTTCTCTCAGTATAAGTGTGATGTAGCTTCAGTGAAGCACTGCAACCAGCAGATACAGAATATATATGTGACATTGTCCTATAATAAGAGAAAAAAAATGCTTATCTGTCATTAAGCCTACTTCGGAAAAACTACAGTGAAAAATTTAGAGTTTAAAGGGTTATACATTTTTTTAGAATTCCAAGAATTTGGGACAAAAATGTAAAATGATAAATAGCATGCCTACTCTTTACAGTTTTCTCTCATCAATTCTTTTTACCAATGGACCATCCTCAATGGATTTCTATTCATTAAGTTTATAAACACTGTTCTTCCACTTAATGTCATTGAAAATCACTCGTGACTCTTTTGAGCAGTAGTGTTGATTCCGATTATTCAGGAGAAATGAACTGAAACTTTGAAACAGCAGCAAAGGTTTACCCCGGAGGCCATTTTGAATCCCATTGGAGAGAAATACAGGTCACTAAGTTGAAAAGTTAAGATCTGTTATGCTGAGCAAAATGACTACGTCAACAACTGTACTGAATATATAATAATCAATATATTAACCTGAAATGGGTCTCATGTCTGACACTTTAAGCATGCCATCATTCATTGTTGTTGTAGGTGTCCGTGTAGTTTAATCCTGTAGCTTTTCTGAAGCCAGGGAATGAATTAATACAATAATATTACCTGCTGTTTCTAACATCGATGGATCAGTCTCTTAATTAAACATCCTGTCTCTCCTGTAGTTTTTTAGTCTCTTTCCATCAAAGTGAATGGTAATTATAGGCGTGAGTGACTCGGTAATTACTGTATGGGTGGAAACAGCCTTCCAGCACAGGAAATTAAATTTGAGGGGATTGAAACTATAAAAGAGAGAGAGAGAGAGAGAGAGAGAGAGAGAAGGGTGAAAAGAGGGATGGAAAAGATCATTGAGCCATTTCCCTTCACAGAGCAGTCAAACAACAAACTTAGCAATCAAGTACATATAATTGTGGTCATGCTGTGGGTCTGAGTGTGCATGTTTGGGTTTATGTGTGTTTGCGTGTGAATAAGTATGTGTGCATGTCTGAGTGTACAAGAGCATACGTATTTGTGTCTGTGCATTTGTTCCTGCACATGTTTGTGTGTATGTATTTGTGTGTGTGTGAGCATGTGAATGTATGTGTGTGTAAGTGGGCATGAGCATTTGTATGTACATGTGATTGTGTGTGTGTGTGTGTGTGTGTGTGCGTGCATATGTGAGTGTATATAAGCAATATATGTGTTTATGAATGTGAGTGTGTGTATTAGTGGTTGTTGTGTGTGTGAGTATGCATGAACATATTTGTGTGAATGCGTATGTGTTGTTTTGTGTGTTTGTTATGTGTGTGTGTGTGTTGTGTTTTAGTGTACATGAGCATATGTGGGTGTGTGAATGTTAGTATGTGTGTGTGTGTGTTGTGTGTGTGTGTGAGTCTACATGAGCTAATGTGTGTCTATGAATGTACACTGTGTTAGTGTGGCTTGGAGGTCCTAGCCTGATAGACAGCTGCGGGCAGCATTTGGGCAGTGTTTGAATGTGACAGTGAGTGTGTGTTGTGTGTGTGTGTGTGCTGTGTTTGTGTGTGTCTATGCGTGCTTGTGTGTGTGTGTGTGTGTGTGTGTGTGTGTGTGTGTGTTGTGTTGGTTGGTTAGCTCATAGCCTGACAGACAGCTGCAGGCAGTGTTTGAATGGGAGCCCTTCATTAGCGAACATTAGGCCCAGAGTAGTGGGAGCCATGTTTCCTGCATTAGATTCTGCATCACTCACATCCTCCCACTGCTGCGCTGTGGTCATGACGAGCCCTCGTGCCCCTCTGCTGCTCTTTACGTACTGCTCAGTCGCAGCGAAAAATGACTGAGCCTTTCGCTGTCTCAACAATTTCAGCAGTGAAGTCAGCTATGGTGCTCATCAAGACAACCTCAAATTACAGACAACAAAATTCAAGTTGTTAAGCTACAACCGCGATTCCAATGAAGTTAAAATATAGATTTAATATCTGGGGACTTGTTATTTAGACATTGATGAAAATGTAAGTTTTAAAATAAAATCACAATATTTAATCCTGAATTTAGGACTAATTTTACCATACGTTGACTGTGGATATAGGATAAAGCATGTTTCAGCAAATTTACCGATTACACATCTTATAACATCTGATAACACGGGGGAGTGAAATGAGAAGACTAATTAGTAAATAAACTCGAAGTGGTTTTTTAAAAGATACATTTGAGAGAAACTCGTGCAACGAAATTAATGTGCACTCCTATCCAGTGAATTCCTGAAGTTTTCCCGGCTCGCGTGTCAACCTGACAGCAACAGTAATGACGAGCGTTAATTCACTCCAGGAATACACGATCGCGAAAACTGCTTTTCCTGAAAAACTCGCAGGGACCGCGCGCCTGTGATGCTTATCACGCATGTGTACGCATTTTCATTATCGCCTGACATTATTACGCAGTCGCAAATTAATCTGTTTTTAACTTGTGAGTGACTGGATTTTCGTGACAACAGCTCACATGGTCTCATCGCCACAAAGGTCTGCGGGATAGAGTCCAGCGGAGCACATTTAAATCGCCATACCTGACCCTCTACTTTTATAACCACTGTTATAAAAATACGACAAACAAAAAGCGATAAGAATTCAGCCAGTAAAATGAGTTGAAAATAAGGTCAGGTGTCGGTTTACTCTCATTCGAGAAAATAATTCAGTTAATCACAAAACTGATACACTTGTTACATCACATTTTCTAAGTTAGGCCTATATTTGCTGAGTATACCATCAGCGTGATTTTGGCTGATGAATTATTCAATACTGCGACAATTGCTTTATTAAAACTTGTTTAACACACTGGGAGCCTACCTGTATTTCATAAATAAAGTCGAATTAGAATGTTGTTTAGATGTCACCAGATGAGTAATTTTGACCGCGCTCAGGACATAGCAGAATGGGTATATGACTTTGTCCATGGTGCTGAAAACCTCAACGGTTGGTAATGAGCCGCCTAGTGGTTCTATTATTTATTTATGTATTTATTTAACAAAGCCGTGAAATATAAATAGGCCTACATGAAAGCTAAATGTAATATTATCATTCTAGCCTCATGTCAACTTGATAAGACAAGTTAAACGCTTCAGTCACACCTGGGAAACGATCATTCAGCCATGTGCTTGAAAACACCCAGAGGTCAAGGGCTGACAAAGCCCCATGAAAACCAATAAATGATAATAGCAAACTGCAGATGACAATGAATGCTTTTGCTTTGTATAGATACGCCAATGCATCATATTCTGACTCTCAATTCCGTACCTTTACTAGTTCAAAACAGCAGGCAGGAGAATCAGATAAGTCACACTTTTTGTCCACGTCATTGGTTGTCAGGAAATCTCCATTACGTGATTGGGAATCACTATAGGGTACTAACCTGCCCCCGCATATTTAAGTCTTTCTGCAACGCATCAACTGCATTCAGTTGCCGCGTACCGGCGGATCTTCGCGCACTCAGAAGGAGCGATTTAGGGAACAGCACACGTGTTTCCAGTGGTCCATCAGCAACCGCAGATTTCAGGTCAGGCAACGAGAGAGACGACTGGACGTGGTCGTGAGCGATTTCCCTCGTATTTAATCCTGGGATAAACTGAATAGCGGCGGCAAAATATCTGGCGCAAGTCTTACTATTATTCGGTCAGGCAAAACTTCAGAGGACATCGATAGAACCCGCGGATTTGAGGTGAGTTGTATTCTTCTTGAGGCTTGGGTTATACTTCTGATGTTTAAAAATGTTTGATGTTTTAAAATGTTACAATATATTTACCTGGGCCTATCTTAAAGCACTTTCCAAATTTAAGGCCAGTCATTACTTATTTTTCAAAGCTGATTTTAAATGGTGCGCTTCAAAAGCAGTGATCTCCGCCTCTGAGCGGACATCAAAAAAACTATTCTCCCAGTACCTCGATGTTATCGCACCTAGAGAATGCGCTGTAAAACCAAATGTTTAAGTTCTGAACATATGATAAACACTTTTTTGTAGCACTTTTTAAACGTCACAGTATTTAGATTCCGTTTTAAAGTGTATTCAACAAATCTGAAAAACCTCGATCGCAACATCCAATAAACATCAGTGTTTTTGAATGAGAACACCTATTTACAAAAATAATCACCAGGCATTTAGCTTTTACACACTGGTGTTTAGATTATAAGCATCCCACATGTTCCACAGTTTTACAGTGTGGGCGGCTACCTCTTTATTTTGTGATCAGACTTCTAGCATATTTCAAATTGTGACATCACTTAGAACGCTAAACTATAAAATGTTGTATTATCTTCATATAATTTAAGAAAACAAAACATTCTGTTAACTTAATATGATTATTATTTTTAAGTTGTATCACCTCCGCCGCTCACAACCCATGGCGCTAACGGTGAACGTCTGCTGGATGCTGGCTCTGAGCGCGTGCCTGGCAGTCGCGGCCGGAACCGACTGCGAGAAAGAGTGCGAGCTCTGTTTGTACCACCTGGAGGGCCGACAGACGGACTTGAGCTTGCTTGTAAGTATGACCTGTTCACGTATTTTATTTTCAACACCGAGCGTCAAGTAAGAAGTTTTCATCCTCGGAGGGCAAACTGGAGAATTTTACGTTAGTAGACCGGCCACTAGCTGATTTTATAGGGCGGTAAAGATATGTTGGGGCAAGTACCGGAATAAAATATCCATAGTCTGCGCGCAGAGAAATCTTCAACTTAAATTATGTTCTGACAGAGAGGGCGACATTTGGACCAAATAGAGATCATGAACGCTGTAAGAGCGAATTTATCATTTAAACTTATTGTGCGGAAAGATTCCAGGATACCCTTTACATCATAGGTGTTTGACGGTGGCCCAGGCCCTGTCGATTTAACAGCCAAGTGAGGATTCAAAAAGAGCATGCATGCAATTATAATGCGAATGGTTAAATTTTGTGACATTATTCACTTAGTTTATATCTTTGAAACCGAATTTGGCTGTACTGTGGAACCTTAAGTATTACAGTATGCATGCGCGTTTGTTCCACGTCCCATTATATATTGTACAAGACCCAGGTTAATTATCTAACCGCTGAAAACTATGCAACCATTATTCAAAATACCAGAACTATTCCCTTAACACTTATATGCCGATGTTACCGTTTACAGTATGAACTGTAAATATTTCATACAGTGAAATATTAATTGTTGAATTAAGTCTTCAATAGACTACTGTACATCTGGTTTCTGTTGAATGTACAACGTGGGTTTGAAGTTAGCACAGTCATAAACTCTGTTTGCTGGTTTTATGCTCAGAAGAGCATGGCTGTGGCATTGTACTCGGTATCCCATGGAAACAAAACAGCCGCAGTTAGTCATATTTTGCAAGGGTCATTGTGGCCTTTATAATGACATACAACAGCAAGGTCATTTATTTATTTTAATGCCATATTGGATAGTCGAGGGTACTACAGCATTGGACCAAACACACACGCGCCCACACACGCATGCACACACACACACACACACACACATACTGCCGCAATACGATAACCAACACAATGGACTATTGAATGAAAACTGATGTAGGCAGTCGCGTCTGTCATACGGATTGACACTGTTCTGTGTCCTACCTGTGACAATGTCATGAAATCCCTCTGCCTTTGTTCTGTGAAGTTCTCAAATAATTGAATGAATGTGGAAAATATCAATCCAGCCACTCCAACAAATGATACTTCATTATATCAAGATGATTACTGTAATTTACCTTTCATTGTATTCAAACAAATTCCTCTTTCACCACCGTCAGATCTCTTTTCACACAGAACTCAGTATTCATTCATTCACTCACTCATTCACTCATTCAATCATTCATTCAGAATGAATTTTAATCGTATCTTCTGCATTTTAAAATATGCCACATGCTATATTTGAAATATATATGACCATATACATTATATAATACCTTTGGTATTCAAAACATTTCACTCCGGTATGACATCAGAAATACTCTTACCAATCTGACACAATAAATGACTGATTATTCATCCACCTGCTTTTCCATTCAGCGGGGCATCATGAAATTACAGCGAGATCTTACCAACTCAGAGACGGCATGTATTAATATCCAAAACCATATACAGTGCAATGCAGTATTTGCCCCTTCCCGGTTTCTTCTATTTTTGCATATTTGTTACGTTATATTGTTCCAGATCTTCAAAGAAAAGATAAGACAAAGGCATCCAAGGTAAAAAAAAATTGTCTTTCAATTTATTGACAGAGGAAAAAATACACAACCTAAACTGGCCATGTGAGAAAAATTTAACAGTCCCCTTGATTACTGAATCAGCTAGTATACTAAATTTAATCAATAATTTGGCAAATTTAGATGATAAACAACCAGGGTTGCATTTCCCGAAAGCACAGATGAGTTGGAACCATTAGCCGTGAATGGACAAACTAACTTAGTTAGCAACTATGCTTTTAGGAAACGCAACCCAGGCCAGATTTCTGCTCATACTGCTGAATCCAAGCATCGCTTGATTAGAACATTTCCAGCTTAAAGTAGGATGAAAGGTCTCACACTCGACTGCAACCAAAATAAATTCCAGAAGAAACTAGCAAGAAGTTGACTGAAATATATCCATCTGGAGAGGGTCGCAAAGGCATTCTGAGGGCTCTCGGACTCCAGCAAACAACATTGAGAGACATTATCTACAAATGTAGAAAACTTGGAATTGTGCTGATTCTTCCCAGGGATGGCAGTCCAACCAAAATTGTTTCATGAGTGGATTGATGACTAATTTAAGACGTCTCAAAAGAACCCAGACTAACAAGTAAAGAACTGCAAATCCCAGTGGCCTCAGTGATGGGTTATGACAGGGAGGACTGGGCAGGGGGAGGGTGAGATGGCTGATCAAATTGATCGGAGAAAAAGTTGAGATTCTCCACAGGCTGGATTCTTCATGACCAGAGATAGTTTGAAGGACCCTAGACTCCGCCATGCATGTAAACATGCCGTCAGCTCTCCGAAAGTGCCGTGAAACAGCATTTGCCCCCTTCCTGATGTCCTCTATGTTTGCATATTTGTCACACTTAAATGCTTCAAATCATCAAATTAATTTTAACATTAAACAAAGATAACTCAAGTGAACACAAAATGCCATTTTTAAATAGCGATTTAATTAATTTAAGGAAAAAACTAATCAAACCCTACTTGGTCCTTAAGAAACCAAGGCAACAGATTTAACTGAAAGTGGACTTCAGTTTCATTGGACGCACCCAGGCATGATTACTGCCAGCCGTTTTGAATCTAAACATGACTTAAACCTGTCCGGCAATGTGAATTAGGTAAAAAGCAGCACACGATGCCCCGAGATGAAGAAATTCAAGAACAAATGAGAAACAAACTTGTTTACATCTCTAAGTCTGGAAAGTGTTACAAAGCCATTTCTAAGAATCTGGGACTCCAGCGAACCATGGTGAGAGCCATTATCAACACAGAAAACTTAGAACAGCAGTGAACCTTCCCAGAAGTGTCTAGCTTCCTAAAATTCCTCCAAGAGTGCGTTGATGGCTCATCCAGGAGGACACAAATGAACCCAGACTAACATCTAAAGACCTGCAGGCCTCACGTACCTCAGTTAAGATCTGAGTTGATGTTTCCACAATATGAAAGAGACTAGAACCAACTGTGTCAATGGGAGAGCTGCAGGGCGAAAACCACGGCTGACCCAAAAGAACATAAAAAGTTGTCTCACATTCGCCAAAAAACATCTTGCTTACCCCCAAGACATAGGGATAATATTCTGAGGACTGATGAGTCAAAAGTGAAATTTTTTTGAAGAAATGTCCTGTTACTTCTGGGATAAATCTAACACAGCATTCTACAATGAGAAACTCACACAGAAAATCATGACGGCGAATATCTGATCAAAAAGAAGGTGTCGTGGCACACTCAGAACTTAATATGCACAAAGTTTTTATTTTATAATTTCACAAACGTTTCGGCAATAAAGCCTTCGTCAGGGTTCATTCATAAAACCAGAGTTCATTCATTCATGCCATTTTATGTTACGTAAGATTCTCACGATTGGGCCAATGTTAATTGTGGGCGTATCCAGTCCACTCCCAACTTCATTCATAACTCCGTATGGCAGTCAGGGGAATTCCCCTGTTCATGCCTCTGCAAAACACAACATTATTTCACTAAAGGTCCTAATAGCAATTCTTTTGTGAATGATAAGCAATAAATGCATCAATATACAAACATTAAACATTACAGTATTTTTTGGCCTACACAGAAATACATCCAATTCTATTATAAATAACATCTCAAATCAAACTCAGTATATCTGACCACCAGTTTGTCATCTAAAGCTCCAGCACAGTTGTCATGATCCAGACCAGGGATCAAGTGCGGAGGCAGAGTACAATCCAATAGTAGGGTTTATTGATAATAATATGGTAAAAGTGGATGGAACCCAGAAGAGGAAAGCACAGTTCAGTTCAGATGTTTCAGGCGAGGCAGAGTAGGCATTGCCAATCTGCCAAACCAGTGGCTTTTCGTGATAACTGCCAGATATAGTGCACACTTCGCCAGAGCCAAAACTGTTCGAGGGCAGGATGAAATAGCTTTAGAGGAATGTGGTGCAACCTTGATGACTGTAGAAGGATTTGAAGCTTGTTCCTAATAAACTGGACAGAGGAACACAGACTTGGACGGGATTAACAAGAACGCAGTCCCAAGCCTGGAGATCTTGAGAAAGGTTTGGAAACTTGTTCTTATAAACTAAATAAGGAACTGTAAATTCCTATCATTAAAGGTTACATTTTACTTTCAGAAGACAAAAAGATTTACTAGTAAATACTGACTGGTAATTAAGCACACATAGCAAATTACAATCCAGCAACTTGCAACTAAGAAGAAGGGGTATCTACACATGTCAAAGATACAAAGGGTGCGGTAACTATGAAACAAGATGCAGGCGGGGATAAGGGAGCAAGCAAGACACAAACCAATCAAAAGACACATTACTTCTGATTGACACGCAAGTTGCTGGATGGAAGGAGGCACAGAAGACATTAACATAAGGGCTGAGACAGTGATTGGCTTTTGCAACTGGATAATTATGCAAAAAAAAAAAAAAAAGCAAATCCACCTCTGATCGCTCAAAAGAAACAAAATGGATGTTTTGGAGTGGCCTGATTAATATCCTGACTTGAATCCATTTGAAATGCTGTGGCTTGATATTAAACAGGCAGTTCATGCTCGAAAAGCCTCCAATGCAGTTTACATTAACAATACTGCAAAGAAGAGTGGGCCAATATTCCTCCACAGCGATGCAGTAGACTCATCGCCAGTTATCGCAAATGTTCGATTGCAGTTGTTGCCTCCAAAGTTGGCACACGACCAATTATTAGGTTTAGAGGCGTAATTATTTTTTCACATGGGTGATATAGGTTTTTGAATAACTCTTCACCATCAATAAATTAAATGATCAATTACAACCTGCATTTTGGTTTTACACACATTGTCTGATATTAATATTTGTTGGATGATCTGAAACATTTAGATATGAATAAGCAAAAATAGAAGAAATTGGGAAGGGGAAAAATTCTTTTTCACAGCACTGTAAATTATGCTTGTATTTTTGGTCATCTTGTCATTTTGTTTTCCTTCCTGTATCTTCATTTATATGTTTGTCTTTGTCTTCTGTGTCCAACTGATTTGTTCTTCTCTCCCCTCCGTGTTCCCCATCTCTCGTCCTGATTAACTGTATAATTGTCCTCTTCCCTCCTCCTTCCCTCTGTGCATTCCCTGTGCCTTTTCCCCTCGCCTGATCCCTGTTCGCTCGTTTAATCCTATGCATCGATACCCTTCTGTTTCTCTGAATCTTCGCAAGTCAATCGCAGTTGATTTCGGCATGTCAAGCCTGTTTGTCTGCTTCCGCTCTGATCCCGTCTGTCCTGATTTACGAGTTTTTGGATTTCTCCTGGTCTGCTCTCCTGCCTGTTACGACACTTCCTAGTTTTCTAGTTTTGCTTTCTAGTTTTGGATTCTAATTTGGTAGCACATTCAGCCCTCTCTGTTTTTTCAAACTCAGCCTGTTTATTGATCATGCAACTGTTTTGTGATTTGGCACTTCATTCTGCCCTCTGATTTTTGACCCAGCGAGTTCGACTTTATGTTCCAAAATAAACCACGGTTTATTTTTATCAACGGACTGCACCTGATTGCTTGAGTGACCCTGACACGTGCCTTCTGCTCTCTACCAGAAAACACAGTCGGAGAATGTCCGATCATCAGTCCACGATCTCAAGCTCAAGTGCAATTAGGTCATGCAACAAGAAAATGATTCATAGCACAAGAGCGAGTCCATCTCTGAATGACTAAACAGATGCCTAATTAAGCTCGGAGTGGTTAGTCAAAGTCCTAACTTGAACTTCATCACCTTCGCCAACCAACAAAGCGGGGTTGAGGTTATGCATTCACTCATGTCTGTTTGTTGGTGTGTTTGTCCAGATAGTATCTCTCAAAGGAGGCCTTGTCCCACAAAAATCTTGAAATCATTAAATAGGTCACAGTTCACTTCCTGTATGCAAATTTCACATTTCAAATCTATTTTCTGGACAGTCCCACAAGTAGGTACATATAACCAGAAAATGGTTCAAATTGGGCTGTGGGCAAATTTGCCTATACCCTGCAAAACCTCCTTTCACAGTCAATTTCAATAATATTCCGTGGAAGTGTGACCCTTGGCACAAGGAAGAACACATAGATTTTGGTGCTGATCAGGATCACCATCTGCATTCAGGAATTTTTTTTAAAGGACTCCTCACCATTGTGGGATTGTAAGATTGGAATTAATACCATAATATAAAAATCCACTAGACAGCAATACATTTCAATGCAATAAAACTTAGCTAATTTGAGGGATGGCAATTTAATGTCCAAACCTTGCCGAGGGTGGTGCTAGAATCCTTGCTTTCTGAAACACACTTCCGACTTCAGCAGGCAAAACTGGTTTTCAGTTTACATTTTCAGGCTACAGGCAATGCAGCTGAGTCACAATCTTGGAATTGTTAATGTCTTTTTTTTTTTTTTTTTTGGACACAATATGACAGCAGCTTTCTAGTGTTTCTGGTGTGGGATTACAATTATGGGCTTCCATTGCCCAATCGAATATATTCATGCAAACAAATACTATATCGTACACTGACCTGGCGCCGCGATGCTGACGAAGAGTATCGTTTGTCGTGTTTTACTGGAAGTCCACATTCTAAGACGAATAACTAACCTCCTTTGATCTCCCGCGCGTCAGCCAATCACACGCAAGGATTTGGAAAGAATCGCTGTATTGCCACTGGCGGCAAAGTTTGAAAATTTGATTGCGACCACTAAAATTGTACAAATATGATGATGGTTGCTGCAGTAGATTTTTGTATCACAGAGGAGTAGAATGTTGATGTTGGCAGAGGGCTGTGCTCTGAGCGCTGCTCTCATTGAGATGCTGTGGCTGGAGCCACTCTTTACCCAAAACTCACAGATGTGGCTGAATTAAAGTAACTCTGCAAGGGAGAGTGGGACAAAGCTCCCTCACAGTGATGTAAGAGAGCAATCAAGTCTTTAGCAGCAATTGTGGTGGCTCAAGGTGGCAAAAACCAGTAATTTGGCTACCAGTTTCTGCGACAATTCCTTTTTTACATGAGTGATGTGGATGTTGAATAGCTTTTTTCCATCAGTAGATGAAACTATAATTTGAAAACGGCATCATGCTTTGCCTACTCTTCTCCTTGTCTCATATCTCATTTTGTATGAAGGCCTGAGCCCATTTATCATGACAACTATGCAAAATAGGGACGTGAGCAACAAGACTGATGCACCACAAACGAGAGTGAAAAAGATATTTCCCCAGTGTGCCTCTGGGCTCCATTCAGTCTAATTCAGTTTACTTTATTCTTTGTCCTTAAAGGGGCATTTCAGAGGAAAACTGGGATTTCCAAGTATTTTGCTGTTTCCCTTGTGTGATCCTTCGTCAGAACGGATTAATGATTTAAAGAAGACAGATCACTTCCATTTCCCCCGAAGATGGAGACTTAAATTGTCAAATATCCTGTCGGCTCTCTGTTAAGTACTGGCGCAGATGGAAAAATCACAGCGGATTCATACTTCTTTTACTGCAGACGAACTGAAAAGACAACTGTCACCCATATAAGTAGGGTTTCTTATTTATGGATCCTTCAGACTGCACTGGAAACCCATATAATGTGGTGAACTCAAAAAGTTTTGTGGAAACCGATTACCTCAAAAAAATTGTCAGCCAACTTAATTGTATTGTGTGGACAGTGCCTATTGAAAATGCAAACATTTTGAAAAGTTTTTTTTTTTTTTTTACATTTTTAAGTGCTGTGAGCACAAGATCATTGAGTTGGCGAACACAATTTTTTGAGGTAATCGGTTTTCCCAAATCAATTGTGTGTACCACACTTATCAGGGTTTACAGTGTGTCAGATAGAAAAAAAAGCAAATTTATTTCTCAATGTTTTCCCCACAGAGTGTGCCTTTAAGAGCTTAAAGAGGGTGTGCTGGATTCTATCATTATTCAGCACTTCATTGATCAATTAAAGCAGCGGCTAAACAGCTCTCTCACCTGACATGAGCTCTTGGCTCCAAATCCATGGCTGACATCACGGTGAAGTTAAAAACCAGCTGACCCTGCAGGGATGACGGTCGCCGCTGCAGCATGCGGTCTCAGCGCTGGAGAGTGAGGCATTATGGGCCGAATCTCTGGCATGGGATGATCGCTCTCGGAGCAGGAATCACCAGAGACCCAACGACACATTATCACAATATTTGATCCAATGGTCCAACTCTACTATGAGCTCCATCGATTTGCAGTATTGCAGTGCAGCAGTTTGCAAAATTTGATCAATTATACTCTTTCTTGGCAGCAAATTATGTCCCAATAGGCTAACTTTCTCAGTTTTCAAATAAGATTAAGTTCTCGATTTGTTCATCTCACCTCAATCTCCAAATCGTCGCAAAATAGCACTGTCAGCCATGTAGGGTATGGATTTAAGACTCAATCAGTGCACAGTTAAGATAACTAATAATAGATTAACGCTTGACTCCCGTTGATCAATACAAAATATTGTGATAGTTCACTGGCCTTATTTTTTCACCCACTCCGTGCACATCTTTGAGAGCCCGAAGTACCCCCACCGCCCACCGCCCACAACAGCCCGGCATCGCTTCAAGAAGCGAGCGCAGCAGATATTGACAGCTCCGCTCCAACATCCTGCCACTTCATTAAAAGCGCATTGGCTGTTAAATGGCACAAAGAGAGAACCAATGTGCCGCTGCAAAAAAATCCGACACGGTGATTTGCAGGGGAATAAAACGGCATTTCCTGCGGATTTAACGTTACCTTAGATCGTTCAGCCATCGCGGTCTGTCGCACACGATAGGCACAGGATCATAAGAGCAGCTGAGCTGTGAAGAGGGCTCCATCTTAAATGGCCGGAGGGAAAGATAGACAGGAGATGGGACATGTAGTTTATCAGAAAAACACAAAAATAATGGTCATTGCCAGGGGCGTGCAGCGGCCTTGATTAAATTGCTGTTTGTTTGTGTGTGTGCGTGTGCGCGCACGAGCGAGTCTGTGTTCCTGTGAGTGTGTGCACAGTGGTGCAACCAGGGTTTTTGGGGTCCCCATGAACCCTTATGAAAATATCCTATAGTTATTTCTTAGTAATACTATAGTATGATGGCATAACTATAGTATAGTTTGCATAGTATAACTAGAATAGCACTATGGCCAGCACATTATAACTATAGTATTACCACATAACAGTATATTACTATAGTCAAGACAGCTGTACTGCTGCAGTTTGAATAACTACAGCATCACTATAGTAATACTACACTATGATGGTGAAAATGCCATCCATTTGCCATGGGATAACTATAGCTTGGAACTATAATATTTTTTCAAAGGGAAATGGTCTCTCATTGGGCCCCACAGTCTCGTCACTGCACAGTTTTGAGGGCCCCATGCAGGTCCCCAAATCATGCGAATCATGTAAGGACAGAAGTGATAGATATACTGCCGACAATCAGCTTGGGCAGAATGATCGCACACATTGTGTAATAGTTCCACCTTTTGTTGCATCAGTATGTTTAACTTAGTTCAACGACGTAATTGTGATTCTTTTTTCAATAAAATAAGGATTTGTGGTTGACTTGACAACTTAATACATGTCGAAATAACA
This sequence comes from Gymnothorax javanicus, assembly GCA_029692085.1. Taxonomy (NCBI): domain Eukaryota; kingdom Metazoa; phylum Chordata; class Actinopteri; order Anguilliformes; family Muraenidae; genus Gymnothorax; species Gymnothorax javanicus. The sequence continues at coordinate 9,305,342 of CM056197.1, forward strand.
AAAAATTCAGCCGTTCTTACTCAGAGTAGAGCGAAGATGTTGGTCTCAACAGCTCCACAGGTCAGCAGCGCACTGCGCAATATTTACGCTCGTACTGCGAATTGCACAAATTAACAAGGAAAAACTGCCGTTATTTTATTATTTGAACCTAAATCTATTCTGATCCCTTTTCAGACGTGCGTGCAGGAATGTATGGGGAGTGTGGCCACAACGACGTCTGTGGATCTGTGTAAGGGCGTCATCTCACTGGGAAATCTGGAGGAGGGCTTGGCTCAGGGCGCAAACGATCCGCTGGCTCAGCTCGCCAAGCGCTACGGCGGCTTCATGAGGCGCTACGGCGGATTCATGAAAAAATCCGCCGAGATTGGCGTCGAAACGGCGGGGGAGCTCGGGAAAAGGTACGGCGGGTTCATGAAGAAAGACGACGAGAGCAGACTGGACGCGCTGAGGGAGCTGCTCGCGGCCGTGGCGGCTGGAAGCAAGGGTGGAGACGCCGATGGCGAGGCTCCCGTAACTGGCAGCTCGGAACAGGGAGATGGAATCAAAGCGCTACAGAAACGTTACGGCGGGTTCATGCGCCGCGTCGGAAGCCCCAACTGGGAAGAAAGTAAGAAAGTATACGGGGGCTACCTCAAACGGTCCTGGGGAGTCACGGATGGAGACGCAGCCGGTGGCTCGTCACGCACGGAGAAGAGATACGGAGGATTTATGGATTAAATTTACGTTCTCTTTTTAAAACCAAACTTAAAAGGACGCCGTTATGAATCGCTTGCTCTGCCCTGTTCTATCATTGTACCTTTCCTTTCGTTTGCTGTTTGTTTTCCTGACTGTTTGAAGACAAGTTTGTTCTTGCTCCTCCTTCTGCTGAAAATGTACCCCCCCAGCGAGTGTTTTCTGTTCGTGAAGCACACCCATCTTCTCTTAAGCAAATGAAAGGGAAATTTATCCCACATCCAGTAAAACACGTTTTCAACCTTTTCTGCCTACTACTTTACCTGTACTGTTTTACTGTATTAAATCGTAGTCAGAACACGCACGCAAACACACACACACACACACACACACACACACACACATACATACATACACATACACCAATTAAACATTAAAAACTGCTGAGAACTGTATTTGCATATCATTTTATGCTCAATGATATTGAATGCAACCATTGGCCATGTTAAGTTACAATTCGCTCGAGAGACCTACATGACCTGCTGTTCACACCTACCCAGCTAGTACATATCAGTCAAAAGGGAGGTTTGTAACAGTGGTGCAGAACATGGTTTCTGAGGGACCATAACTATTTATGTATTTTCACACACATGCACACACACATGCACAAATACACACTCACACAAACACACACATGCGCACGCACGCGCACACACACACACACACACACACAATTTATTTTGCCCAAGCACGAGACAATATGGCGTTTCGTCATTGCAAAATGTGCCGAAAAGCTTTTTTAACAACAATAATCATTGACTTTGTTTAGCTGTGGTCTAATATCTGCGAGATTATGGGCACATCCCAATAATGAAACAAACAAACAAAAAAAAACACACACACACAATTCTCTTTTCCCTCCCTCAAACCTTTCCAAACTTCCAGATAGGACACAGGACCAGAGAAGGAAAAAGGGGGTGATTTTCTCAACTTTTCTGAGTATGTTCTTACAGGTGATATCCCATGATGCTCTGGGCTGCTATGGGATGTAGCCAGGTCCATTATCTCCTCCAGTATCTAGTGTGATCAGGTAATGTTAGCGAGCTTATAAACTGTGAGTGTCCAGTATTGCCTCAAAATGGCGCCGGTGCACAACAAGAAAATTTGCTTCCTCAAGAAGAACACGACTCTGGTCTGTCCTTTTCCATCCTGAACTGGAAATGTTTTCTGTGGGTTACTAGCAGTGGCCCTGGAATCAGGTCAGAGTGTTATAATGGAGCAAAATCTAAATAAATAATTTAAAGGTAAAATTGGGACTCCTCTCCTCCCAATTTACAAGTAATAATTGGAGGGAAAATTTTCAAGAAGTGCAGCTTCATCCAGGAGCCAATCAAAAGGCTTTGCTCTTTGTACTAAGATGTTGCAGCCAATTGTATGCTCTGACATTTAGAAGCCAATCAAATGGTTTTATGCTTTGCTACAACCTTTCTGAGCCGATCAGTCGGCTTTGTGCTGACCTTTTGCAACGAGACAAAAAAGACTTCACTGCTTCAAACTTGCAATCAGTATAAAACAGACTATTCCCTTCATTTTGTCATTTCTGAATCCTCACTGCAGCAAAGTATCTCCTGGATCGGCTCATATTTTAATAACAAGACTTATGGTTACAGGCCCCATTTTCCATACCACTAAATTCCTCAGCAATATCTGACAGAGAAGCTGTACACATGACAAATAAATTGGTTTAACTGTACAGCCTAAATGTGTTTGTAGAAGTATGCTTTTTCCGAGTTTTAGTATTTTGCTAAATGCTCGTTAGCCCTTATATATGTGGCAGCAATTACCTACTCATAATTAGGCCATTATCTCAGCTTGAAAGAAATTACACAGGCAACTGCTGACCATAAATGGTAGGATAATGGTTGAACAATCCTGTACAGTGTGGTTTCACCGTAATTCATTTCTTCAGGTGAGAGAATAGTTTAAGATACAGAATTCAGAAATGTATAAAAAGTCTAAAAATAAATCTTGGTGCAAAGGTAATTTTGGTGTATTGTAAGTTGATTGACAGTGTCAGGTTTCAAACAATTGCTTGAACATTTACTTAACCCATTTAAACCGGGACAGCATGTGTGCATTTTAAGAACGTGTCGTTGCCGACACAGATATGCGCGTAATTTTGAAAGTACCATAATTACTGTAAGTTTTGCGCAATAGAAAAAATTCTAACTGTTCCTGAAAGCTGAGAAGCTGTGCTTCAGCCCAAATACAGGTTACTATGGTAAATATGGCAGCATGATTCTCTGCTGGGATTTTTGCATTAGGCCTTAAAGGGTTAACTGCGATTGCTCAAAAAATACAATGACTCATTGCTATTTATCATGGTAAGGAACTGAATTTTGAAATAGATATCAAGGTAAAGTATAGATGTTCTGAATTTAAAAAAGTCCTCCCAGGCATGCATAGTTTTCAGCATGTTTGTTTAAAACACTTTAAAATATGCTTTCTCTCGATTTGGCAGCGCGTGCTGAGCACAGCTGAAATTTTTACAGAAGATTTTATCCATTGCTGTAGCTCAGCAAGCACTTCCCGATCAATATTTCCAGCAAAAATGTAGAGACTGCCTTTGGGTGACTTCAAATATAACCTTCTGTGTACTAAAAAGCTCAGGATTCACAAATTAAAAAAAAAAAAAAACAGTTTCAGGGCCCTCTTCTGCAATAGTGTGTAAAACAATCCCTCGCCTATCTCCTGTGCGGACCCACACTCACACAAAGCATGTGCTATCGGAACACCAAAACTATTCCACCTGACCAAGGCTCTGGCTGTAGAACTGGAGTTGGTCCCTGGGCACTACTCTGTGGCTGCACACTGCTCCTAGGTAACTTGGAATGGTCAAATGCAGAGGACAAATTAACCCACAGGATTTAATAAAATGTATTTCATCTCATCTGAAATAAATTCCTAAGATTAATAACACGTCGTACCCCATCAGTGATATTTAAACTTTGCAATGTACACTTAATGGCCAAAAGCTCCTGGGCATTCCATGCCCTGTAGCTCTTTCTGATGGAACAGGACAGATTCTGTACTCCTAGTGTGGGAAATTTGAAATGCTGCAGCTACTCTTAGTATAGGAACATCATAATGCTGTAGCATACAATATTCCAGATGAACCTCTGCTTCTGTTTGTCGAAATCCCATCTCGTTTCAAGTACGTCAGTGCCCTAACACATAGAAGAAAGTCCACACGTGGTCTGTCAGTGGAGGAGAAGTTAACCGGCCAGCACCAAAGTCCAGACCTCAAGCCCATCAAACACCAAGGGGATCAACTGGAAATTCGACTTGAGTTGGACCTAATCACACAATATAAATTTGGGACCTCGCTGATGCTGCCCGACTGGAATTGAAGCATTTCATTGAAGCAATGTTCTAACATCTAGAGGGAGGTTGGCCTAGAAGAGCAGAGGCTATTATAACAACCAACTCCACAATATTGCCCATGATTTCAAAGAAAAAGATTTTGAATTAGCATTCACTAGCAATCCACTTTTGGATTTTTGTTGCTATGGACATTGCTGCGGATTATCGCAATCATGTTTAAGTTCATACAGCACATACAATTCCTAAACGGTTCCGCAACATGAAAGCGAAAATCTTCAATTTACAGCTCATAGTCTCACTTCTAACCCTGTATGCCAGGTTTAGGATGAGCTGTTCCAGCGAATACTGCTCATGCCCTGATAAAAAAAATCATGTGTTCAAAAACCACACGTGGAACCTCTACGTTGACCACCTAAACTCTCACTTTTCTATTAGGTTTTCCGTTAAGTAGGTTAGAAGTCAGAAAAATACACTTATTTTTTCATATTGTAGGACAATGTCACATACACATTCTGTACACTGTTATAAAGTGACTGAATTTAACAGTTAAATTAACGCTGTAATGGCCGGTAGAGGTAGGACGCCAATTGCAGCAACAAAAGGGAAACGAGCAGCACGGACACAAAACAAACACAGAGAATAATACAGACCACCGGAAAGTGCTTGCGCTTCCAAAGGACGTATAATAGTCCGAAACACGGAAGCAAGGCGAGATAGGTAAAAGGGAGAAGAAACTCCAATAATAACAAGAAGATAGAAAGTCAAACAAATCCTGACTACAGATATCTTCGGCTATAGTGCCTAACTACAAACAGACACTCTAGCAAAGAGGCGTGGCGAACATCCGGCTTATATAGAGTCCGGGGAAGCACCTCCCCAGTTCAATCAGCCAGCTGGGTAAAGAATCCGATTAAAAAGGAATACGATATTGTCCCGGGACGAGAGCAACAAAGAAAAGTCCAAAACACACGCACAAACATCCAGAACCATGACAAACGCATTGTCTCCTTGTTATTTTAACTGTAAGTAGAGTCCTGCGAGCATTTAACTGTGGTTTACAGTGACATACACGGAACCTCTGTCGTAAACTTATTGTATAATTACAGTTAAAATAACTGGCAAAAAATGGTGCCAGTTTATAACAGTGTATCTGCTGGTTGCAGCGCTTCGCTGAAGCTACATCACACTTATATTGAGAAAAATATTCAAACCCAGGACGCCATGTTTTTATACGGCATCAACATTACATTACAGAGGGGCAGCGCGATTAGCACTGTCGCCTCACAGCAAGAGGGTCGTGGGTTCGAATCCGGCCTGGGGCCTTTCTGTGTGGAGTTTGCATGTTCTCCCCGTGTTCGCATGGGTTTCCTCCGGGTACTCCGGTTTCCCCCACCCACAAAAACATGCATCATAGGAACACTCCAACCAGTACCCCTGACCAAGGAACTGGATTTAGAACTGGAGTTGGTCCCCGGGCGCTGCTCTGTGGCTGCCCACTGCTCCTGACTTACTTTGAGAGTGCAAGTTGCTGCATCATCTCTTATTATGTGCCGTTTAGCAACTAGTTGGTCTTTTCTAGTAAAATTGTGTCATCTTCAGAAATTATTCATAATCTTTATTGACAATTAAAAATGGAAGTTCTATTCCTAGTTCTATTAATAGGAACAAGCTGCCAAACCTTACTCTTGGTCGTCAGCATTGGGACTACAATCCTATTATTCATCCCTCAGCTTGTTCCTCTGCCTAGTTTATTAGGAACAACCTGATCATATGAGGATCAGCATATAATTTATTTTTTCCAGGGTTAAAGGTCACGGTTGTGCTCAAGATAACTTTAAATGCAACTTTAAGTGGTGACTTTTTACAGGTCCAGACCTGCGAAGAGCTGTAAAACACTGTGGATCAATCTCAATTGTGAACAGTTTTAAACACAAGAATTGAAGTGAATGACTTCGACTTAATCTAAATTTTAAATTAACCATGACCTGTTTTCACTGTGCCTGAACATGTACGTCTGTAAGGTTATTTTTAGCATAAATGAGCTAAAGTCTTTTAACAAATATGATTAAGAGACCTTCACATAAGACCCAACAACTCAAAGTTTTGATTTGAGAATAAATAAATAAATAAATACATAAATAAATAGTTTTTACAGAATGGATCATCCAAGTTTTTTTAAAGTAAAAATTAACATTAATTAAAAATCATATTTCAGGATTTTATAGGTGAAAAATAAGACAAATGGCCCTGTAGCTCACTGGCCATTCAAATATTTTAAGTATGAATTGTTATTGCTATTGTAGTTTAGGAACAATTTCCTGTTGGCACATTTTAAATCCTGATTCTATTACAGGGCAGTCTTTTTAGTTCAGCTACCAAGGCAACATAACTGATCAGTTGAGCTACAGCACAATATCTGTTTCGCTGTATAATTATGATGCAATTGCTACTGAAGGAGAGGAAGTTGTTCAAAGTTTTGATGAATTCGGACCAAGATCTGGAACCAGATGATCCAGACTTTCAATTTCAGGATCTCGAGGTGATAGCCAGATATTGCTACAAAGTTTATCGCTATAGATCTAAATCACATGCCAGATCAGCTTGCTGGCTGAATATTAAATTGAGGAGTCGACTTGCAAAACCTGCTAAGTCAAGTTTTGAAAATAAATGAGTTATCTCCCTTAGCCTCTCTTTCAGGCACCTGCCATGTCCCACTGATAGCTCCACTTTCAAAACCTACTAAATCATGTTATAAATTGTAACGGAAAAAGCAAAACTCTGTCAAAACCGGCGAAGTCAAAGAGGAAAACTGTCAACTTCTGCTAAGTCATCAGTCAATGTGGAAACGTGATTTCGTTTTCATTCGCTAGAAGGAACCAATCACAGTCAAGCTTTTGTAGCCTGTTCAGCTTTTGTTTTCTCTCTAACTCAAGATGGGGGATGCAGACTCAAGGTTCGTTTTGATTGCAGAAAATGCAAACAAATCTGGTGATACCATAAAAGGGGGATTTGAACCCATGGACTCATGTTTATGTTGTCATTATCATAGCAGCTATTCGACCACTGTGCTGTCTGTAGCACTGAGTTGCATGTAGAGTGGGTCCTGAGTCAAATATCTTCACCTATTGAGCAACGGGGCTGGTTTAAACACTGTCAAAACCAACTAAATGTACACTCCACTTTCAAAACCTGCTAAGTCAAAAAGTTTGTGTTGCAAAATCAAAGTCATGTCTTAAAAAAATAATGAATTGCCTCATGGATTATGCCTGCAAGGCTAATAGTTTCAGTATAGTGGAAATTGGTATCTATGGAAGATAATTTCCATGCCTACCGAAAAATCTGATTTTTCTAAAAAATGGGCCAATTTGACTTTGCAAGTGGACTCCTCAAATATTCCCCATTTGAAGTAAATAGGGATATTTTAATTAGTAGAAAATGAGTAAAAAATCCCAAAATTAAAATTTTCAAAAACTGCAAACTCACATGGTCCCAAGGAAGCTCCATCATAAATATGAAGTAAATTGGCCTGTGGTTTCGAAGGAGAACACCGCCAAAGATTTTGCAAACGGAACATGACCATCACCTATAGGCCAGTGAGCTAATGATAAAAACTTGTGTGTTTACAAAAACAAAACAACATAAAAGACATATTATAACAGAGTGATCGAATATTAATTAGTCTTAGGCTGACTGGTATATTCCAGTATATTACAATACCTTTGGCTGCTTATAATCATATTGGAATGACATAATGAACATTTCAACATACAGTTGCAATCAAAATTATTCAACCCCCATTGCAAATTGGTTTTAATATCAAAATTTACAAACTTTCAGTTGTTTGTGATGAACAGATTAAACAAGAACATTTTAAATAGCTCAACACAACTAATATTACAAGTGGTTTCTCCAAATTTAACATAAAATGCCATTTTTAATGACTGCTGCAGTCTCAAAATTATTCAACCCCCCGAATAGAATCCCTCATAAGAGCGTATTTGCAAATCAGGTGTTGTCTCAGGCACACCTAATGCAGCGAATCAATCGCTTAATTAGTCGCATCAGGTTTGCTTGAGGTAGAACACATCAAATACTTGCATGAGCAAGGGGTTTGTTGACAGTGACATTTGATTGCATATTAGAAATATGGCAGTCAATAGAATTGCCCGAAAAGCTAATAAAGGAGATCATTGCCTGGCACAAACAAGGAAAAGGATACAAAAAGGTAGCACGGGCACTGAATTTTCATTGAGATACAGTTAGAAGCATAGTTTGCAAGTTTAGAGTTAAAGGAAGAGTGGCTACAGTACCAGGATGTGGCAGAAAGAGGAAGCTATCAATGGCTGTCACCAGATTCCTGAGGAGACGGGAGGTCAAAAACCCTCGAGTGACTGCAGGAGACCCGCAGCAAGACTTGGAGGCAGGAGGCACTGAGGTTTCAGTTTGCACAGTAGGGCGCATACTAAACGTTGAAGGTCTCCAAGACATACACCACAACTGATCCAAAAGCACAAGCTCCAATATGTTCAAAACCGTATAAATAAGCCACAGAAGTTTGGGATACTGTTCTGTGGAGTGATGAAACAAAACTGGAATATTTCGGGCTTATGAATCAGTGGTATGTCTGCAGGAGGAATAAAGAAGCATATGCTGAAAAGCACACCCTGCCTACAGTGAAGAATTGTGGGGGCTTTTTGATGCTCTGCGGCTGCCTTGCTTCCTCTGGCACTAGAAACCTGCGAAGTGTGGAGGCTAGATGGATTCAGTCAAGTACCAGGATATCCAAGGAGAAAATGTCATGCCGTCTGTAGGGAAGCTGACGCTTGGGCATCATTGGACCTTCCAAAAGGACAATGATCCTAAGCATACCTCAACATCCACCAAGGCTTGGTTTCAGAAGAAGTCTGGGAAGATTCTAGAGTGCCCATCACATTCGCCGCACTTGAACCCCATAAAAAATCTCTGGTAGGATTGAAGAAGGCAATTGCAGCATGCAAACCCTAGAATATTAGTGAACTGGAGGCCATTGTCCATGAGGCCTGGGCAAAGATTCCTTGGGAATGCTGCCAAAAGCTGACATCTGCCTATGCATCACATCTCCAGCAGGTCAAAGCAGCAAAAGCGTTTTCTACAAAGTATTAAAGATGCTTGTCATGATGGGGTTGAATAATTTTGAGCCTGCAGTAGTCATTAAAAGTGGCATTTTGTGTTGAATTTGGAGGAGCCACTTCTAATATTTGTTGCGTTGAGCCAATTAAAATGTTCTTGTTTGATTGGTTCATTGCAAACAGCAGAGAGTTTGTAAATTTTGCCAGTAAACCTAATTTGCAATGGGAGTTGAATCATTTTGATTGCAACTAATTCTGGGAATATCGGCGATAGCTAAAATCACATATCCGAGATGATATACCTGCCATCTGCTCAGCATCTGATATAGACTGATAAGTGACAGAAGCAAACCGTTAATGTTGAAGCAACACTGCGTATTTCAGAAAGTACTTAACACTATCTCGTGCAACTAGCCAATAGGCCATATTGAACGATCTTTTGTCATAATATAATGGACTGGGACAATCACACTATCCAACACAATAACAGCGCATACCTCTGGGTGAAGGGCGACGGTTCGTCATTCTCGGGCGACGTTACTCCATTATCATGCGACCCTTGAAGCAGACCACAACTAATTAGGGGGGAATAAAACCTCATCTCGTCTTTGGAAACAAAAATTCCACATTTTTGTATTTTACAATATTTATTTACTGATTATGTTTGTATAAAACAGCAAAAAGATTTAGCCCTGAGTTCCCCTTTAAGCTGCCAGACCTTCAGACCGTGGGCCGCACTTTTAAGATATCGCAGCCGCATTTTCTTTAGTTTGTTACGGCACTGTTCTATTGTTCTATTATTCCATAAATCTTCGTGTTTCTGTGTGTAGTATCCAGTTGTGATTGTTTGTTTTCGTCTGCCCAAGTTAAGAGCAAGCTTTTAATTCTTCGTTTGACCAGAGAGATCCTTTTGCCACTATAGTTGTTACAACAAGAGAAAAATAGTTAAGATGTAACGTAACAGTCCACTTTCGTGCTCAAGTACGGTTGGTTTCACATTTGGTACGAGTACGGATGAATCATGCCCAAGACCACCTCTTCCAAGCGGACTTGCGTTCCGTGCCCAAGTTCACACATACCAAATAAAAAGGACTTTGGGGTCAAGCGTACTCGGATCCGTACCCGAGTCTCCAGTGTGAAAGCACCCTAAAAGCCCAACAAAGTTACAGTACGTTCACAATTCAGTGACTAGAATTCTTACTCGCACCAGTCGCTCTGCTCACATTACCCCCATCCTCTACAAACAGCTCTGGCTTCCCATATTTTCCAGAATTCAGAATAAAATTCTTCTCTAAACATTCAAAGCCCTCCATAACCTTGCCCTTCATTATGAGCTCTAACAACCATATACAACTGTCCGTACACTTAGGTCCTCTGTTTCCAATTTACTTGTTGTCCCCAGATTTAGGCTCTCCAGCATGGCAGGCAGGGCATTCAGCATCACGGCTCCTAAACTCATTACCACAAACTCTTTGCAGTCTTTTCTATTTCTGAATTCAAATCACAACTTAAAACCCACCTCTTCAGACAGTACAATCAATCTTCCTTCCCCCCTTATATTTTATTGATCACTTGTTCTTTTATCTCCCTCCGTTTTACATTGCTCTTTTTATTCTATCATTATATATTGTGTTTGCATCGCCTTATTTCAGTTTTTCTGTGTGCCATGTAAAGCGACCATGTGCCTCAGAAATCCTATATAATATTAATAATCCTATAATCCTATCTTAATCCTATATTAATAAAACCTATTATTATTATTATTATTATTATTATTAATAATAATAAATTATTATTATTATAATTATTATTATTATTATTCTTTCTTTTTATATTTTTATGATGAAGACAGACTATTCTTAATTCTTCTATGTTTAAATGAAGGGAGTGTCATGCCTCATATTCCTCATTTAAAAATTGAACATTTAATATTTTATTTTAAGACTTTATGGAAACTTTGAACATCTTTGATGTTGTTTTCAATGGAGAGTATGTGCAAAAGTTCCTTACCTTAGGTTTTTGACAGATTAAATGGAAAGCACAGATATAATTGTTCTCCTCTTTTTAAATGTCTTTTGCTGATTCGAAAAATGATCCGATCCCTGACTTAAATGTGATACAATCCGAACCGTGAGTTTTCTGATTCGTTGCACCTTTCCTTACTGCCACTTATGTCGGTACCGATTGACGTCATAGCTTTCAGCTGAAAGTGTTCCTGAAATGCTGCTCTCGTGTAACCTTGCTCATTGCACCTCAGAGCTCCCTCCTCCCTCCTTTCAACAGAAATAAGAGCTTTGAGATGGCTAGCAGGGAGGCAGACACGGAACAACTTCCGGTTTATTATATGAGCGAGGACATTCAAATAAGAGAATTGAGGTCCAGCTGCTGTGTTACACAATAGAGTGGTGTGTGAGAGCTCTCACTCTGCCCCTTATGCTGCCGGTCAGACCTCGGGGAGAAGTGTGTTCATTGTGTTTATAGTGAAAACTTTTTAGATCACGCATAGCGACTTCGCTTTGTCTCGTCGACGCCAGGCTGATGAGTGATTTTTTTCGGAGGTTGAACTTACTTTGATCCAGCGTGCACTCCTTCCGATACTATTTACTTTGCGGCTCACTTGACTGGATGCATCGTTTATTTCTGAGGGGCGACTCGCTGTTAATCTAAGTTTGGGGAAAACTGCTTCCTGGTAAGTTTTTGTCTGGCTTCCGATGAAAAACCATGTTAACTCATTTGATTTACTTGAGGAGCGCACGATTTAACAGCCTCAACTTTTGATGCGACGTTGGTTTGTATCTTTGTAGTAAGACTGACTGCATAAACATCGCTAATTGTCCTGTGTTGGCGCAGCTGATCTGAAGGTATATATGGTTGCGCGTTGACTCGTGTTTCCCGATTTCCTTAGAATTAACGTTGTACCATCTTTCAGGTTTCTCTGGTCCCTGAAAATGAACTTCTTCCTTGAGACGCTACACTTTCTGTTCTTTTCTGTCTACTACGCACTGGAAGCCTTCCTGCGGCTTTTCATCCCAGCGAAGAGGAAGAATGTAACCGGTGAAGTTGTGCTGATCACAGGTGCGGGGAGTGGTATCGGACGGCTCATTGCTCTGGAGTTCGCAGGACTGGGGGTGTCCTTAGTGTTATGGGATATAAACCAAGAAGGCAACATGGAGACGGCCCGTCTCGCCAAAGAAAAGGGGGCCGCCACAGTCCGTGCGTATCCATGTGATTGCAGTGACAGAGCGGAGGTATACAGAGTGGCGGATCAGGTAATGAAGCAGTTTCTCTCCAACCTCAATAACTTACAGGTACAGCGGAAGCATCGCTTCCGGACACGGTACATTTTTTTAAATGTGGTGCTCGTAGTTTTCAAAAGGTTTTTTTTCAACATCTGAAAAGGAGCCATTAGGACAACGACAGTTGGTGTGGTTGTATCGAAGAAAATTACTATCTGTTAGGAAAGTGGTGGGTGGTGTCATAGTGGAAAAGTTTCATTTCTCCCGGTAATGGGTGGAGCCAACCTGAACTACCAGTCATTTGCTCGAGCCAATCATAAGGTGACCGCAGCTGAGGGCAGTATTTCGTTGATATTAATGTATATGGGCTGTTTCACAATCAGGGACCAAAGTTTGTCTCACGGACCCCCAAAAATCAAATGTGGAATAGAGAATCAAATTGATGCTCATTTGTTTACATATGTTGTTGAGGACACATGCTGAAAATTTTGGAGCGTTGGGTTCACGTTCTAAAATTCATACAAATGACAATTTGCCTATTTCCACCTTTTTAACCAGTTCCGGAGAAGACATGTTTTGGACGGACAAAGAACATATACTCATAACATGGTACACAGTGTAATGACCAGTCCATATAGTGACAAAGTATTCCTCATGCGGGATCATATGAATATGTGGAGTCAAAATCATACAATGCATCCAAACTCACCCCCCTCCTCTGTCGAAATATTAATAATGTAAAAAACATTTCCGGAGAAGACATTTTTTGACGGACAGAATGTCTTGGTAGAAAAAGTCAAGTTTTCATGAATCGATGCATTTCTGACCCCCCAAATATTATTTGTAGCTTAAAAAACCTTCCCATTTTTAAATAATGATTGCACAAGCTACTGGGTGTAGTGGTGTTATTGGTGAGGAATACAAAGGTATCTAAAAGAAAATGAGACACCAAAATGTCAAAAAAAAGATCGTACTGTCAAATTTTCGACATTTGGCTTCTTTTTTCATCAAATAAACGGCTTCTGTGGATTTGTCAATGATAGCGGAACTTAAAATGAATGATATGTCACCTTGCTACTAATAATTTTAGAAAAAAAGCCAAATTTATTCAATATTTTAGAATTTACTCCTGATTGTGAAACAGCCCATATTGGCTCATTTGATCAATTTTTTTAATTTCTCTCTTCCCAGCCCTCCCCCCAATATGGCCAGGAAGGGAATTCGCTCATTAATATATGGATTTGTAAACGTTGTGATACATTTTCTATTTTGAAAAATGTATGGGAACTCATGACTGATTGGAATATTTGAATAGTGATGTAAATAGAAAGAGACTTGAATGGGTGTCAAATGACCAAGCAAAGTTTTGGCTTTATGTGAAACCTGTGCATCTGGCAACGTTGATGAGCCTGATTTTAAAAAATATAATTAAAAAAAAAAATCAGGCCATTTACACTTACCTTTAACTCTTTTCCCCATAGACTCTCCCCTTTCTCCACAATGACAATAAATGAGGACCCTGGCCATATCAAAGAAAATGAGATTTGACCCCTTGGGGATACCCCCGTTTTCAATCGATGGGGAGGCTAGGGAATAAGTCCATTGATGTACATATAGGCATCATATGGGGTCATTCCATGTAAAGTCAACCGGAGGTACCCGGGTCACCAACTCAGATTTATTTTGGGAGTGTATATACAGCGCCCTCCATAATTATTGGCACCTCTGGTTAAGACGTGTTAAAAGCCTTAAAATAAATTCAATTTTTATTGCAGAAGCATACTCTCACACTGAAAATTGTAGAAAAATGTAACCTTCAACTCAAGTGAATTTTAAGGGAAAAAAAAAATCCCTGACTAAGTAATAATTATTTTTCATAAAATCACCTGTTCAACAATTATTGGCACCCCTAACAATTCCTAGGAAATAAATGTAATTGAAGTATTTCTGTCATTTCTACAGTAGTTTACAAAGTTGATCAGAGTCTCTAGGAACATTTAATTAGTAATTCATAACTTCCTGTTTCCCTGGGGTATAAATATGATGTGACACAGAGGCCATTTCTCTTATCCACTCTTCAACATGGGAAAGACAAAGGAACACACCATTCAAGTAAGGCAGATGTGTGTCGACCTTCACAAGTCAGGCAATGGCTACAAGAAAATAGCCACTCGCCTGCACCTACCCATATCTACTATCAGAGGAATCATTAAGAAGTTTAAAACAACTGGAACAGTGGTAAACAAGCCTGGACGAGGACGCAAGGTTATTTTGCCACCACGCACAGTGAGGAGGATGGTAAGAGAAATAAAAAAGTCTCTCAAAAGCTCACTGTTAAAGAATTGCAACAAATGGTAGCATCTTGGGGTCACAAAGTCTCCAAAACAACCATCAGGCGCTATCTACATGCCAACAAGCTGTTTGGGAGGCATGTACGGAAAAAACCTTTTCTCACTCACAATCATAAACATAAACGTCTGGAGTTAAGCTAAAAGCGGTACTGGGACTTCAACTGGGACCGTGTGCTTTGGTCAGATGAGACCAAGATAGAGCTTTTTGGCAACAAACACTCTAAGTGTGTCTGGCGGAACACAAAAGATGAGTATGCAGAAAAGCACCTCATGCCCACTGTGAAGTATGGGGGAGGATCAGTGATGCTGTGGGCCTGTTTCTCTTCCAGAGGCCCTGGGAACCTTGTTAGGGTGCATGGCATCATGAACGCTTTGAAATACCAGGACATTTTAAATCAAAATCTGGTGGCCTCTGCCCGAAAGCTGAAGATGGGTCGTCACTCGGTCTTTCAGCAAGATAATGACCCTAAATATGTGGCCAAATCTACACAGAAATGGTTCACCAGACACAGAATCAAGCTCCTCCCATGGCCATCTCAGTCCCCAGACCTCAACCCCATTGAAAACCTGTGGAGTGAGCTGAAGAGGAGAGTGCAGAGGAGAGGACCCAGGTCGCTGGATGATTTAGAGAGATTGTGCAAAGAGGAATGGTCGAAGATCCCTCTTTCTGCATTCTCCCATCTTGTGAAACATTATAGGAGAAGATTAGGTGCTGTTTTGTTGGCAAAAGGGGATTGTACAAAGTATTAACATCAGGGGTGCTAATAATTGTGGCACACATGATTTGATGTAAAAGAATTCTTTCTTAATGTGGCATTTTTTTCCCACTGAATAAATGCACTTGAATTAAAGGTTGGATTTTCCTCTTTTTTTTTCATTGTGGTCCTATATTATTTAGAAAACTGAATTTATTAGAAGCTAAAGAACACATCTTAACGAGGGGTGCCAATAATTATGGAGGGTGCTGTATATATATTTATCTTTATTCGTGCTCCTGGCACACAATCTCACATTTACAGTAGTCAATAAAACATAAATGGGTTACATATCAAGTAGGACACACCAAGAAAATACACAATAAGCAAGACACTGCGAGAAATACAAAACAAGACACAGTCAGATGGTGCGCAACAATCAAGACATGGCAAGAAATTAGAGCAATAAATTAGACGTAGCAAACAATAACACAGGATCTAATAGGTACATAAATAAGAAATTACATCCACAATTTCCGCATCTTTATATAATTTCCTTTGCCCGATTAAAATCTCTGAGTACAGCCACTGTAGCTATAGTTTCCTCGGTTGACACCCCACTTCTATTAATCCTATTTAACAGTCCCGTAAGCGTGTATTTACAGAGATCGTATTTGTTGTACTTATAGTTGTCACTCAAAAAGTTTATGCTGTTACTGATCTCAGACCCACTACCTCTCGTACCAACACGGAAACACAAATTTATGACATGATTTTCACTTTTAAGAGCACTAAAAATAAACTTTGTGATACGCCTATGTAGCTGTTTGTCAGTGTTAATATCGTCACAAATTCCCGGCTATAAATTACGGTGTGTTCTTGCTGGAACCGAATAGATCTGCCTAACACATTTTCTCCAGGCAACATAAATCATTTCAACATTGGTTGAATCTAAATCCCAAAGTTGGCATCCAAAAAGTGACATACAAAATGATTTAAATGACATGTACACTGTACTCTCATTACATCCTTTGAACTGTGCTAGTACCAGATTCGGCCGTCTGTACATATCATAGACAGCATTTTGCACGGTGGTACTTCTATTAATAGTACCAACCATAATAACATAACTAGGGCTGTCAAAATTAACGCGTTAATGCGGATTAATCCATAGTCATTATTAATCTGATTAAAAATTTTAACACAATTAATCCATCTGCAGCACAGAATGACTCAAAATCCCTGAAACGTCGCATTTCGGGCAGTTTATCCAAGTAGTGTTACGTCGCGCATGCGTGAATAGGCAGTTGATCCAGCAGAACCAAACAACTCGGTATGGGAGACGCTACAGACGCCTTCTTTTACTGTCTATGAAAGACGCTCGCGGACATGGAACTGCAAATTTGAGAATGCAGTTACAGTACTCGATCACTAGATGGCACCCCCAGATCAGTTATTGAGTATTCACAAGCAAGCTGGAACTCTATCTGTTGAATCTAGGGAGGCATATTATATATTGTTTGATTTTTCCTGAAAGTGGAATGTCTGTTCTGTTAAAATTAGGTATATTTCAGAATTCAGATATTACTGAGTTAGTGCGTTTTAATTGTTCCTTATAAGGCGTAGAAAGGTTGTGAGCTCAGAAGTGGGAACTGTTAGCTTTTCATTGCAGGGTGAATGTTTTGACTGTTTAATCATTTAATCAATATTCCTGTCTGTGAAGCTGCAATCTTGAATTATAAAACCTTAAATAAGGTAGCACCTAAATAGCCAGATTTGGCTTCTGCGCAAAGGGGTTAAGTGCATATATATTCCCTTCTTTCTTGAGTCTCTTTGCTCATGCAAAATGAAACACAATTAATATAGATTAAAAATGAATGATATTTAATCGTGATTAATTGAAATTAATCCACAGCAACCCTGTGATTAATCTGATTAAAAATTTTAATCGTTTGACAGCACTAAACATAACACAACCGTAACAACATCAAAATCCAAGATGGCCACCAAACAACGTTATCGAGATAACAACTCGTAAAATAAGTGGCTGACCCAAGGCAGGTCGTTATTGAAGATGAGTGCGCTATGCCAAAATCCTTTCCAGTTTATCTTTTCCATATGGCTGCATCTATCTATCATCATCGTTGTATTCATGATTATCATAACAATTCACCATCACTCAATCAATGCAAATTTTATTCACCAAAGCATACTTCTGCATAACACCCGCACAGCAATGCAGGTTCAGTGACTTCGCACTTGTTTAAAACTTCTAGTTGCAGAACAAAGGGGATAATAATGGGCGTTTTTACCCCAAAATGCCTATATTTGATTACATGATTAAATAGTGAAGGAGATGAGAAAACAAGTGGTAATTTTGAACAAATAAAGTCAAGATATATACATGTATGCGGAACAAGTTTCATTACCATGGGTAACTGCCCACATGGTGAACTTGCCAATCCAAAATTGGCAAAAAAAAAGTGACTTTTTCAGCTAGGACCCTTTTTAGGGTCTCCTAACTCCACTATTATGCCTTGGATGCACTCAGTCCTCCTGTGCAGACAGACCTGTCCTCAAGTAGAAGGAATCCAGCACAATTTAGCCTCTGTAAGGGATCCTGGCCTCATAGGGGGCCATTGAAAACTGAATTTTTGATTTCCACCAATAAAAATTTTCATATTTGACAGGCCAATATCTTCAAAATGAAAAGAGAGAGACAAATTTTGACAAGAGATTCTGAAAGCCTGTACCCAAATTACCCTGGAAAGCAATTTCAGCCCATACCTCTGATTTGTTCCAAAGATATTGGCCTCCAAAATCCCTATAAAGTAATGTTCGCTATTCGCTTGGGGCATGGCCCCCCGATTTTGGTGGGGCCCTATCTCGGAAACCCCTTGGAGTAGCAGCCTAAAATTTTGCATGTGTTCATTATAAATATAGAGGTACTCCCAAAATTTGAGCCCAATCTGAGTGGGTGACCGTGGAAGATTCTTGTACTTTGGTTGAGTTCATATGGAATGACCCTATGTAGTCATTATGGGGAGAAGGGTTCAGAGAATAATTGGCAAATGCTGCATACTCTGCCACCTGGTCAATGGGAGCTCAACTGGGCGCTTTAGTTCAAAATGTAAAGATGCGAGTGAGTGGTGTGTGAGTGTGTGTAGCTTGTGATGGATGAGCTAACTGTCCGGGGTGTGGCTCTGCCTCTTGCTTGTCCTGAGTGGAGATAAACTCCAGCCCGACTGTGACTCTGAGCAGGATTAAGTGGGCTTCTTATTGATAGATGGAAATGTTGCAGATTCAATAGCTAGGGTGTGGCTCACCCTGACGACGGAAAATTCTGACCCAGCATGCGACGAGGACTTGAATTAGTCGTGATGGACACGGCTGGTGTCTCAGTGTTTTATCCTCTCGGTTGCGGAGGGGGTTGGTGGTTTTGTGTTTGGGAAAAGGTCAAAACTGCCTAGCATGTCGTCTTTGTC
Organism: Gymnothorax javanicus; assembly: GCA_029692085.1. Lineage (NCBI taxonomy): Eukaryota > Metazoa > Chordata > Actinopteri > Anguilliformes > Muraenidae > Gymnothorax > Gymnothorax javanicus. Next base: position 9,324,273 of record CM056197.1, read on the forward strand.
TTCACTGACACGAGCCACCTTTGATTCAGCTGACTGACGTGACCTCGTAACACAGAGAAACGGATGGAAACTGATACCTGGGGAAACAATATAAACGTGTGCGGAGCATTTGCCTCCTGGGGTGAAATGTGATGACCGCTTATCGGCTCATGTCTGGAGGTGGCCTACAAAATATTGTAGTGGCATGGCAGCCGTGTGTGTGTGTGTGTGTGTGTGTGTGTGTGTTGTGACGACCTGTAGGCCCATTGTCCTTAGAGCTTGTTTGCAGTTTAATGATTTCAATTTAAGCAGGCACAAGGCGGAGCTCAGGATTGGCCAACTACTGACTGCCTGTGCAGGTGTATGATGGCGGCAATAAAAGGCTCCACCTGTCTCGACTACGGGGGGGATGGTTCGCTTTTTACGCGCAGAGTCCACGCAGTTCACCTGCCTGCTATGCTTTGTGCTGGGTTCTCCCCCTCGACAGTGTCTTGTCCTTTGAGGCATTGTTGTTAAATTAAATATTTTGGCCCGACTCACACTCTTGTCTCCTTTTCTTTGTGGCGGCCTGGGCTGGGGCCGTTACAGTGGTGTGTGCGCGTGCGTGTGTGTGTGTGTTAAGCAGGGAGAGCACTGTTAAGATGGTGAAACCAGTACTAATATACTGTATCAGTTGCGCATCATTTTGAAAGTTCGGTCATGTTGACTTGGCTCTGACTTGTTTGGCCGACTCCCCTTGGATACCCACTTTAAATGAATAGGGTCATTGTTGACGGGGTCACTCCTTGGCTTGCAACCTGACACCTGAGATCGCCCGAGGCTTTTTTTGGAAGCTGTTTTACAGGAACGGTTTTGTCTCCCACTGCCCACCCCGCCCACCATTCTGTTTCGGTTATTTTTGTTTGCATAGACTGCAGTAATGAAGGTTTACATTGTTTATTCATTGGCAACATTGGTTTGTGGGTAAAAATGCATTTATCTGCCGGCTGTTTTTAGCCAAACCGTGCTGTGTTCCTATCACTGACACTTTGTTCAAAGTTGAGTCTGGATTTAGTGAGCGATTGGTTACAGAAAAAAAATCTGTAGTTGGTAAATTCTGCACTTGGCCAGATTATAACTGTGTCTGATTGTTATTTTGTGACACAGAACCAGGATTATGGATTTAGCTGGATAACTAAACTTTATCCACCTTTGTAATCCTGATTTGTGAAACAGGCCCCAGGGTGTCTTCTGTCCTGGGATTTTAGACTAAATACGATTTACTCCTCTCTCCTGGTTTGATTTAGGTGAAGCGGGAAGTTGGGGATGTCAGTATCCTCATCAACAATGCTGGCATTGTGTCCGGAAAAAAGTTCATGGATTCCCCAGATTCTCTTATCGAGAAAACCATAGAAGTGAACGCCATGTCCCATTTCTGGGTAAGTGTCACCATAGAAGTTCATTTCTATCAAATTTTCTATACATTGCAGTTTGTGACACAGGGACTGTCACAAAGATGCTTTACAGTGTAACAGAAGGGCAGAGCTTGGCCTAAATGGCAAAAATGGTGACTGAGTTGGAGAAAACACCGAGGATGGAGAAAAACTGTTAATAATGTTGAGAAAAAAAACTCCCCAGTGGGAAGAAATCCTCGATAGAATCTGTCCATAGTGGGGGAGCTTACAAGTGTATCGCAGTATTACAATAGAAGTCAAAGGTGTGTCATTCATGGGTTCGGCCCAAGATTTTGATCCCTCTGGCTGTGGACCTCCAAAAACAAATCTCTTTCAACATTTCATACTGAATGTAAGTCATTAAGCTCTTGTGCCTTGTGGCAGCAGTATTCAGCTGCACATCTTCACAATTTTTGTACATGCGAGATGCACCATATTAGCTGTTCACTGCTCCACACATCCAAAAAATTGGTTTACCAGGTCTTTTGAGTTAATGGTATAAGACTGTGCATTTGATTCAGTTCCTTCTATCATTGCAGTTTATCTACATGGGGCTGTGATTGTTGTCAAGTTACGAAACATTGACTTCACATAAAGCTGGATTTGAGCGATTTTTATCAAGCAAACGCATAAAAATGTATAATAAAAAAAAGGATTAGTGAGGCAGCATTTCTGATTTATGCTTCCTGGCTGTGGAACAATTTAAAGACTGTTTGAGGGTCAAAGTCTGAATATTTTTAAGAAGCAGTTAAAACTTATCAATTTTGCTTTTTAATTGATCATTTTTAGTGCTTTTTTATTTTTTTATTTACTCTTTTACTATTTCATTATATTCATTTTATTTCCTTAGCCTACTGTTTTTGGATTAATGCTTATTGTATTTTGTACAGTTTTGTTTTTCGACTGTTTATAATTGTGAAACAGAACCCCATGAATCTCGGTCACCGTGTATCTTGGATCATCTTTTATGTGATGCTAGCTCTTAATCCATGTCTGTTCCAGGTTTGCATTTTAATTTGGGCTGGACTATAAATTTAAGCGCAGTAAAAGAACTGCCCCCATGGGGTGAATAGACTGGCTTCCTTTTTTTCTATTACTTAAACATGATATGGTTTTGAATAAATACAAATCAAATATCACAGGCCATTTTTAAAACTTTCCGGGATGAAAATTGTGCCTTGAAGTCAACTAATTACGAGCAAGATTGGACAGCTTCCATCATCGTGGCATAATTTGCCTACCCTAAATCTATTGCTAAGTTCTAAAGTAATTCATAGCTCTTGATTTTGTTTGCTTTTGAGTGTCTACACAGCCTACAGTGTAGGAGGAAAACAGTTTGTTAATCATATCAAATCTGACTTATGGATTATTTTCACCTTTGCATGAAATCGTGAGATGTAAGCCTAGAAATAGTTTGGCAAATGCGGTCAGGCAAATCTGTGCTGTTTTATGGTCACTTAAATTTAAAAATACGAGAAGCAGAAATGCTATCAAAATGAATTGGACTGTATACCGATTAAAATTGGTAATTGAGTGAATCAAGTGTTTGATTGGTAATTGAGCAAGGTGAATGAGAACTGGGTGAGAGCAATTGCTGGTTAAAAGGTGATGATTCTGCAGACCCTACATAGCTCTGTTAAGCACATCACTGAAAAATACTGTAGTCAGTGAAGCTCTTTTCCAGAATTTTCTCATATGGCCTTAGATTCCTGGCAGCTGTTAGTGTAAGACTCCCTGAGGTGTGATTCATGGAAAGCAGGAGGAGGAAGCTCGTCTGTTCGCCCCATGGCAGGAGTTATTATTGCGCTTAAAATTACCCTGATAAATTTATTGTCCAACCCTAATTTTAATTTAGTTTTCATGTGAAGCACTTTGAGCTGCGTAGGTTGTATGAAAGGTGCTATGCAAACAAAGTGTATTGTTATCGAAGAAACATTTGCTCATGTCATTCAAGTTGCTTGTTTTTTCAGACTTGCCATTTGATGGCGATTAAACAGCTTTTCTGTGATTACCCAATATACCGGTCGGGCAAAATGAATCAGTGAATCATTAATGTGCGGTGAAGGAAAAACAAGTAAAACTACAATCTGTGTGAATGTACCTGGGCACATTAGCAGATGTCAACATCAGGAGGGGGTGGGGAGGTTGGATAAGGCAAATCTTCTGGGGTGAGTTTTTACTGTTTTTGATTCTGTTGCCACATAACTCAGTGTTTACGGTGACTTAATTTCTAGACTTATAAGGCCTTCCTTCCTGCCATGATGGCAAACAACCACGGACACCTGATCTGCATTGCGAGCTCCGCCGGGCTCATCGGTTGTAACGGCCTGGCAGGTAACCAACCCTGAGTGATTCCTCTTCGGGTCATTCTCGTATGAAGTCAATCAGAGGTCCCAGGTCACCAACGCAGATTTGGCTCATATTTACTTTGGGGATACTTATATATTCATAATGAACACATGCAAAATTTTAGGGTCCAACTCCAAGGGATTTCTGAGATATGGCCCCCCAAAAACTGGGGGCCACGCCCCCTACATGCCCCTGCAAATCGCGAACGTTAATTTATGGAGATTTTGGAGGCCAATATCTTTGGAACAAATCATAGGTATGGGCTGAAAATGGCTACTCAAGGTAATTTGGGTCCAGGCTTTCAGAATCTCTTGTCAAAATTTATCGATCTCTCTTCAAGATATTGGCCCCTCAGATATGAAACTTTATGGAGATCAAAAATTCAATTTTCAAGGGCCCCCTATGAGGCCAGGATCCCAAACAGAGGATAAATTGTGCTGGATTCCTGCTATTTGAGGAAGATTGACTGCACCCAAAGCATTATAGTGGAGTTATGAAACTCCAAGGGTTTTTTTAAGGGTTTTTTTGCCAATTTCGGATTGGCAAGTTGACCATGTGGGCAGTTACCCATGGTAATGAAACGTGTTTTACATAAATGTATATATCTTGGCTTTATTTATTAAAAATTACAACTTGTTTTTTCATCTTTTTCACTATTTAATCATGGCGTTTTGGGGTAAAAACACCTATATTTCCCTATAAATTAATAGCCCTATAAATTAACGTTCACGGTTCGTGAGGGCAAAAAGGGGACGTGGCCCCAGATTTTTAGGCGACCATATCTTGGAAGCCTCTTGGAGTAGGTGGCTAAAATTTTGCATGTGGTCATTATCAATATAGAGGTACTCCTAAAATAAATTTGAGCCAAATCAGTCGGTGAGTGCGGACGATTCTTGTTCTTTGCTTGATTGCATGTGAAATGACCCCTTCCATCACTGGGGCTACACACGTGCACTGTTTAGATGAGGCTCTTTGTCCCTTAAGAGTGCGCCGGCTTCTGCGGCCTCTTCAGTCTGCTGCGAGTTAATGCTTTGAGAACTACATGTAGGTGTGTGGACTCTTAAGGCAAAAACTAATCACCTGTACAGAAATGCTACAAACTCCAGGAGACCCTGCCACCATCCTGGACTGAAGTTTGAGACCCCTGCTTTAGATGGACCTTTGTGCCTCAGTCTGTCAGTCTGTTTCTCTCAGTCTCTGCATCTCTCCCTGTCTCTGCCTCTTTATTTCTGTCCATCTTCCTGTTTGTCTGCATCTGTCTGACCCAACATGGCTGCTGTTCTAATGGCTGCATCCTCCCTCCTCCACAGATTACTGCGCCAGTAAGTTTGCTGCCATCGGCTTCGCAGAGTCCGTGGCCCTGGAGCTCTTGGCCATGGGAAACGATGGTGTAAAGACCACGATCGTTTGCCCATATTTTGTCAACACAGGGATGTTTGATGGCTGCAAAACAAAGTGAGTGCAGTATAACAGTGTGATACTTGGCAGTATTCTGGCAGGTTCTCTAATTCGTAAGGCAAGTCAGTTGTGCTACGCACTGAGTGTCTGTTTATTCTGTGTCTTCACAAAATCTACACTGAATTCCAGTGACTGCTGTGGTTTTACTTGCCCAAGCTATGCAAATGAACTTCTAATTACAACCCCAATTCTGAAATAGTTGGGACAAAGTGTAAATTGTGAATTAAATCAAAACGCAATGACTTTCAAATCACACCAGCCAGTATTTTATTCACAATAGAATAGAGATAATAGCAAATGTTGAAACTGAAAAATCTACAATTTTATCCACAAAATGAGCTCATTTCAAATTTGATGGCTGCTACAGGTCTCAAAAAAGTTGGGACAGGGGCCTGTTTACCGTGGTGTAGCATCCCCTCTTCTTTTTAACACAGAGTGGACGTGTCTGGGCATTGAGGAGACAAGTTTCTTGAGTTTAGCCATTGGAATTTGATCCCACTCTTGTTTAATACAGGCTTCCAGCTGCTGGAGAGTTTTGGGTCTCCTTTGACGGACTTCTCGTTTAATCATGCGCCAAATGTTCTCAATCGGTGAAAGATCAGGACTGCAGGCAGGCCAGTTCAGCACACGCACTCTTCTACTACGAAGCCATGCTGTTGTAATAGCTGCAGTATGTGGTTTTGCATTGTCCTGCTGAAATACACAAGGCCTTCCCTGGAATAGATGTCATCTGGAGGGGAGCATATGTTGCTCTAAAACCTTTATATATCTTTCAGCATTCATAGTGCTTTTTTAAACATGCAAGTGTCCCACACCATATTTTTATTTATTTATTTGTTTTTTCATTTCGGCATGATTGTACAGTCATTCCATGACAATTTCAACACAACATGTATCATGACCGAATGGGTCGCGGGAGAAGCGAAATTGCTTGTCAAAGTCCCGCCCCCAACTCCCAGAAAAACAGTTTGACTATGGGTAAGATATCATAAAGATTTATAAATCACAACAGAGCTGAGTGTCTATTTACACTACGATTTAAACGTCACAACATAAAATCATAGAGATTTATGACAGTCATGAAGAGTTTTAATCACAATATAGCTGAGTGTCTATAAACAACCCCTATTGTTTATGCCCGTTATGGTTCTGTTTAATTTATCCAATGCCATTTTGTTGGATAAGTTCATAGTTATTCAAACATGCACATTTCAGAAGATACTTAAAGTCTTTCAAATCGTCTGCCCTTCTGATATTGTGTTCAAGTATGTTCCATGCACTGACTCCAGCCACAGATAAGGAGTGCTCACTCCCGAGTCGATCTGACCCTTCTAGTTTGCAACAACATTCTGCCTCTTAGGTCATGAAGGCATTCACGCTGGAGAAATAGGCATTGTATATTTCTAGGCAATTCTTTGTGGTATCCTAAATATACAATTTGCAAGGAGTTGAATTTTATTATATCCTGCAATTTAAGAAACTTTGCCTTAATAAACAAATCGTTTGTATGAGTTCCATAGGGAACGTATGAATAATTCTAAGGGCCTTTTTTGGAGTTTAAACAATGATTCTATTGTATTATTATAAGTGTGTCCCCATACTTCAGCGCAGTAGTGTAAGTGGGGTGCTATGAGTGCTGAATAGATTATTTTAAGGGACTTGTATTTTAATAATTTTTGCAGTTTCCAAAGAATAGACACGCTTTTAGCTAACTTTCTTTGAACCAAGTTTACATGTGGTTTCCAGCTTAAGAGATTATCTAACATAACTCCCATGACTTTATATTCGTTTACCCTTTCAATGCTGGTACCATTTACCTTTAAGTCTATGTCGTCCTTTAGGCCTTTTTTTTCCCAAATATCATAAATTTGGTCTTTGTAAGATTTAATGATAATTTGTTTACATTAAACCACGTGTGAAGTTTAGACATTTCTTTATTAACCACTTTTGCCAATTGCTTGAGATCGACACCTGAGCAAAAAATAGTCGGGTCGCTGCGAATAAAATTAGTTTTAGGATATCGGACACCTTAACAATGTCATTTATGTAAATTATGAACAACTTGGGACCTATGACCGAGCCCTGAGGAATTCCACAGGTAATGTCCAAGCAATTCGATTTGCTATTACCCATCTGCACAAATTGCGTCCTACTTGTTAAGTAATTTTTGATCCATTTTAATGCGGTCCCTCTTATTCCATATTTGTAAAGTTTTTCAATCAATATATCGTGATTTATAGTGTCGAATGCTTTCTTCAGATCAATAAATATGCCTATAGAATATAATTTTGAATCTAGTGAATCTTTAATCATTTCAATAAATTCTGTTAGGGCTAGTGCTGTCGAATGCTTTTTCCTGAACCCATACTGGCTGTCACACAGTAGTTTGGACAAGTACATTGATAAACACAATCTGTCATTGAAGAGCTTTTCTAGGACCTTCGAGCATTGAGGTAAAATCGAGACAGGACGATAGTTTGAGAAATCATATTTATCCCCGCTTTTGTAGAGAGGGATAACTTTCGCTATCTTCATTTTATCTGGAAACACTCCGCAGGAGAAGGATAGATTGCATATATGCGTAAGTGGAGTTACAATTGCGTTAGTTAGTGTTTTCAGTAATTTCATATCTAATTGGTTTACATCAACAGATGTCTTAGCTGTACAATTTTTCAGAATTGATCTAATTTCAGATTCGGTAACAGGAGTTACTGTCATTGTGTCTTGGATTTCCTCATCCTTGTCAAGGTAGTCCCATCTTAGGTGTGAGGATTTAATACCCTTTGCTAGTTCTGGCCCAACATTCACAAAATAACTATTAAAATTCTCCACAACCAATTCCTTGTCCTCTACCTTTTTGCCATTTATATTAAAGAATGCAGGGTACTCCCTCCTCGGTGTCCTCCCAGAGACGTTCTTTATTATATTCCAGAGATTTCTGGTGTAATGTTTATTTTCTAATAAAAGCTTTTCATAATACTCTTTTTTTTATGTTTCCTTAGTAAATTTGTCATTTTGTTTCTGTAATTTTTGTACCTAATTTCTGCTTTCTCAGTTCTTTCTCTCAGAAACTGTTTATACAATATATTTTTCTTCTTACAGGCATTTGCCAGTACTTTTGAAACCCAAGGTTTCCTCTCTTTGTTTTGCTTCAGTTTGTTCGTTATTTTGACTAGACAGTGTTTATCATACAGGGAGTTTACTGTCCATAGAAAAGCCTCATAGGCTCTATTTGGATCTTTCTCTGTTAATTCATGATCCCAATTCTGGTTCAACATATCTGATTCTAGTTTCTTTAGCCTTTTTTTGCTTTTAATTCTGATTTCTGTGTGTTCCAGGGTTTTCAATCTAGCCTGGTCCCTTTATATCTAATTTGCAGTTACAAATAGCATAAACTGGTAGATGATCAGTAATATCATTTATCATAATGCCACTAAATATTTCAGAATCTAATACATTAGTATACACATTATATATCAAGGTGGCACTGTGTCTAGTAATCCTGCTTGGTTTTGTGATTAATGGTTGCATACCCATGGCATACATGGTGTCAATATACTCCTCTATTATAGAGCTATTATTTGGATTTATCAAGTCAATATTAAAGTCCCCACACATAAAAACATTTTTCTGGTTCATATTGACAAGTAATTCACCCATACATTTACTAAAAACATCAATTTGCGAATCCGGTGCTCTGTACACACAACAAATAACCGTATTTTTACCTTTCAACCTAGGAATCTCAATTGTAAGGCATTCCATTACATTTTCCACAACAATTGATTTGCATTCTAGTACCTGGAAGTTTATGGCCTCATCAATAAATAGTCCAACACCCCCACCAGCTTTATTCAGTCTGCTCTTACACACGAAGTTGTAACCCTCCATGTAGAAGTCCTTGCCCTTTTCTTCTTTAATCCAAGTTTCCGATAGTGCGATGATGTTGAACGGATTAGCAAATGACAGAAGGTATTCCTTTATTTGGTCAAAGTTTGCATATAGACTCCTACTATTGAAGTGGATAATGGACAAACTCCCTTCCATTTTAATGTTCTTGTTAAATTTGTCTAAAGTAAAGTATCCGCATGCATTTGTTTCGTTGTAGAAAAAATGGTTGTCCGGATCTATTTCTTCATTAGGGTCTATTCCTGAGTTTTGGTGACTTGTTGTTGAAAAGCCAGTTTCTTGATCTACAGTTTGGTTTATCAGAGAACTGCTCATAGAGATTTGTCAGGGATTTTAACCAGCCTCAGTGGTCAAAACTATCCAAATCCCGCATCATCTTGATCAGCACCGGTCTGGTAGTTTCCGGTGACCCATTTGGTTTGATGAAAATTCTGCAGTTAGCCGTCCAAGTGCTGTGTATCTTCCCCGCTTTCTTTAGTTGGCGAGCTTTCCATGCGATGGTTGCATTGTGCCTGGTGAGGTTTTCATTTATGAAAACATTGGATCCTTTGAGATTTTTCCCTTGCTTCAACAGAGAGATTTGTGCTTGTTGCTTCTAAGTCGTAGTAACACGGCCCTTGCTGCATTCCGGTCTCCGCTTCCACTCCTTTTCGGTAGCAGATAACATGAATCCACATTGCTGGGGTCCAGAGAAATACTTTTGGTCCGAAGGAATTCCATCACCTGCATTTCCACAGATTTGTTGTCCTCCTCGCCTCCATCGTCGTCCTTCGCTGCTGCCCTGGCATAACTCCTGGGCTTGATTTTGAGCCCTGTCAGGATTACATCATTACGTTTCTCTTGTTGCTCCAGCTCCTCCAGTTTGCTTGATAAAGATTGAATCTGTGAGTCTTTCTTGGCAATCTCCTTTTTGAGATCACCGTTTTCCTTCAAAAGCTGGTCCAGCTTCTCCCTCATTTCATTTCTTAATTCTTCGAGGGTCTCCACAATTGTTGTAAGATCCGGCGGGCTTGGTTTGTCGCTTTGTTTGTCGCTTTTTCCCGTTCTAACCATTTTCTTAGTTCAGAGAAAAAAAAAAAAAAAAAGGCTCTATTACAGAGTTTGTGAGAAAGTTTATCACTCAGCTTTTCTCCTGACTCTGTTGTTTTCCTGTATTGCCTGTATTGCGTGCAGTCGCTGTTCGGAGTTGTTGCTCCTTCAGTGACCATGATAGATATGCACTAATGCATCCCCATACCATCAGAAATGCTGGCTTTTGAACTGAACGCTGACAACAGGAGGGGTGGTCTTTCTCCTCTTTAGCCCGGAGGACATGACGCCCATAATTTCCAACAAGAATGTCAAATTTGGACTCATCTGGCAACAGCACACTTTGCCACTTTGCTACAGTCCATTTTAAATGAGCCTTGGCCCACAGAACACGGCGGCGCTTCTGGATCATGCTCAACAATGGCTTCCTTTTAGGAGGCATCTGTGGATGGCATGCCAGACTGTGTTTACAGACAGTGGTTTCTTGAAGTATTCCTGGGCCCATTTAGTAATGTCAATGACAGAATCATGCCGGTGAGTGATGCAGTGGCGTCTGAGGGCCCGAAGATCACGGGCATCCAGTAAAGGTTCGGCCTTGTCCCTTACGCACAGAGATCTTTCAAGTTTCTCTGAATCTTTTGATGATGTTATGCACTGTCAATGATGAGACCTTCAAAGCCTTTGCCATTTGACGTTGAGGAACATTGTTTATAAAGTATTCCACAATTTTTTTACGCAAGCCTTCACAGGTTGGAGAGCCTCTGGCCATCTTTACTTCTGAGAGACTCAGCCTCTCGAAGACACCCCTATTATAGCCAATCATGTTACACACCTGATGCCAGTTAACTTAATTACTTGCTAAATGTTCTTTCAGCTGATTCTCTTATATATTAATTGCTTTTTCAGCCCTTTTTTGCCTTTGTCTCAACTTTTGTGAGACCTGTTGCAGCCAGAAAATTTGAAGTAAGCTCATTTTGTGGATAAAAATGTAAAATGTCTCAGTTTCAACATTTGAAATGTTATCTACGTTCTACTGTAAATAGCATATTGGTTCATGTGATCATGTGGGTTGTAAATCCACAAGCCTGGTTGCAAATCAAGAATCAATATTTGCTGACGCTTTGCCATCAACTAAGGAACAGATTAGATTCACGAAAGCATAAATGTAATAAAAATGCATATCCCTGAAATGAAACGCCTGCATTAACATGGGCCCTTTGAATTTATTTTGATACTTGTTGGACTGGTTCTATTTTGATAGTATTTATAGATTCTGAACTCCTTTAACTGTCCTCAATTGCCCTTTTGAACCCCAACGCTAATGAAACAGTTTATGTTCTGACTTCTGCTCCATTGTCTGAGGACACGAGCCCTTGCCTAACCTTTTTTGTTTACACTTTTCTTGGGTTTAGAAAAGTAGGCTGAAAGTCAAGGGTGAATTCAAGCCCTGGTTTTTATGATGGCAAAAAGACTCAGTCTATGATCATAGCCTCCGGAATATCGGGACACTGTCTGTCACCTCTTAACTAAAACGAGACCACCGAGTAGGATATGGAGTTTGGGTTGTTGGGTCGATCTTTAATTTCACGCCAAAGCCAGTTTTTGGATCACTGCTTTCGGCGTCATGGCAGTTGAGCAGTGGGAGAGAGCACAGGAAAGCAGAGTTCATCCCTGAGGAGAGGGGTGATGTTGTTTGGGCTTGTCACAGTCCCTTTTTTTCATGTACTTCCTGACGCCTGTCCTGGTAATCGATCAAGTTTCGGAATCATAATGGAGATTATCTGTTAACTGTACCAGGGAAATTGGAATTGGAAGTCCATTTTCAGATATGTTGCGCAAAGAATCAACTTTCATGCCTTCTGGAAAGTTTTTTCCGGAATGCCTGACTGATGCATGAGTCCTTTGGTCCACCTCTGCTTATTGGTGCTTGTTGAGCATGTTTCACTTCCTTGTCTGGTCTGTTGGGTGGAGCGAAGAAAGGAAAACTGAAAAATGAGTGACTGGTGTCCTTGTTTCCCTGTCATCCAGATGGCCTACCGTTCTCCCAACCCTGGACCCAGGCTATGTAGCAAGGAAGATCGTGGAGGCCATACTGACTGACCAGGCCGTCCTTCTCCTTCCCAGAAGCCTCAACCTGCTTCTGGCCTTGAAAGGGTGAGTCTTTGTTCTCCTCTTCCATTGGGAACCATTTTCTTTGCAGAGAAGACCTGGACATTAGCGGGTAAAATTTGGTCCGACAGGCACATCGCTGTAATGGGTTAAATTATTTAGTTTGAGCATATAGAGCAGTGATATCCCTTGATTGGCCATCATAAGCTCTTAATTCAACTCCAGCAAAGCAAGCCTCATTCAAAAGCTGAAGAAGTGAAGTGTTGATGGGTAGAATTGGGCGTATATAATCCCTGCTTAACCCCTTTGCACAGATCTGTAGAGGCTGGGGACCTGATGACGATGTCATTGTTAGCATGTAACTGTAGGGTGAACATTCATGAGGAGGCGGTGCCTTTGAACTATTCAAAAGATGGGAGTTCCTATGTCTTAATTGGTGAAATGAAATAAATGTTGTATTAATTGAATCTCCCCATAAAAGCTGACCTGCTACTAGCATGGTATGTGTGGCTACAGAAGCTACCAGGCATCATTTCATTATATATAGTGATTGTGAAAAATTTGACCAACCTCCTAGCAATAACATATAGCTATACAATAAACGTGAATACAGCACTGAAATGCTGCTTGGGGAATTAAAAAAAATAATTAAAAAAAAAAACAATAAATTCCAGAGTTGCCTGTCAACTATTAATCTCCCATAAAACATTAATATAAATACAAAATGTTACAGGTGCTCACGCGTTGAGAGGTCTCTTTCAAGGTTCAGCTATTTTTTTCATCGTTTGGGAAAACGAGTGAAAAATAATGCATGAGAAAAAAGAGCCATGACCGAAGATGGTCTCTCTCTGCACATCTTGTTCAGTGAAATCTTAATCACGGCTGTACGAAGAGCAGTTGCTGTTAAGTCTGATGGAAGACATCATCCATTTTTAAAAGGAGTATCACTTTAATGATGATCTCGTTCCAGAGTGGTCATAAACTACTGCGTAAAGACTGACTTTATGCATTTATTTCAGTTCCTTTCTGCATGCTGGATAATGGTTTTCCAAAGACATAGTTGAGGCAAATAACATTATCTCATCGTCCATTCCCCATTTACCAAACGCCCTGGAGGTTAAATGTCCCATTAGAGTATTAGGAGTATTAACTCTTGGATCACGAGCAGTCATAAAGCCATTGTTGTAACGAGCTGCAGTCAGCATTCTGTGCCTAAGGACATGGGGAGGTGTTCTTTCAGCCATGGATAAGCCAGCCCAGACCATCACTGAGCCCCCATCGTATCTGTCATTCTCAGCGACCTTTTGCCTCTGGAATGCTTCTCCAGAATGTTTCCATGTTCTTGCTCTTCGGTCGGTATGGTCCAAACAGACATGAGACTTGTCAGTGAAGAGCACTGACCTCCAGTCATCCAGGGTCCAGTTGGCATGACCTTTGCGCAAAGGGGTTTAGCTGCTGATTAAGCTTTACGAGTGGTTGCAGTGAAAACCTACAGGATGGTAGATCTCCAGTAACAGGGTTGGGCAGCCCTGCTCTAGCTGTTGAATGAGGTGAGCTTTGTTAGGGTTGCAGTGAAAACCTACAGGATGGTAGATCTCCAGGAACAGGGTTGGGCAGCCCTGCTCTAGCTGTTGAATGAGGTGTGTTTTATAGCGGTTGGAGTGTAAACCTATAGGATGGTAGATCGCCAAGAACAGGGTTGGGCAGCCCTGCTCTAGCTGTTAAATGAGGTGTGCTTTATAGCAGTTGGAGTGTAAACCTATAGGATGGTAGATCTCCAGGAACAGGGTTGGGCAGCCCTGCTCTAGCTGTTGAATAAGGTGTGCTTTGTTAGGGTTGCAGTGAAAGCCTACAGGATGGTAGATCTCCAGGAACAGGGTTGGGCAGCCCTGCTCTAGCTGTTGAATGAGGTGAGCTTTGTTAGGATTGGAGTGTAAATTTACAGGATGGTAGATCTCCAGGAACAGGGTTGGGCAGCCCTGCTCTAGCTGTTGAATGAGGTGAGCTTTGTTAGGATTGGAGTGTAAATTTTACAGGATGGTAGATCTCCAGGAACAGGGTTGGGCAGCCCTGCTCTAGCTGTTGAATGAGGTGAGCTTTGTTAGGATTGGAGTGTAAATTTTACAGGATGGTAGATCTCCAGGAACAGGGTTGGGCAGCCCTGCTCTAGCTGTTGAATGAGGTGAGCTTTGTTAGGATTGGAGTGTAAATTTTACAGGATGGTAGATCTCCAGGAACAGGGTTGGGCAGCCCTGCTCTAGCTGTTGAATGAGGTGAGCTTTGTTAGGATTGGAGTGTAAATTTTACAGGATAGTAGATCTCCAGGAACAGGGTTGGGCAGCCCTGCTCTAGCTGTTGAATGAGGTGAGCTTTGTTAGGGTTGCAGTGAAAACCTACAGGATGGTAGATCTCCAGGAACAGGGTTGGGCAGCCCTGCTCTAGCTGTTGAATGAGGTGAGCTTTGTTAGGGTTGCAGTGAAAACCTACAGGATGGTAGATCTCCAGGAACAGGGTTGGGCAGCCCTGCTCTAGCTGTTGAATGGGGTGTGTTGATGGAGAGATGGAACCTATTTCAGAATACCTGGGTGTAGCCAAATTTTCCAAAGAGAACCTTCCTTGGTAATGGACATGAACTGTAACTAGGTTGGCTGGTAGCCATGATGAGCAACATTCAAATAGTCTATTTCATGAAGGAAAGGATGCAATGAGCTCCTTCATGTGTCCCGCAAGGATGCACAGGTCCAACCTTGGAAGAGAGGAAAGATTATGAAGGACTATGGTCCATAATCAGCAGTTGAGATTTGATTTGTACTTTGTTGTATTTTTCCAGTCAGATCAGACATGTCCTTATCAATCACCGTGAAGCTCAAAACTGATTGAAAGAGGACATCTAGTATTCCTCAAACACGTCCGAAGGCAGCTTGATCTCCCTGTAACCTTTCCTTGACCTGTGTCGTCTGTGGAGGTCAAGGCAAGGTGGAGAGGAAAAGTAAAGGCCTTCATTCTTAGAGAATTTGGAAGCAGCCATTGCGCAGTGTCATGGTCGCTGCTATACTGTATTTATGGGCTGATGGGGCTTTGAACCAGTGTCTGCCAATAAGCTCGTCAATGACTTATTAGATGCGCAAAGTGTAAAGTAATGGGTGGAGTTTGGGGCAAAATGTGGTCAGAGTGCTTTGTGTAAGATTTCGTAGCCGGTCCCATGCAATTTTCACTCATTTCCTGGACCTTGTCAAGAAAATATTTGCGATGCATTGTGGGAGTTTGAGACATGGGGACACAGAAATTGCTGTGCTGTGTCTAATTATGAAGTCTAAATATCAGGACTGTTATTTGTTCTCGAGCCTCAGGTGTGAATGGTAGTTGCTAAACATTTGTGTTTCCGCAGTTCTGTTTGTAGCTTAACTAAACTACTAAAACTAAACTGAGCTTTTGCATTGAATCTTTGCTCTGAACTTGGACTGGGAATTAGTGTAATCAGAGTCTGTGAAACCGACCCTTTGTGTTAAACATGAGCAAAGTTCTTCCCAGGATTGCTATGGGGAGTAATTTGACTATTCAGAAAAGCCTCTCGTCCAGCAGGGTATCTCGTTTCTAGTGTCTTTTTGTCATATATCTTGAAAAAAAATTGTGGAATTTTCTCTAGAAGACTATGGATTTACAATGCTGTCACATTAGTTCATTTGACCTTTGATGGGCCTTTCCTGGTGTTTGAACCTGATTAACCCCCTACTGCCCTCAACGAGGTTATTTCCTGTACACCTCTCACCTGAAGGTCACTGTGGGATTGGAAGCGGAGGTGGTTCTTATAACAGCCAGAGGAAGGGGGGTAAAAAAAAAAAAAAACAAAGTTGTTACAGCACAGTATAAAATGGAGCTTTAAATTGGCAGGTCAAGTTGTCATGGAAACAGCCAATTATTGCTGTTGAAACAGATGTATGCATGCATCATGAGGATTGTATAAAAATATAAAGTTTATACAGTAAAATGTACGGTGAGAGTTTCCAGGTAAGCTGCAGAACGGTATTGGGAATAACCCAAAACAGCTCTTAGCTGCAGTCCATGTTCAAATTTCATAAGGAGCCCTATGTTTTACTTGCTACAGTTATCTTGCTACCTTGGTAATCCTGTTTTGTGAAATATTTTCCAGGAATACATGCTGGCAATGCCCAGAATCCTCTAAAATATGGAACAGGGAATTCAGACTAGCAGTTCTTGGTATTACCCAGCGCAGTTATCCAGTGAACTGGGCAAGCCTCCTTTATAAAGTACCAGAGCAAGTTTACACTGTTAACTCTGGGCTGGTTTTATTCTTGTAGTTCCTTGGAGTGAAAACAGGGGGTGCTGTTGGGAAATTACCTGGGCATTTTTGAGAGCCTAGTGTGCTGTGACAATCACTACAAGAAGCACTGAGTCCCCAAGGAAAAGTGTCTCAAAAGCAGGCATGCCAGTCGAGCTGCAGCACTGCCTCAGGAATGACTATTAATTTGTAGAATACATCATTCTCTGAATGTGTCATTTTATCTAATTTATCTGAAGAACGATTTTCTGCGGTAGAATAATTGTAACTCTGTATACTTGCATGCATTTGACAAGCAGGGCTCACTTTTCTGGTGATAGGGTCGTACGAGGGTGAGTAGTAACCTCTGGGAAAAACTGATATTCCATGAAGTATATAAATAAAGCATTTGCATTTAAATTTGAGTTTACCCTCTTTCATCGTCCATGCTGTTGCATCGTATCGCTTGGCAATACGATGTGAGTGATGGGAAAAGGGGCTAAATTTGAGTGAATTCACTAACTGAAACATGGACAGCGGTAATGTTGGGCACCATTTTGTTGGTCACAAAAGGTATATTTATTGCCTAAGCCCAGTTTGATAGTTTCCTCCTCTAAAATAAAAGCATTTACATCTCAAGGGCTTGGACAGCGCAAAAGGGAGGTCTGTCAATGCATAAAGCTGAAGCTGTTTAGTTTTCTTGTCACAGACCTTGGTTGCATTTTGACTCCAGCAAACCACCTTTTAATGCAACCACTCTCATTCTGTAGTTGTCTCATGGGACTGAATTGCCCCAGCGGAGCTGTTTGCAAATACACGCATTGTGTTTGCTTCCCATGTTCATTATGTACTTTATAAATTATGCTTGCAAAATGGTGGTAATGTCTAACAGGAAGGGGAGGGTAAAGGGGTTTTTTTTAATACACATGAATATTGTCTTTGTGCTTGAGAAGCACAAATAATTAAGTCTCACCCTTGTTTTAATATGAGTGCCATTTTGCATAGTTCAAATCACCCGCTTTGTTTCATTCAAAACGCATTACCTGGTGAATCGACCTCATATTTGGCTCCCCTTCCCATGTGACATGCAGAATGGAGAATTATTCCATCCCTTATCGGAATATCTCCACCCACAACTTGTTTGAGACGGTGCCCCCTTTTTTTTTTTTTTTGCTAGTGCTGGACACACTGGCATTTTATCCAAGTAAAGAGTGAAACATGGGATCTGCCTTATTGTTGCTTATAAAGACCAGCATACATCACAGCGTTGGCTCCCTGCCTCAGAGGACAGAAGAGCCGGGTGGCGATGGACAGATGGACCGATGGATAGATATTTTTTATGGCGACATCCCAGGTTCAATCGACAAAAACCTATATGCGTGTCCTGTTCACTTTTTGAGCAGGACACAATATATGGGGGAACAATATAATGGGACCCCTTCATAAAGTACTCTAACTGGTCAATCGATCATGATTGTTATCGACTAACAGTCAACATCTAATCAATCAATTGACAAATTGCCGCAGCTCTGAGGCCATCCAGTCCAATGTGATTCTCTCATTTAGCCGCCTAGCCCAGTAATCCCGCTCTGTGAAGTTACCACCAAGATACAAATGCCATTTACTGTAACTATAAAACGCAAGAAAGAGTTGATAAACACTTTAGAGGTGAATTTTACCATGGTGCACCTTTCATGAGAACTGCTGTTTCAGTGCATTCATAAATGATCTGCTACTACAATATGCAAGTATGACTGCATTAAAAAAAGGTTTTATAACCAGTAAACCGCACAGTCAAGTCAGCAT
Source organism: Gymnothorax javanicus (assembly GCA_029692085.1). NCBI lineage: Eukaryota > Metazoa > Chordata > Actinopteri > Anguilliformes > Muraenidae > Gymnothorax > Gymnothorax javanicus. The sequence continues at coordinate 9,342,624 of CM056197.1, forward strand.
GGAATTAATCAACAATGTCTAGGCCATTTGGTACAGTACCCTCCTGCAAAGCTGACCTGATGGGGATAAACCAATAAATGATTAAACAATGAAAATGTGGTAACTAACATATTTTCAAAGTCCCAATGTGCTCAAATGAATTAAAACTATAAAACTTGGTGTTTGCATCCATTAGACATCGATGTTGGCATGTAACCGGTGTTAATTTTTCCATGACAGAGGCGAGATGATGACGAGATAAAAGCAGATCCTGGGTAATGAAACCGAACAGAATGTGAGCTTGTTTTCACTGGCGAGGCGAGACAGAACTAAAGTACTGGACATTATGGTCCGGATATTCAAAACGCCTGATATTTTCCCCTTTGCTTTTGTCTCTGTCAAAATATAAGCAGTGAATGCAGAGCATTCCTGTCACTGGTAAATGGTCCTTGGTCACTGGTTAAATGACGGGGATGGGTGCAGATCAGTATAGTAGGTGGTGGTGATGCACTGCAACACTGGTTTCCACCCTCCATAACGGGGGAAAAGTTGATGTGTGCAGATTCTCAGCCAATCAGGAAAATCTTCCAAACCAGCGAGTTACTGGCAACCACACTCATACGAAGATGACGACAAGATGGCCTCAGCGCTTGGTTGCAAAAAGAAAAAGAAAAAGTCTATCGATGGACGCACTAACTTTTGTGGCGATGAGATGGACTATCAAATGTGACTGGAAGTTGACAAAAATGTAATGACCTTTTGCCTTCTAAAACTGGACTAAAACATTAAAATATTTGTTGATTGAGACTAGACTAAAACCATGAAGGATAAAAATGTGGCTTAAACTAGTATGCATTCAGTATGCAACAGACCAAATCTAAAATGGCTGCCATAATGAAAACTGCATTTAACACACGCGAGCAGCATCACCCACGCCACTGCAATTAACATGCCCGTTATTAAAAAGATTTTACCTTGTGATCAACTTGCAGGAATGTCATTGACTGGCAACTGTTTCCATCCTGACTGCTCCTCAGGTGGTGAGTGAAATGTGTTCTGCTCTCAGATGGTTTTCTGATCTGAGTGTCCAGGACACGGGTGACAAACTAATCCTTGGAGCGCAGACTCCGTATATCATGCTTCTGTTTATCTCAGAACTGATATGCAGTGCCATCACATCCATAGAGTATTTCTGTTACTACATGCTGTAGTTCACTTCTTGTTTATTTATTTTTTCTCCAACCAAACATAATTTTCTTGGCTTCGGTTTTTTTTTTTTTTTTTTTTTTTTTCAGGGGCTTGATTGTGCAATGGTGGGTTTTTTTTTTCCTTCCTTCTTCCTTTTTGGAAAATATCAGCCTCGTGAGGAACTTTTCCCTGGTCACCACTAAATGTGTTTGCTGAGGCATCAGTTTTTCAGTTCTAAATCTGTCAGCCTACATTTATACTCTGTATTTCACTATCACTGTATATCACCAGTATAGCTTGCTTTTAAATAGTCGAGCTGTTTTTTTTTTTGTTTTTTTTAACAGGGATCGTAATATCTTTAAAGATAACCTCTAGGGAAGCAAAACGACTCATTTTCAGCACCAGTTTACAGTGCATAGGTTTTATAACGCACATGGAGGGATCCTTATGCAGTTTGCGATTCCAGTGCATTCTCTTTCGAGAATCTATCACACTTCAAGTAAAATGCCTTTGTTTACTGTGCATTATACCATGGTCTGGGTGAATACCCTTTTCTGATTGGCTGGCTGGTATGGATTAGAATCGTGGAACCGCACAGGCAGTTCGGCCTACGGTAGTTTCACTGTTCAAAATTCATCCGCTAACCAATCTGTAACCATAGCAACGTTGAGCACTGGCATTTGGCTGGGTATCCCAGAAGAACGTGGCTATTCGGGAAGAAAAAAAAAGAAAGAAATTAGGCTTTCCCCACGCTTGCCGATTGCTCACTAAATGTTGACGTGCAAATGTTTTCAGTGTAGCTGAGTTATGCCTGCTCATCCTTTTCCATTTCAGACAGAACCTGGCTCTTTTGTCTGATCACCTGTGCATGTACATTTTCAGTGTGTCCAGATTTGATGCAAGAATGTAATGCTCGTACGTACCTAATTAATGCTTTATGCTGCACCACTGAACCCTGCAGTTTCACACGCTTTAAACAAGGTTCACACCTGTCAAGTTCTCCAGTGAGTGGCCAGTGCAGTGAGTTGGATGAACTTGCCTCTACAAATTGGGTGACACTAAATTGATTGTGTCCATAGGAGTGAATCTTCATCTGAATAATGTAAATCTGAATAGTCGTTAGACATGGAGACAAACCCTTGCGTACAACCTTGCAGAATGTGACCATTAAATCGTCTGAAATTGATCCAAGACAGAAGTCAAGTGTGTTCGCGACCTCGCTTCTCAGTGTTGGTGGTTCATATTGTGTTTGGCTGTAAGTTATCTGGAAAAAAACTGAACCACATTAAGTTATAGGGTGTTTCCCCAAATTGTGCAATTACACAAAAGTAATGTTGAATCAATTCTCAACTTTTTCAAAGAGGAAAGTACAATGTAGTTGGGTTTCTTACCCAATACCCATTTGTCCTAGCAATGTTTGGTGCGCATTTACATTAAATCCAGCCAGTAACTCTCCAGTCAATCGAGACGAGCTTGTTTGACATTCCTTTACTGGGATGACCACAAGTTAATATGCAAGTTTCTGTGGTACTTCATTTGAATAGAAGTGGGTGTGTATTGACCGGCACTGTGTTTCTATGGCTACTTGTTTCTATGACTACCCTGGCAGTGTCCCGGAGGAGAACGACCAGAGCTATAGTTCTAACTCTGCTTAAATTGTCCGTTCTTCTTTCTGCAGCATTTTACCGGTAAAATCGACCCACTTGTTTTGCAATTACCTTGGGGCATTACAATTCATGGACGCCTTCAAGGGACGAGCGAAGAAGGACCAGTGAGCTCCGAGGATCATCTGATTGGATCAAGAATATTTCCGTCACGGTGACCGTTTGAGGCATAGATATATACATATGTATATCTATGGTATGAGGCCAACTTAAAATTCTAATTATTTTTGTGTGCTTAACTTTAATGTGGATCATGCAAGTCTACCTCTAAAACCAATGCATTCCACTGGTTGAAATTGTAGGTAGAAATATTCTAATATTTGGAAGTTATTGTTTTTGTTGTGACGGAGGTGTTTTCCTCTCGCATCCCGTTAGGATTTTTAAAAAATTCAAACCAGATGTTTTTGACTACTTTAATTTATTTGCTGTTCATTAGTTCTTCTTGAGTTGAAGCCTAGGTCTATTCAAGAAACAAGATCCCTAATCGATCAATAACTTACTGTTGTGAAATGATTTTTAGAATTAGGAAAAAAAAAAAAAAATCAGAATCAACTGAATGAATTGTGTTTAATGTCACAGAATTGCTTTTATATTTTGAAGGGGTGTGGGGATCTACTGTTAAATACCAAATTTGATTACTTCAGTTTCATTCCCTGTTGCTGGGGTAACCACAGATGGTTGTTTGATGGACGGTGTTGGGTACCCACAAACATTTGCTTTCCACTGTTGGTAAAACCACGAGTGTTCAGTGTTGTGCATTAACGTGATTTTCACGGATTTCTAAAATATTCTACAAGTGTTTGTGTGACATTTATTGATATTCATGTACACGAATTTAGATTTAAATGCTTTCTTGCCCCTAAAATTTTGAATTGGTTCATCGAAATTGCTTGTGTTTTACAGTCAGGTCTGTTTCCCTGTTGCCAACATTAAGCCGCTTTCACACCGGACGCGAAACGAATTTTTCGCACGACAGATTACATTCAAAGTCAATGCGAAGACGCGAATACACGCGAAAAAGTCATTGCATTGACTTTGAATGTAATCTGTCGTGCGAAAAATTCGTTTCGCGTCCGGTGTGAAAGCAGCTTTTTGGTTGTCTCCAAACACAAGCGCTTGTACTGCACATAATTCAATTTACTTCAGAAGAATTGGGATGGGGTAAAATAAAGAAGGATGGTTTTGCATTACTTTGTTTCACAATGCCTTTTACGTAACATGGTGGATGAAGAGTGGTCAAGGTTGTCACGCAGGAAGTCCAACCCTTATTGTTCGGTTATGTTCAAGATTTAATTTATGACTTAATGTAAATGGTGCGATTCTAGTTGAGTGACTGAACTATCCGCAGTGGCATACTGACTAAAAATGTGGATCCATCTCCATTTGAATCAAGGTTTGTCGCACACCATAAAAAGGTTAAAAAAAAAAAAAAAAAAAAAAAAAAAAAACTTTTGCAGTAAATGTAAAAACAATTTCCTTATTGCAGCTTCAGAAGAGATGACCACTTAATTTTTTAATGAAGGTAGTGGAATGGCTCTGTCGTAAGCATTAATAATGTGTGTTGGTGTAATCCTTTTGTCTGAATTAATAAAATTTAATTTGGAACTACCACATTAATTTGATTGACCGATGATATCACAAACACTCACGCCAGTTAAATGGAGTTCTGGAAAAGTGCTTCTTTTAGTCCTGGAGGAATGGCCCAATAATTTCTTTGATCTCCAGTATAAACTTATCTTCAGGTTCAACTTTTTTTTTTTTTTTTTTTTTTTTTTTCTAAGGAACTCAACAGCAGCCCCTAGTGGATGCAAAGAAAAGTACATGTCAAAAGACGTTTCAGGGGTAAAAGCCACTGATGGTTGAAGCTCCACTCAAGCCAGTGTTTGATTTGAGATTTGATTGATTTTTTTTTTTTTTTTTAAAGGGACAATATGCATTAATGAACATCTACATTTATAGCCAGGTGCCTAATTTCCATCCCCAGTCCCATTTGCAGGTTGGTGTGAACACATAAAACAAAGCAAAACAAACATCCGCAATAGGAATAAAAACACACAGAGCGTATTAAAAGACAAGCAACATACATCAACCATGGACAACCTAAAAACATCATACAGTCCAGAAGAGTATGGGCCGGGAGTTGGGGGACCTTGGTAATTATACACACTGAATTATAAAGTGCTGGAGTGCTAATTAAAGTGCCATAGTGCTAAAGTGCCAAAATGCTGAAGTGCAAAGTGCTAGCTGCCTGGGAGCTCAGGTCCTCATTATATTGCACATTGCCCATTGTTACTTCCTGTTTTTCAGCTGACATTCTCTCCCAAACAGTGGCAGCTTTCGAATAGTCAAAAAATTACGTCCTGTCGTCTAATTCCTAAACTTTTTTTTATCCTAGGTGGAACACGTCACGAGGTTAAGGAAAGGTGTAAAAGGGAATTCATGAATGCTCTGTGAAAGATCACTGTGCTTTGAGAGAATTCAAGTGCACTCATTGGGCAACATGATCATGCGTCTCTGGCCTGTCACGTTTGTTTCCGTGATTGGCCGGATGAATGGTCATCGCATTAAAAGTCACTTATGCCACCAGGTGCACAGCCAATAAGCCATTATGAGCCAGCTCAAAGTCTCCCCTTCCTGACATCACAAGGGGGAGTGACCACCCAGAATAATTAAATCTGATTGACTGCTTGGTTAAAGTTGATCAGTTCTTCTTGCCTCTGGTTGGTTACTTCCCCATGTGATGTCAAGAGGGGAAAGATTTTGAAATGGCTCGTAGTAACTAATTGGCTGTGCTCCTGGTGACATAATACGGGACCTTTAAATATTGCCACTGCACAGAATTGTGGTATAGCGATATCTCCTGTTTTTTCCAAGTAGATGGTTCAGTATACCTTGTAGGTGATGCCGTATACCATAGGTGATACCATAAATTGGAACACACATCATGGCTGTCCTGCAACTACTTCCATATCATTTTCCAAGAATTAAGACCATTCCTAAGCAAATAGACATTTTGAATACAGCCAGTGAAGGGGTTGTGGTTAATAAATATAATCTATGGCCATGTCGGCCAGATTGCTGGGCCGCGTGTCACAAGCTTGTGCAAGCTCAATCATGCCACTCTGTGTTTAAGTGGGATGTAGATTAACATCACTGTAAGTGAGGTAGGCTGCTTGTCTTTTATTTCACCATAATAGTCGCATTATAGCTTTCTTCATATATCTCTGCGTGGGTGTATCAGTTTGTCTGTCTGTAGGTCGTATGTGTCAAGGACAACATTGTTGGTATTTGCGATAACATAGATGTTAGCATGGATAGCGACAGCAGTCACTCTAACATGTTATGAGGTGGAGGATTTTTCTACTTTTCCTTCACCTGAGAACAAAGACCCCAATAAAACGGGGGTTATTACTCCATACACTTGAGCCAGTGACCCGCAGTTTGGAGATAATGTTGATGCCTTTACAGCTGCTCAGCCTGTAGAGAAAACACGGCGCTCTGGTGATGTGCTGGACCAACCACAGAGCTGTAGAAAACACTAGAGTGGACAACATCCTTGGCTGAACCAATCAGAAAACGTGAAACGCATCCGCCTGAAATCTGTGTACCTTCATCTGTTTCCTGTACTGAAACAAAAATCTGAAAATGAAAAAGGGAGTTTTTTAGATTTCCTATTCTGAAATGAAAATTGAAAAATGAATTACAGGTCTTAATATAGAACCTAACCCTTCAACATTTTAACAGTTTCAGCACTGACAGCTCAGCTGTATGCTGGCTGTGTCCAGTCTGTTAGCGAGAGGGATTTCATGTAATCCACTGCTTTGACTGCTCAGTGCACCCATTCACCAAAAAAAAAAAAAAAAAGCCATTTGAAAATAAAAATGTGAAACTAAGGTGGAGGAAGCAAAAATAAAGTGCAGACCCAAGCTTAATGCAGTAAGGGAGAAAGATAAACTGACACATCCTAGCAGAGATGAGTTTCCCTAGCTAGCTGACTCTCAAAGATTTTTATCAGTTTGTTGCTCAGATGCATAGAGGCAGGACAGAACACCTACGCAAGCTAAGAGAATTACGTATGACTTGCTGTTTCTACTACAATAATTTGTTGTCATCCCACTCCAGCCACGGCATAAATTTTTATACTATGCGCACAAGATTAAGTAATCTTTCAAAAAATATTTGACTAACAACGTGGGTATTCAACATTGTCAGGAAATGACATTAAAAAATATGAAATTTCACAGAAATGACAGAACACAGGGGGTTAATATTCTCCCACAAGCAGAGACATCCTGATGGTTACTAGCAATAATTTTTTCAGCAATGTGAGCTGAAGTAGCTCTTCTGTTGGACCAACCAGCCTTCGCTCCCCGTGCATCAATGAGCCTTGGCCACCCATGAACCCGTCGCCATTTCACTGGTTTTCCTCCGTTTGGACCGCTTTCGGTAGGTACTGACCAGTGCAGACTGGGAACACGGCACAAGAGCTGTAGTTTCAGAGGTTCTCTGACCTAGCCATCTAGCATCACAATTTAGCCCTTGTCAAAGTTGCTGACATCCTTACACTTGCCCATTTTTCCTGCTGCCAACACATCAACTTGGGGAACAAAATATTCACTAACTGCCAAATATATCCAGTGCCATTGTAACGAGATAATTAATGTTATTCACTTCACCTGTCCGAGGTTATAATGTTATGGCTGATTGGTATATATCCCCATTAATAACCTTACTGAATTAAAATAGTCAGATACAGTAATTGGGTGATGAGAATATGAGCTAGCCTTGTTATTTGCTTGATGATATGACCAGTCAATGTTCGAAGTTTGTTTTTGAGTACCTATTATGGACCGGGTTTGCCTTTATATATATAAATTTGGCATCTCCAATCCCACCCGAATTTGGAATGCTCAATCCGAGAACTATGTACAAGGCTTACTCGTATGCAACCCCCAGTTGACAGCTCAGGAGAGAGAGACAGTTCGCGGCTCGCCTCCGAAGCACGCGCCTGTCAGCACCTGCATCTTTACACTCATTGGTCGAAACTATCCCAAGTTAAGAACGAGGGCGGAGGATACCCGAACATGAGCAAGTTTAGAATCTCACTGATGAGCGCCCGGCTGGTCAACAGGAGGCGCTTGAGCAACAAACAACGCAATCATTTTTAATTTGGCAGTTGCTACGGGTGCGGCAGTTTTCCAATACATTTCAATGTAGAGAGGTACGGCAGTCCCAATTTCAAACCCTGCCTTAACCTAACCCTGACCCAAACCTTAACCCCTAACCATAATGCCTAATCCTAATCCCTTCAAATCGACTGCCGTACCAATTAACACTGCCGTATCCGTAGACACTGCGTTTTAATTTCGAAGTTTCTAGAGACACGACAGCTTTTATTGCTACGGCAGTCGATTTGAAGGGAGTAGGCTAAGGATTAGGGATTATGGATAGGGGTTAGGTTAGGGCAGGGTTTGAAATTGGGACTGCCGTACCTCTCTACATTGAAATGCATTAGAAAACTGCCGTACCCGTTGCAACTGCCTTTTAATTTCCCCTCGCAGCAGTTCCTTCCCAATTTGCATCCTAGCTCTTTAGCCAATCGTGCGCTTTTATGAGAAGCTGCTGACCACTGCTGGTTGGTACGACCGGGGATCGAAACCGCGTCATAGGAATCACTGCTGCACCACAAATGCGGCGCCTTAACCGAGTGAGCTAACCCGGCAGCTCGAATTTACTTTTTAAACATAATAACAACAATGTATTCACAGTCATCCGTGAAACAGGTGAGGCACTGACATTAACCAATGGCTAGCTATGAGTGGAAAAAATGCAATTGATGGATTTCTGCTGGTTGCTATTTGAGCTTGAAAATCGGCAGGAACGCCCAGTATTATGTGCATTGCCCACCTAGAAGTCAAGCTTTCCAAAAATGGCTTGATGACCCCATGCATTGCCCGATGTATTTTATTTCACAATATTTTCACAAGCTTTGTGAAGCTGATCGACCGTATGGTACTGCAAAAAAAAAGTTATGGCCAAACTGATTTACAGTGCTCAGCTCATTTTTTCCTCATTTACCTCAATTAAATTGCTTGAATCATTAATAGGCATGTTAATGACACTGATCATAATAGGGCATAATATGACGCGTCTTTTCCAATTCATGTTTTATAAAATCCATGTTGGAAAACATAACTTTGGCACTCCAATTTACAGAATTTTTTTTTTTTTTTAATGATGCAGTCTAAAACATATCACGCATCCATGTGGAAAGCGCTCTCATGTCTAAAACAAAATCTAGTTTTTTTATTTGCTGGAAAATGAACGACCTTTACAAAGTTTAGGTCGGAATCTGTGACGCCTTATCATTTTAGTTAGGCAGTTGCTACGGGTACGGCAGTTTTCCAATGCATTTCAATGTAGAGAGGTACGGCAGCCCCAATTTCAAACCCTGCCCTAACCCTAACCCTGACCCCTAACCTTAACCTTAACCATAATCCCTAATACTTATCCTGATCCCTTCAAATCGGCTGCCGTACTTATAAATCTGCCGTATCTCTAGACACTTCGTTTTAGTTAAGATAACCGATGAATAATGAATCATAAATATGAAACAAGTAAGGTCAACGGTAACGTCGCTTTGTTGCTAATGGGTGCTCAATAATCGCCAAGTGCTTGAATAATAGCATTGCTAGTCAAGCCAATCATTGAATAGCATTGTATATCAATGTTACTGAGTAACCAAAGTTATGACGTGGGACACATTTTCAGCCCAATTCCAGTAGCGTATACCAGTGTTTCCCAATCGTGCTCCTGGAGTATCCCCGCCCTGCGCATTTTGGATGCCTCTTTTATTTACCTCAGCTTGATAGTAGAGTACTTGAGCTTAACCGGGTGTGTCAGATCAGGGAGACAAATGAAATATACTGTGGTACTCCAGGAGAGGGCTTGGGGACACTGCGCATACTGTACTCTGGCTCCCCCTGCCAGAGTAAATTTCACTTTCTCTCTGGGTGTCCTTCCAGAGGAAATGTTGGCTAAGATATGGCATTTATTATATATCAGTGTATTTTATGAATTGGCAGAAAAACGAAATAAGCTATTAAGAATTATAGCAGAACTTTTAAGCCAAATTCAACCAGAGTAAATTGTGTCTGTAGTACGATTAAGAAAAGAGAAGTCATTCCACTTTTTGTTCAATAATGAGAAAAACTTTAATTGCTGTAACATTGGCATTTACTGAAGAGAAGCAAACTGAAGCAGAACTGGCAGTAAATAGTGCGGCGGACACATGCAGGAGAGGGATGTCAGTCCAAACACAGAACAAGGCAAAAGGAAGAACGCGATGCTTCTGAAGCACGACGCAGAAGCCGAGCAAAATGAAGCAGAAAGGTAATCCTAAAAAACACATTCATGAAACTTTCTGATCAGTAATGGTGGAGGTCTTCCGACTGGAGCCTGATGATGCAAGCCAAAGTAGAGGAGGACCAACCGAAGCCTTTGTGCGAGTACCAGTACATCTGTTAGTAAAGCGTCACTTATTATGAGCAGTAGTCCTTATCCCATGAAATGGCTTTCATAAACTAAAAGGGTGACCTCTATACTTCATTATGCAACAAATCTTTGCCCTGTCAGTCGACCGCGCACGCCACCAGGTGGCGCTGAAATATGCAAAAATTTTACTATTTTGCCATGTTCGGCGCCACCTGTTGGTGAGCGCATACACTATCCCAACCTTTTCTCACCTCTAATAGATAGTCTAACTACATACCAGTGTGGTGCAGCAGGAAAAGTTCTGGGGCACTGATCGCGCGCAGAGTATAAGGGGTGCGAACTAGTGACGAAAATGGATTGCGGCCATATTGGAGCGCCCCCAATATGTTGCGCGAAGAAGATCCCAGGCCGAAAATAGCTCTTTCCACTGACCATCCCCCCTATAATTCAATTTTCCAGCTTTTACTTTGGGATAAAGTTCGCGCAGTGAATAAGAGCAACCCAAAAATAAAATTTTGGGAATTTGGCATTTTGGGTCCTATTTCGGCTTGCACTTGATTGACCCCTAAAACCCAAACGGGTGCAGGTAGGGCCAAAAAATTTGGGCAATTTTCTAGTTGGGGTAGGGACATAAAACCACCAAAGTTTCAGCAAAATTGAAGAAGGTGACTATCACCACCTGCCTGAACCTTACAGACAAAGGCTCTTAAAAAAAAAGAACTCAAACCCGCATACACACGCACACATAGCAGGGCTGTACAATGCAAAATTTTTGTAGATCGTGCGACGTGAAACTTGGTCTGTGCGATGAATGAAAAATTTACTCTAATAGGCTAGCACCGGTGCGATGAGAGGCAGAGTGAGTGAGACGTAAATCAATGTCACCTCGCTGCAGCATTGATAGTTTAGCTGCTTGTTTAATTTATCGTTGTAATAGGCCTATACTTTAGTTTGCGTCATGAGTATATTTAGTGTGTCATATTGTTTGTATTTAGTGACATGGACAGTGCTTCCTTCGTTACTAATCTAACTTACTAGCTGACAGAGACATTTGCGGGTTTATTACACATTTCCAAGGTAACAGCGTAGGATGGGGGTAATGTAGTACTTCTCCGTGACATGTATAAAACTATTTTATTTTTTTCAAAACAAGGTTGGTTTCATGAGGACTTGTAGTTTCTACAGGAGCAGATATCATTGTTTCTCAGTCTCCTAGCTCGTGGTCAGTCTTCCCTCGATGTTTACGTCATTATAGCTGATAATCGCAGTCGTAGTCACTGAATATCATCAGGATTTCACCTCCGGAACCTCACTGCCCAGGTCTATCGGTCTACAAATTGGTAGTTGAATTATTAGGTTAAGTAATTTAAATTTTAAATGACTCATGCAAAGGCAGCAACCCAAACATGCCAGTTTTTACTATGTAGTTCGGCCTATAGTCACCTATGCACTAAGGATTGGTTGGAAAAAAGCGTTTAATTAATTTTGTGATGTTAATAGCATCATATTGAGAAATAACTTCATTAAAATAAAAGTCCTGCATTCGATGGCAGGTTAAAGTTCTGCAGGTTGAAGTTTTTTGCCACAGGCAAACAAACAAACAGACAAACAGACGGACAGGCCTAAAACAATATGCCCCCGAATCTTTGATTCTGAGGGCATAAAAAGTTAATTTTTGTCAATTATACCCGGACAAATGACTTTTGAGCCAGGATAAGTGAAAGGTAAATTTATTGAAGTGCCTCAAAAAGTTAATGTCAAGCCCTGAATTGCTGGAATCGATTGAACACCTCAACCTGTGGAGAAGCTGTCGCTGAATGGCGTGCATGTCCTCTCCAGAGCTGACGTCCTAAAGTCATCCAACTTTCTGTCCCTGCCTGCTCTGGGGTCTCCCCCCTGCCCTGCTGTGGTGCACATACCATTTCTTTACATGACATAGTACCCAGTTCCTCTGGGAACTCTACCGATTGTGAACTACTAGCTCTAAAAACCCAGCCTCCTGGAGCCATCAATTGCCGTGGGCCGAGTACGCCATCAACAGCCACACCTCCTCCTCCTCCAAGCTGTCTCCTTTTGAGTGCTGCATGGGATACCAACCGCCTCTGTTCCCCAGTCAGGAGGAGGAGATGGCCGTCCCGTCCGCCCAGGCCTTCATCCGCCGATGCAAACGCACCTGGACGACCACACGCATCGCCCTGCTGAAGTCAGCGGCCAGAATGAAGCGCCTGGCGGACAGAAGGTGTACTCCGGCTCCTACTTACCGGGCAGGACAAAGGGTATGGTTGTCCGCCAAAGACATTCCCGTAAGGGGTGGTACCCGTAAATTATTCCCCAGATTCATTGGTCCCTTCACCATGGACCGTATCATTAGCCCTACTGCTGTTCACCTTAGACTGCCATTATCCATGCGTAGAATTCACCCCACTTTCCATGTTTCCCATATTAAGCCTGTTGTTACCCACCCCCTGTGTTCTGGTCCTGATCCCCCTCCACCCCTCCGTATTATTGATGGTGGCAAAACCTGTACAGTTCGCGCCATCTTGGACTGTCGTCGTCGGGGCGTGGCTTCCAATACCTCATTGACTGGGAGGGCTACGGTCCAGAGCATCGGAGTTGGGTTCCTTCACGCTTCATCCTAGACAAGGATCTGATTAAGGACTTTCATGCACAACATCCCAGACCCAACCATTAAACGCCAGGAGGCGTTTCCTTGAGGGGGGGTTACTGTTATGGTTTTGGTTTTGTATTCATGTTTATGTTCGTGTTCTATGTTCATGATTTTTATCTTTTATTTACTCTTTTTTGTTATTGTATTTCTCAGGTTTTAGTTCAGTCCATTTTCAGTTCCATTGCACTTGTCTCCCCTGTCTTGTTATCTAGTTGGTTCAGTCCGTCTCCCCGGTCTGTGTGCTCACATGCTTCGGGTGATTTCAATGATTTCTGGTGTTTCATATTATTCCTTCAATTCTCGTTTACTTCCTTCGCCTTGCTGTTCTGATTACTAACAAGACTAACATTTGTATTTTGTATCATAGTCTACTAACCCAACTAATCCATGTATATATTACTAACTCACTAACGAGCAATCTAGTTAAATCTGTAAAGTTGCACCGCTACTAATTAATACTAATTCCCTCTCAGCAATCGCCCTGTTCTAGTCTCCGCCTCTTGCTCAGCTTTACCTGTCTCCCTCTGCGTTTCTGCGCGATCTCTCGCAGGAGCTTAATTGCTTTCCTGTACTCATTGTCTGTGCTCTTAGAACTCCTTGACCGGAGCTGTTTAAATGTCATAGGCTGTTTGCGTGATTCCCGTCCGTGTCTTGGCTTTCACCAATGTTCGTGGTTAGGATTTCCCTCATGTGTTCCTCGCTTTGTAATTAGTCTGATCCAGCTCACCTGTTCCCTGCATAGCATGTGACTTCCCTCCCGTCTATTTAAGAGTCCTCACTGCTGTTATCACTTTGTCAGAATGTTGATCAATGTTTCTTTGTGCAGAGCCTTTCATTTGCCATTGAGTATTGTTTTCCTTCAACTGTTTCGTCCGACCAAGATTCTTGCCATTGCCCTTTTTTGTATTGTTTGGTCTTTCTGGATTTCGACCTATTTTTGCATGACCACGATTCCTGTGTTTGGATGCCCTGTGTATGACCCTCTGCCTTGTTTATCGACTACGACTTTTTGCCTACCGTCTATGTACCTTTGCTCATCTCTTTTACTGGTTCTGACCCCGGCCTGTCTAGTCGACTCTGTTTTTGGATTTCGTTTTGTGGCTTGGCAATTCATGTGTTTTTTGGTACTGACCCGGAACTCATTAAAGGCATACTTTTTTTTTTTTTTTTTTTCCCTCTCTCGCGTGTGGTTCCTGAACGCACCGTCACGTACAGTTCTGGGGACCATACTTTAAGAAATATATAGATGCTCTAGAAAAAGTTCAGAGAAGAGCAATTAAACTAATTCCAGGTATAAAAGATGAAAGCTATGAGAAGAGGCTGAAGATCCTTAATCTCTTTAGTCTTAGGAAAAGGAGACTCGGCTGATCGAGGCCTTTAAATATGTTAAAGGGATTAACAAAGTGATTTATGTAGGATGCCTTCGGCCAAGTTCTGTTAGTAGAACTCGGGGTCATAAATGGAAGTTGACCCAGGGTAAATTTACCACTGATATTAGGAAATATTTTTTGACCCAAAGAGTAATTTCGATGTGGAACAGCTTGCCTGACCATATTGTTGAGGCAGAAACCTTGGCAATTTTCAAGCGCAGGCTTGACTTAAAGCTAGATACCATTGAGACATTGAGTATCTGAAGTGATATATTCACAATAGTTAAGAGAAACTGGCAAGCCTAGTTGGGCTGAACGGCCTGTTCTCGCCACTCATGTTATGTTAACTTCTTGCTGCAACCACCGAAGTTGCCATCTGCTGGCCTTTAAATATAATGCAAATTTGAGATTTCCGCATCGGCGTCCCTTTAGATGTGGGTGCTGCGTCTACAGGACACGATCTACGCATATTTCTTGATGTTGTTATGGTCGTAACACGATATTAGGACGTGGAAAATTTTCTTTTTTCAATCATTTTTTTTAAAGCATGGTATATATGATTGTCTGACGCCTTGTGAAATTTTGATGCAGGAAGTGAGTATCTTAGTTTGCCGAGGTCATCTTTACGCCATTTGCATATATTATGCAAATTAACCCACAGGTCTGGATGTAACACGTGAGTACGCGACTGGTTACGCCCACGACGGTCATTTCAAATTGCATTTCTGATCAGACGAGTCCCGGTAATTTAGTGCAGACAATTGAAACCGTTAATATGGGTATTTCTCTGCAATATTTTATTTCACTTTCTTTCGTATCAACAGACATGTCCTGAGCATTTCATGAAGTTGGCTGCCAAATTTTGTAGCAAAATATGGCTTTCACAATGCCTTGGCTGACATCAGGACACCACTTTTTCTGCTGTGTTGTTGGACCGATGACTGTTTTTTTTCCTTATGTATATCTTCATTCTGAGAGTGAATAAATATGAACAATGCAAATCATTTAATTCTCTTAGAAAAAATTTTATTGACCATTCATATACAACACAGTGAATTGTACAGTTTAGTATGGAGTGACCCGTATCCCAGAGCAGGTTGTGGCTAAGTGCTCAAACAACAGCAACTTGACTCTGACGAGCTGATTAAGACACAACAACCAGGTGAGAATGCTTAAAAAAAAACAACTTAGTTTATTTACGTGCAAAAGCCTCCAGCAAAATGTCAGTCCCTAATTAGTACACTCTAAGAACAAGCACCCACGTATGAAACCATCCCAAGTTGTGACTAAAAATCCAAGTAATTCAAAAAGGTTTCTTGGCAATGAGAAGCTAGCTAAAGTTCGTTAGCTAAATTAGCCACAGAAAACCAAGCGAGAGTTGCACAGCCCTTGAAAATAACTCAGTTTTACGTATTAACTTTGTATATATCACAATTTACGAAGCTAGCTATTTATTTAGCGAAGCCTATAAGTTTATTTCAGTTTGCCCTCAGGAGACCGAAACCCTGTCACCTTTATTTGACCAGATCAAATTCAGCTCTTAATTCAGCTATTTGCTAACCGAGTTGTTACAAGGGGGGAAAAAAAAATAGGGGGAAGGGATCTCCTTGCCCACACGGTGGCAAAGGTTATACCTCAGAAGCAAATCGTCTTTCTTTTAATGTTTGAGGTCTTACACACAAATTATTATCAGCAAGGACCCTTGAAACAAGAGTAAATCTCCTTCCTTCCTTCAACGATTCCAGCTACAACTCCCTTTGCTTCTCTCTGTCTCAATCCAAGCAGAATGATCATTGAGCAGCAGCACAACAAAGAAGGACACAGCTGCGTCAAGTTATACCATGTCAGTCGAGGATGTCATGAAGAAATTCCTGAATGACAGGAAGGACATCGTCATCCATCCCAAACTTTTGTGTGAAAGTAAGAATTGCACGTCTATCTCCTGATGAAAGTGCCAAAATGAAGTTGAGGAAAGACAGATGCCAACACTCATGGCTTTCAGAATCCATTTCCTTGGTCAGAAAACAGTACTGCATAATGGTGGCTAGTCTACATTGAAGGTGAAGCAATGTACTGTTTGTGTAGAAAACGTTGTGCAAAAAGCATAGCCAGAAAACAAAATGAAACTTTCGGCGCAGCACCATCCACTCGATTTAAACATGAAGCTGTGGACAGGTATTCAGATACTAAGAAACATAGGGGCGCTGTTATGAGTGAGTTGACGAACAGGGTGTCTGTCTTCCTGAAAGATGTGGATGAACAAAATTCAAAAGATCAAGTTTGTAACAAGGCGTTCTAAGCTCTGTATTGGATTGATCGGGAGGATGTAGCGCTTAGGAAAACTGGGTCCTTGCTGCACCTGGCCCAACATTCATTTGGTGACAGAACTCAAATATTTTAATAACCGTTCTCCAGCCACTTGAAGTGAAATGCTTTGTACATTTTATACGACTCAAAAGGAAGATCTTGTCAAGAGGGTCAAGTCGTTAGGCTTCAGATACAGACTGCTAGTAGATGATGTGTCAGACATAGCCACTCAGGAAAATTGGTTATATTCATGATCAGCTACTTTGACGGCTCCAAGTGCACAAATGAATTTCTGAGTGTGTGCAATGTCTTTGAGGATGGGGATGTGACTCCTACAAGAGGGGGAAACTCTACATAAAGTTCTTGTCTCGGCTCTTGAGGAAGTTAGTCTCTCTTTTAAAGATGTGTCTGGCATTGTCGCCGACAGTGCAGAAGTTATGTTCGGGAAGAAAAATGGATTGGCTGCATTGCAGAAAAAGGATAACTCGTGCCTCCTATCTGTACACTGCATGTGTCACAGACTTGCCTTGACCTGTACTGATTCTAATTTTGAACTTGCCTATATAAACAATTTAGAAGGCACTATGACACAGCTCTGGCAACTGTTCCACTCCTCCCCCAAGAAACTGGCAGTTTTAGTGAAGTGCCAAACACAACCAAAACACGAGAAGACACAGAGGTTAGTTAGTAAAGCCATGAAAAAAGCATGCAAAACAAGATGGCTGTCATTTGCTAGTGCTGTCAAAACACTCTACGAGGATGTAATACCTGTGTTGCAGGCTTTGAACATATCCGGCCCCGCACAACTCTTAACTTCTGACAGTGTGCCTGTTACTTGGGTTTCTAATGAAAAGCCTGGTGCTATATTAATACCATGAAATAACTACAGGCAATTTTTG
Organism: Gymnothorax javanicus; assembly: GCA_029692085.1. NCBI lineage: Eukaryota > Metazoa > Chordata > Actinopteri > Anguilliformes > Muraenidae > Gymnothorax > Gymnothorax javanicus. The sequence goes on from CM056197.1 coordinate 9,360,193, forward strand.
TAAGGGTTAAAACATCAATTGGCTAGACTTTGGAGGCTTACCATTTTGCTATCTAGCTGGCTACCTAGCTCACTGATTTTTCCCAATTGCCCAAATTTAACGAGGGCTTTGTGAATCAATCCAAAATCTAGCGGGGCCTTAGCGATGCAATTGCAATTTACCGATTTCAGCGTGCTCTTTGAGACCTGTGAGCAATGTCACGGTCTTCGTGAATTAGGAATTTTACCATGAGAGGATTTGGCGTGTTCGCGAAATTTGCGAGGTCTCCATGAAACTGATCCCAGCTTCACAGTCCTGGGTTACTTTTCAATTTCCAATGGTGTATTGCCATAAAACTCAATTTAGCCCAGGATAAAAGTGAATCTCCATCTGTAGAACAGGCCCAGTCTGTTGGTAGGTGAACTGAGGTCGTCTTTCATCTGGTATTGTACTTGTAATGTTATTACACAGATCAATGAAACTGTGCAGGTCTACTGCAAACACTGATGCCTCTCGGCTCCAACAACCTGTCTGTCCGGTTCATCACAGAGAATAGATTTATAACATTAGGTGGTAGCACGGGAAATAAGTAGTTTCGGTGCAGAAAACAGGTCACACCAGTTATTCCAAGGGTTTATGAGGAACAATCTAATTAAATGATGAAGCTTCTGAAACAGGTTTCCTGTTCGTGGCGTAAATCAATAGGATTTCGTAAAGGGGCTCCATTTCTGATACTGTGTGATGTGACACTAGTGGGGCAGTCCATGGCAATTGGTGTGCATATCAATGTAAACAAAACACTCATTTTAGAACTGTGAGCTGTTTTTATTGCTGAGAAGGCACTCTTTACATTAACTCAAGCAGTTTTATTACATCATACTATGAACATTGCATACAAATTACAAAATCATACACACTCGTCACACACAGATCATGTAAGTTGATCATTTATAAAAAAACTCTGACAGAAAATTAAAATGAAAGTCCTCACATAGAAATGAAAAATACATTAATGTAGGGGTTATTCAGAGAAAAAAATGAGAAATAAACATTGGGACCAACAAGCACCTCCATCTTGATTCAGTGCATGGAGGACAGGGTCCAAAAAAAAAAAAAACATCTTCTATACTCTGTGTCTCACTGTTAAAGCCCACACACTGATTCGTTTTCTGACAAAGTCATTGCATACAAGATTCAAATGCCCAAGGCAAGATATTGTTCACCTTTTTAAAGCAAAATAAATTGTTACTGACCCAATATTAGAAAATGGCTGAGTTCATTCAGAAAGCGAGTCCAGGGGGAAAAAAAGCTATTTTAGTTCATTACTTCAATTTGAAGTGGAAAAACAGGTTTGCTTCAAAATAAGCAAAGAGTCAGGCTGCTGCCTGGAGATTACTTCTTGCTGAATAATAATCTCTGGCATGCTGATGAAATTTTTGCCTTGGCGAATTGTCGCCCCCTATGGCTGCTGTTGGTACTGCCCCTCAGTTGCGGTGTAGAAGTCGTCGAGCACGCTCTGTATGTAGTCGAAGGTGGGCCTATCTTCGGGTTTGTTCTTCCAGCAGGTCTTCATGATGTCATAGAGCTCTTCAGGGCAGTTTTCGGGGCAGGGCATACGATAGCCCCTCTGCACAGAGGTCATGACCTCACCATTGCTCATGCCTGTGGGCAGAACAGAGGAAGTGGACACGCAGGCAAAAGCTATAAATGACAGAGCCAATGATTGCTATTCCCTCGAATACTTCATAAAGAACAGAGTAAGCCCAGAGTAAGCCCAGCATCAAAGCAGGGGCACATGCAAGGCATTTTCATGACTGTAAACTCTTTCTGATGGTACACGCAGTCATAAGAGTGACTCGCTTTGCAAAGTGTGTTTAAAAGTTGCATTCCATGGATCACCAAATCAGAACTTCAAATACAAATCGAGCCCTAATTTTCTTTTCTCCCATGGAGAGAACTAACTAACTGAAGAATAGATGCTTCCACTGGCAAGACTGTCTTTACACACGACACCAAGGTAAAAGGAGGGTGGAAAACCAAAATTTTTTCGAACCTCATAACTGATTTGATAATCTCTCTTGTACTCTATTGTGACTAATATAATCTTCAGGATCATAAAATCCACACCCAGCATACTAAAGAAACATTTGTTTGAGAGGGCGTGAAAAAGTTCTGTCTGTCTGCTGCTTGATAGCTGCTGTACTGCGTCTCGTAGCCACGTGCAGGCCATTAAAATTCAGGAACTTCAGAGGGACTTTGAGACAGATAACATAACCAGATACAGTGTGATGTTTCTTCGACAGCTGCAGACATTTTCCTTCTCTTCTTTCATTTGAAAAAATGCAGATTTGTACATTGATGCAAGCTCTACAGGAGGATGTCCACCCGTAACACCTATGGTATTTAATCTTCGTATTTTTTCTCCCCCCTTGTTTCTCCACCCTGAACAAAGTGCAACAGCGGGCTGTTCTCATCGATTCAGGCGCACGATGCTCTGGCACGTGATTGGCCGCTCGACTGCGACGAGACCGACACACTTTAACTGGCTTAACCCCTATTATTATCCCCAATGCAGACGTCTGGCGTTGGCCAGCCATGGTGCAGCTGGGATTCGAACCCCTGACCATCAGACTCCCACACAGCCACTCGAAGGCCTTGCCAGCAGTTTTCATCACTATGATGTTGGGCTAAACCCTGCAGCACCACATCAAGCATTTCCATTTCAGCCTTAACTTGGCACAACTGACTCACCTAATGAGCAGCTCAACAGCATCTCTTGCCGTTGAGTGAGGTGTGTGTTGCATGCACGCACACGTACACACACACACACGCATACGTGTGCACCTACGCACACTAGCGCGCATACATTCACTCATCTCTACATTTTCATTTCTTAACAGCCATGCTGAAGAAGCTTGAGGGGCCATTTTGTTTGTTCGATGGCTTTGTTTACCTGGGTAGGGATTTTTTCCGTACGTGATTATTTCGTACAGCAGGATCCCGAAAGACCACATGTCCGATTTAATGGTGAATGACCCGTAGTTTATGGCCTCTGGTGCCGTCCACTTGATGGGGAACTTGGCTCCTAGAGAGGATGAGGACAAGGAAAGATTCAAGCGACTCATGACCAAGATCTCAAGTAAAATTAGCTATTACTGCGCTAGGCTAACACAACAGCCCGCACCCACACTGTTCACTATCAGATGAGATCAGAGTTATCGTTTAAAAAACGGGACCACATACTTCGAGAGAATTGGGCTCACAGACACTGTGCAATCCTTCACTTCTTAAAACTGGAGTCCTCATTAAGTTGCAAACACACATTGAGCTCCAAAATGACTGGCAATGGCAATGACTGACAATGCACAAACAATGCTTTAAAATATTCTAAAAAATATATTTATGGAGAAACTCTAAATAAAAATATGAGAAATACTGTACAATATTAATGTTCCAATGGAACCAAGCAAAATATTTCACTGATTTAATTAAGAATCAATTTTCTCCAAATGAAGGTTTCACAGTTAATGGCACCCTTAAAAATTATTGTAACTAACATTGACCAAAATTAAACCCAGTATAAAATTTCACTTATTTAAGTTTTATCTAAGTGCTAAGGAACTACAGTCTATTGTGCCATTACATCACTTCCTGTTACACTAGGGTATAAAAATGAGGTAACACACATACAATATCCCTTTGTCATCAAACACTATGAAGAAAAGAAAACAAAACAACTGTCAGTTCAAAAGAAGCAGATAGTCATAGACCTTTACAAATCTGGTAATGGCTACAAGAAGATTCACAAACGATTGCATATGGCACTGAGCACTGTCAGGGCTTTTCTGACCAGAAGACATGGAAGCAAGCACTTGGAGTTTGCTAAATGTCTTTTAAATTATGACTGGAACAAGCTGCTTTGGTCAGATGAAACCAAAATGGCACATTCCAGTCAGATACAGCATCGGCATGTTTGACGCCGAAACAGAGATGCATACAAGGAGAAGCACATTATACCCACAGTGAAATATGATGGTGGGTCAGTCATGTTTGGGGCCGTTTTAATTCAAGAGGTCCAGGGGCACTGGTGAAGATTAATGACATAATGAATTCCACTAAGTTTCAGGATATTTTGGCTGACAATCTGGTTGCCTTCCACCAGAAGGCTGGAACTTGGCCATAGATGGACTTTCCAACTAGACAATGACCCAAAGCGTACCTCACGGTCCACAAAGAAACCGTGGTCCTGTGACAAAAAAATTAACGTTCTGCAATGGCCATCTCAGTCACCAAACCTAAATCCAGTTGAAAACCTGTGGGCTGAGTTGAAGAGGGCAGTTGATAAACGCAAACCGGAAAATGTGAAGGATCTTGAAAGGATCTGCTTTGAGAAATGGCCCAAAATCCCCCAAAATGTGTGCCTTAACCGTGTCAAAAATTACTGGAAAAGTCTCCATGCTGTTATCTCTGCGAGAGGTGGTTAAGTACAGAATGAAGAGTACAAATTATTATCAAACCTTTATTTTGTTGAAATTAATTTTTTATTAAATGATTGTTATGATTTTGGTTGTTTCCATCAAGACATTAATAAGTATTTCACACATGTGGGTATATTCTGTTTCTCTATAATTATATTGCTCATATATATATATATATATATATATATATATTATTGTTTGTGCATTGCCAGTCAGGGGTGCCAGTAATTTTGGAACCCACAGTATATTAACTTTTTAATGAGCACAAAAAGACCTACTTTTTATGTTTGATGTGATGGCAGTCATTATCAGTGAGACTCTGGAGGATTGAAATGTTGTAAGGATGTGTGCTTACAGTTCAGCAGCTCACATAAAGGATGTTATTGTTTATTGGTCAAAATGCAAATGGACTGCTGCCTATGCAATGAAATTAACAAAACCACATCCTGCAGCAGTGCGCTGAATAAGACCAACCCCTGTATTCAGATTAGAATTTATGCTTTTACAATCATTACTTTCACCAAGGGGGTTGCACCCAGGGGACAGGGACTATTCTGTTTACTCATACCCTCATGAGACCCACAGGCGTGTAGATCATCTCATCCTCCCATCTCTGTCATGGAGCAGGCTTGATTTAGCACGAGATACCATATAATCATTGAGTATCTGAAGTCTTAGATCCACTTTAGTGATAGGAAGATGGCGAGCCTAGTTGGGCTGAATGGCCTGTTCTCACCACTCTTATGTTATGTTATGGAGTAACAAGTATGGAGTATGGAGTATGGACTAAAAGTATCCCACAGATAGAGACTCAACCCAGCGCTCCTCAAGCACACACACTTTTGCACTTTAGTAAGATTCATTTTTTACAGTAACAAACAGAGACACTGGCCCTGGTAGCTTTATTTTGCACTCAAGGCCTCTGTAAGGGAGCAAATGAAGACTCCAGTGCTAAAAGTACTTAAGTCACAAAACGAGCATTTTGAGAAAAATTTTATCCGTGGACTGGGGTAACTATAGAGGACCTTTTCTCATCCTTGCCTTGCGGTGTGTGAAAATGTGACGTAATTACTTTTAGCACATGGCTCTTCAAATTATCTCCCACACGAAAGGATTAGAGGAGACAGATTGTGCCGAGCATGGTTCTCTCGAGAGTGAAATTCAAGCTCTTGATCGTGTTTAACCTTTAAACATCATTCAGACCATAAAGCGCCAGTCAGACACCTGTAGGGGAGACTCCGACTGCAGTTCATGATTTGCATGCACATCTGTGTTTGTGTGTGGTGTGTGTGTGTGTGTGTGTGTGTGTGTGTGTGTGTGTGTGTGTGTGTGTGTGTGTGCTTCATGCTTCTCAGCATGGTAACTCCCCTGAGATCACACGTTTCCAGTGTGTGGACTTCAGCTTGGCTGTTTCCGATGTTACTGTCAAAACAATTTTACCGCAAAATGTGAGAGCAGTGTGTGTGTGTGTGTGTGTGTGTGTGTGTGTGTGCGTGTGCATATTTGTGTGTGTCCATATCCATAAGTACAATATGTGTCCATCTGTGTTCGTGTGTCTCTGTCAATGCGTGTACATCCATCTGGGTGTGTGTGTGTGTGTGTGTGTGTGTGTCTTTGTATATTTGTGTGTCCGTATGAACGTGTCCACGTGTGTACGGTTGTCTGTGTCTAGGCGTACATATCCATCTGTGTGTGTGTGTGTGTTTGTATGAGTGTATGTCCACGCCTATGTGTCCACCTGTGTGTGTGTCCATGTGTGCACAGTTCCCCCCACCCACAATTACAACACAGAGCAGGGAATTTGAGTTCATTCTTCTTCCACAGAATGTCTCAAAATTACTGACGGTCAGAGGCGCTCTCTTCTCCTCAGCTTACCCACGGGTTTTCAGGGTGGTCTAGGTCGAGTGATGTCAATGGCAAAGGCAGATGCTTAATTTTGTATTCAGTTAACCATTTTTGTGTTGATCTGGACTTATGTTTTAGATAATTGTCCTGCTGCAAGATCCAGAGATGACCCATTTTTGTTTTTTAGCAGAGAAAGCCAGCCAGATTTTGATTTAAAATGTCCTGGTTTTATTTATTCTCTGACACCATGTTCCTGAGTCCCGTTCCCAGGGTCTTTGGAGGAAAAACATCACAGAACCTCCATCGTACTTTACACTGGGGATCAGGATCTTATAGCCATCCCTCTTTTTACGCCAAAAGTGTTTGTCACGAAGAAGCGCCATTTTTGTTTCAGCTGACCGTTCTGAGTCAAAGTCCCAGTACCATTGAGCAAACTCAAGTGCGAACGTCTGTGGATGAATGACAGGAAAGGCTCTTTTCTGCTATGCCATCTAAATTATCTGTTGGCATGGAGGTGGTATCTAATGGTAGTTTTGGATACCTGGTGACCCTAAGATGGTCCTGTTTTCTATAATTCCCCAGCAGTAATCTTTGGGGATTTTTTTCCCTCTTTCACCATCTTCCTCACTTTGAGTGATAGCAAAATAAACTGATTACCTCCGCCAAGGAGGTTATTGGCGGCTTTGGTTTGTTTTATGTCGAAATATACAATTTCGGAATTTCTATTGATTGATTTGGTTTGTCTGGTTGTCTGTCTGTTAGTTTGCAATTTATAGCAAAAACAACTGGCCACATTTAGTGCAGTGGTTAAGTGTGCTTGACTTGAGACTGAAAGGTCCTGAGCTTGAGTCCTTGCCACGTTCTTTGCGGTGTGTTCTTGTATAATTGGGTACCGGCAAATTGTCAGGGAAATCTGACTAAGAGTTGGGGAGTGACCTGCGATGGGCTAGCATCCCATCCAGAGGGAGTAGTGATCCTCCTACTCGCTTCATGCCACTGAAACTGTGGTTAAGCCTGATGAGCCACATGGGCTTGGAACAGACTTACTTTACTACAATTTATTCAAAGTTAGTTCATATTGTTGGCACTGGCATCTAGTTTAGGTCTATTGAAAATGACGACTCAAGCCTCAAGGTCAAGGTCACCAAAAATGTGTTCTCACAACGATGAGCATTATGACTTTTCAAGTCCACATACCTCCTTAAATATAATTGATGGACATTTGATTTTTAGATGCATGTCGTGCATTGTTCATGCCAACATCTATGCCAAAAATTAGACTTCTATATTCAAGGTTAAAGTCATAATGCGATCAAAGGTAACAATTGTTTTTTGTTGATAACTTCCATTCTATTTATCATAGAGAATTCTAACTTCTAAATTCTCACGTATGAAACTCTCATGCAGTCTCTTGGATATTATACCCACTAGGCTCCTTAAAGAAGTAATGATGGCTAATGGCTCTGACCTGCTTTCTGTGGTAAACTGTTCTCTCTCTACTGGCTGTGTTCCAGACTATTTTAAGATTGCCTGCATTCAACCACTTCTAAAAAAACCAAATCTTGATCCAGCCATTCTTAGTTATTTTAGACCAATATCAAAATTGCCTTTTATTTCGAAAGTTTTGGAAAAAGTGGTCGCAATGCAACTTTTAGAAGTGGTGGAAACCAACAATATTTTTGAGAAATTTCAATCAGGCTTTAGACGTCAACATAGTACAGAAACGGCTCTTCTTAGGGTCACTAACGACCCTATTTTAATGAATGCTGACTCTGGCGACTGCTCATTACTTGTGCTTTTGGATATTAGTGCTGCCTTCGATACAGTTGATCATGTCATTATGATTGATAGGCTGAAAAATTGGGTTGGCCTCTCTGGGACGGTTCTGAAATGGTTCTCTTCCTATCTGTCGAACAGAAAATTTTTGGTTTCCATCGGTGAACATGTATCCTCGCCTGTGCTGCTTACTTCAGGTTTACCTCAAGGCTCCATACTTGGGCTTATATTGTTTTGTATTTATATGTTACCTCTGGGTTCTATCATTCGTCAGCATAAAATAGCTTTTCACTGTTATGCTGATGACATGCAGTTATATATTTCAGTAAAATCCACTGATTTCAGCAATGTGTTTGTGTTGTATGACTGTTAAGCTGAAGTTCAAAATTGGTTGGCTAATAATTTTTTGCAGTTAAACCCAAATAAAACTGAAGTCATACTTGGTCCAAAGTTGGTGTCTGATAAAATTCAATCATCTCTTGGACCTCTTGCTTCTAATATTAGGCCCTCTACCCGAAATCTCTGTTATATTTGATACTGAGCTCAAATTTGAGCTCCACGTTAAGAAGCTTGTACAGTCATGCCATTTGCAACTCCGTAACATAGCTAAAATTAGGTCTGTTCTGTCATTTGAAGATACCAAAAAAATTATTCATGCTTTTATCTCGTCAAGATTAGACTGTTGCAACTCATTATTTACTAGTCTGAATAAGAAATCTTTGAACAAACTGCAAGTAGTTCAAAATTCGGTCGCAAGATTGCTCACTAGAACAAATAAAAGAGCCCACATTACCCCAATTTTGGAATCTTTGCATTGGCTGCCAGTTCAACTCCGAATTGATTTAAAATTTTATTAATTACCTTCAAAGCACTCCATGGCATGGCACCAGAATATATAAGTGAGCTTTTAAATCCTTACAGACCTAAAAGACTGCTGAGATCTTCCAAGCAAGCATCATTGGCTGTTCAAGAGTCCAAGTTAAAAACAAAGGGTGATCGAGCCTTTTCCATTAAAGCTCCAAGACTCTGGAACAGCCTCCCAAATAATATTAGAAATGCTGAGTCTTTATGGTCTTTTAAATCTCTTTTAAAGACTCATTTTTTAGGCTTGCTTTTGCTGATTTTACGGTTTAAATTCTTTATTGTATGGGTGTGTTTTCATGTATGTCTCCTTTTATTATCTTACTTCTTCCTATTTTGATGTTTAATTCCCTACTTTCCCCATTTTGTTTATTGCTTTTATGTACATGTATTTTTACCTGCTTGTGAAGTACTTTGTGCTGTATTGCTTGAAAGGTGCTATATAAATAAATTTTTTATTATTATTATATCATTAACTGCTACCCAATTGTTCAGAAATCAATTCTACTATCAATTCTACTACAATTCTATTATCTAGTTCATGCCTTTTAATGGTACTATGACCTTTGACTTTGAAGATTGCGGCATGTCCTCGCTGTATGAGCGATTTCATTGGTTTGCTTGTCTGTCTGTTTGTCTGTTAGTGAATTTACTCAAAACATTACAGATGGATTTCAATGAAATTTTCCGGGGAGGTTGGATATGGCCCAAGGAACAAATAATTAGATTTTGGTGGTGATCCGGATCATTGACTGAATCCAGGAATTGTTTTTAAAGGATTCTATATCACTGCGAGATGGGGACAATTTTGACAATTTGGCTCGTTATCTGTGTCGGGATGTTACATGGGGAAACTGAGGAGCTTGGCTGAGGCTGTGTAGTTTATTTTATTTATTTATCTATTTAACCTTTATTTAACCACATAAAATTTAGTTGGGGTTTTAAAAAAATCTCATTTAATGGTGACCTGGCCAAGAAGGCAGTAAAGTTGAACGCTAAGAACAAGCCAATTTACACATAGTGGAATTAAAAACAATACATTGGAAATGTTAAAAAATAAAACACTACTGTCAAGAAAAAGTTTGCAAATACACCAAATATACATACCACAAACAAACAGAATGCACCAAGATAAGCCACAACTATTTTAGAATAAAGCAAGAACTATTTGTGATATAGAGTCAGGTTAAGTTTGTTTTGAAAGTACTGAGAGAAATGAGGCAGTCCAGATTAAGTCTGGCCTGGAGCGCCTTCCAAGACCAAGGGCTGAAATAAAATAGACTCCTTTCTCTGGCCTCAGTCAACAAAAGTGTTTGCGTTAAAAGTAGCAGATTCTTGGATCCAAGATTATCGGTATTTTGAACAAAGACAAACTTTGAGCATATATAACTCGGTAACCTGCCTAGAATGGCCGAGTACATTAAAATGTACTTGCATTGTATTTGTATTTCCTGGAAGAGAACTAGCGTTCTCAACCAGGCAAGTTTGTACAGCTCATGTTGATTCACACTTTTTATTAATTATTACCCAAATGGTAGCTATGGACATATAAAAATAGGCGAGTGCCTATTTTTACTGCCATTTCCTGACTAAGGACAGTCACAGTACCTTACTTGATTTGCATGTTCTGTAATTTTTCCCATGTTGATGAATAAATAAGGGAATTTGGCCTCCATGTCACCGTGTCATATTTATACCCCAATGAAACAGGAAGTCATAGTTTACTGCTTAAAATTTTCCTAAACACTGTGATTAACTTTAAAAAGTAAAATAAAAGAAAAAAAATGCTGATGTTATATTTTGTTTCGAGGAATTTCTATGGGTTTCAATAATTCTGGCAAATCTGGTTTGGTTAAAAATAATTATTTCTTGATGAGGGATTTTTTTCTGTGAATAAATAATCTCAAATTGAAGACTGGATTTTTATCATTTTTTCAGTGTGCGATTAATCAAATTCACAAAGTGGTTTAAGGAGCTGTGTCATGATTACTGGGCATGGTAACAACTATGAACAAAGTGAATCGGCTCAACTGCAAGTCACAATCTAGAAGGTATTTTTCTTCTTCTATGATTACTGGCGACGGAAACCATCTTACATTCTTAGTATCCTGTGGCTAAAGCTTCAAATAGTGATTTGAATCCTCTAATTTCCATAGAAAGCTCCTTAATATAAAAAACATAATGCTGAAGTACCTAAAATATACAAACAATGCAAAATGAAGACGGACTGGCGAGGATGGAATCAGATTATGACTTGCAGTCAAGCAGATTCACTTTCTTGGGATGTACGTTCTGAGCATGTGCAGTAAGCGCGACACAGCTTCTTTAATTCCTTAAAAACCTCTTGAAATCATCTTTACTAAGGGTGCCAATAATTGTGCAAAGCACTGCATGTCTGTGTGCGTGTGTGTCCATGCGTTTTAAAAGTCCTACCCTCTCTGGCAGTGTACTGATCATCTTCGATGACTCGGGCGAGACCAAAGTCGGCGATTTTGCAGAGTAAGCTCTCCGAAACTAGCACGTTAGCTGCCCGCAGATCTCGATGGATGTAGTTCTTCTTTTCGATGTACGCCATTCCTTCTGCAATCTACAAAAGATAAATCAAACTCTTGGCCAATGTCACACATTCTCAGGAAAAAAAGATTCAGAAATGTACAGGGTACGAATGCTGGCGACAGCTGTGGTCCCCTATGGGTCCATTACCTCACAAAACACAGTTCCTTTACACATTCCTGCGTGGAAAATGTTCACGCTACTTCACCCTAAAACAGAACATTACCGTACCATGTGGGTTCATAAGGGTAATTTTATCCATAAAAGCAAAGTTAAAAACAGTTTTTTTATGTTTAATACTCAAGATTTACTCTCATTTCTGCTCTAGTTGTGCTGGGCTGTATAATGGCAAGGAATTCAAGCAAAATCTTGGTTTTAAGTTGAGAGCAATCTGAGAGGACAAAAATAGGTTCTTTCGCTTGTTCCCACTGAGCAGGCCTTAAGAAACCCTTTAATGTAGGTGTGAGATGTGTGTAAGCTCGCGGAACTTAGTTGCACAACTTAGAACCACAAAACCAGACCGGGGTTCTTCGTTGGAATCATGGGGATTCCGCTGGAACCATTTCTTTTTGAGCTGATCCCACCAGTCTTACCTGGGCTTCAGAATGTTCACGTTGTTCAAAATCAAGTTGCCATGGGAATAATAATCAGTTTGGACTTAACACTTTAGTGTTGTTTTACACTCAGACTGACAGCCCAAAATAACCCACCGATTGGCTGGTCTCCCCACAGGAACTGCACTGCCCAACAGAGAGGAATGATTTATTTTCAAACTGAAACTTAACAGACAGGGTGCCTTCCTGATTTAAAAAATATTCATATTTTACTTTTAAGGATGTAGCTCTGTCTCATATTATAAATTTGTCTGTTTTGCAATGACGTTAAAAAAAAAAAAAAAAAACAGAAGTTGAGGTTGAACAGGGACCAAAAAAGCCCTTTCATTTCTCGGAACCCTGTGATAACAGCCAATCAGCCGCACTAGTTTGCAAAATAGTTTTCCACTGTGAGAAATTCGATCCATTATTAGACAGATTCTGCACCTACAGCTGGGGAATACGGCGTTTCTCAGTATTTTATCACAGTCCATCGTTGTTTTGGACAGTTACTAAATTTTTGCTTCTTAGGATCCTAATACACCACGCTATATTTGATATAACACAAAATTTTGAGACTGTGAGCTTTAATTAGCAGATTTTTATATCCATATCACGTGAAACTAGTACAAATTACAGGGCCTCCCCCTATCCTACACAATGTTATCGTCCAAATACTTATGAAACATACAGGACATTGACTGAATAGGCCTTGCTCTCCTGCGCAGGTGGGCATTCGCTGCACTGAGCCCGTTTCCCAGGAGTGGATTTACGGGATTGAGCCGTTGCTGTGAATTGAATCTAAGCGAGAATGGCGGAAGTGCTCGTGGGTCAGCATGAATCGAGACTGAACCGCAAAGTGAAGAAATTAGACTGGGTGTGTTGTTTCCTCTTTTTAATGCAACCATGGAAAAAAAACCGTCATTTCCTCTCTGCATGTGCAGCACCACAATGGCTCCCCGCGACATTACGCGAGAGGGAAGGAGAGCTCGTCGAAACGAGCGCCTCACCTGTGCTGAAAAATCGATCAGTTTGGGCAGCTGCGTTTTGCCTCCAGCTTCACTCTTCAAGAAATCTAACAAACTCCCTGCAAAAAAAGACACAAGAAAACCAGTTAACGGAAGTATCAGCCAATACTAACATTCTGTATTTCACTGCCAGCACAATAATTGTGAGAGGCTACATACAGCCTAAGAGCGCAGTTCACAGTTTCATTATTTGTTTTCATAGGCTGATATGAATCGCCCCCCCAGCTATATTTCTAAACACCTCTGCCCTCACTCTCGCTCCAGATCTCCAAGATCCTGAGATATATTGAAGACCCTGATGCCAAAAGTTCAAAAGTCACAAAATGTCTATTTTGAGAATAGAGGGTCTGAATGTATTAAAACCCATAAAAATTGTTAATTAAAGACCCCAGAGCTAAATGTACTTAAGTCACAAAATGCCAATTTTGAGAAAACTGAGGAAATTGATTTAGGTAAGAACAGAGGATGTCTTCCCACCTTCTCCACACAGTGAGTGAAAATGTGACTTAAGTACTTTTAGCACTAAGCTCTTCAAATACTGTAGAGCACCGCATCTTGTTAAAAGTTTGGACCCTTCTGTTGCTTTGTTTTGAAGCACCAGGTCCTCTGTGTGAACTTTAATGTCCATCTTAAAGACGCTCCTGTCTCATCGAGCTCTTGAATCTGACTGATCTGTGGCCCAGTGTTTAATGCTTAGTTATGCAATGCAGTGATGCAATTCATGCAATGGTGTTTTACTTAAATTCATTTCACTTGTTTTGTTTCATGCATCCAATTTTAACTCTAGATAGAGTCCCAGTGTTTTCTGTCCACTAGCGTAATTTGTGTGATTTCATTTTGTCTCATGCATCTTATTTTAATTGACTTGAAACACAAGGTGATTGGGTGGTGTACAGCATGCATGAAAGGTCTGTGCACAAACAGCGGTTCTGAATTTGGTGATGAAGCGTCTCACTTCAGCGCTGCCTCTCGTCAGCAGCGATAGGGGCTCTTCATGTGACCGATGGGATAAAAAATAGCTCCGAATATCAAGGCATTTTGGCACAAAACCTGCTAACCTCTGCCAACAAACTGCTTGCGGATGAAAACAATCTCACCTCGCAACCAGAAAATGACCCTAATCTCACGTCTTGGTCTAAAATTAAACCAAGCCTAGAGGTGCTTAGTTAACAGACACATATTTACTGATGTCTCAAGTGAATGCAGGAGACACGTCCGCAAAGTGTTAGTCGCGGGGGAGTAGTGTCAGTGCAGACTTACACACAGAGGCTGCCGAAGATTTTTTTACTTCAATTCTTCAAGAAACAAAATATCTCTTTTATTTTCTCGGGACGCAAGTTAGCCGCACTAAAACTACATTATGTCGTCGTTGTGTCTGGCTGAACAGTAAGAACAGCCCCAGCATCAGCAGGGGGCGCAGTTTTTATATCCACAGAAAGCAGAGGCGCAGTCACCGTTGGCCATGAATTCGGTGATGATGTAGATGGGTTCCGTCTTGGTGACCACGGCGTAGAGACGGACGAGGCGATCGTGCTGCAGCGTCTTCATCAGGTTGGCCTCCTCCAGGAACGCTTCGACAGACATGGTGCCCGGCTTCAGCGTTTTAACTGCCACTTTGGTGCTGTTGTTGTAGAATGCTGGGTCAAAGACACAGACCAAAACTCTCAATATACCTGAAACACACTCAGAAAGAGGGTCTGACTGTTCAATACTGAGGTGTGTTACATTGCATTTATTCTACAGATGCTTTGAAATATTTTTTGTCCTCTGGAACAACTGCCAAACAAAGCTGAGACGACAAGGTGCAATTTACAGAAAGTATCGGTTCAATTGTAGACTAGTTCACTCGGGGAGAAGTCTGCAAAGTTACGGAAATTTGAACACTTAATACGTGCTGTTCTCAAAAAGTAACGCATTGAAAAATGTGGCAAACACAATCTAATGGACAAATGAAGTTTACAGTAAATTTATTTTCAGCTGAACTGGAGCAAAGTCCTGACAGGAAAGTCTTGCTACTCAGCAGCCATCTTGGCAATGCCCCCGGGCAAAAAAAACACCACGCCCCTTTCTAAATGAATAGGGAGAGCGCCGTAACTTCAGTTTCAATGGTCACTGGGACATGAGAACTGCATGTTCACCGGTCAAACCTGACAAAAACCGCTTAAAACATTTCTCCTGTGATCTGGAAAAACCTAGTGAATTTATCAGTAGCAATGATTCTCACAACTGAACAAAAACCTCTGGATTCTGGACTTTTTCTAACCGGAAGAAATTATAGAAACCTGATTTTGATAGTTCAAATAACACTAATAGCTATTGTATTAAGATTTTCACCACTCTTAATTACCGCAAATGAGGGTCGAACTCAGTTTCTCCCAAAAGTGACCAATGTACTAGATTTTTCCAGATCACAGGACGTTTGGCGACTGTCCTTATCTGGAGGGTCGTGACATGATGCTGCCGTCTCATCCCATCGGAAAACTTGGGCGAAAACTCCACCAAAACGGCTGAAGTCGTTGTGAATCTCAACGGTCCACTTGCGACAGTGCAACAACACGATAGGTCAGATATGTTTCCTCGTTCGGCTGTACAGTGCAGAGGACTGGCTGTTGTGAGGAAAGGGTGGGATGTGTGTCCCACAATCTCCACGTCTGGTGTCGCAGATTTTTCTGCTTTCAGTGCTCCGGCTCCACAATATAACAACTCTGACTCCAGGAAAAATTTAACCGTAGTGTTCAATCCTCCACATCAGCTTGTATTTCTTTGTACACATCGTCTATACTGAGAACACGAGGGGGCGAATGATGTCACTCCTAGCCCTCGCAAGGCTACATGTGTGTGCATGTGCGCACAAGTACCTATTTGTGCATGCGTGTGTGAACGTGTGCATCTCTGTGTGCGTGTGTGTGTCTGTTTGTTTGTGTGTACAGTGTGTGTGTGTGTGCGTGCATATGTGAGTGTGTGTGCATGTGTGTCTATGTGAGTAAGTGTGTGTCTCTGTGCATGCGTCTGTGAGTATGAAAATGTGTGCATGTGTCTGTGTTTGCATTTGCATGAGTGTGCATGTGAGTTAGTGTGAGTGTGTGGGTGTCTATGTGCACATGTCAGTGTATGCATGTGTGTGTGTGTGTGTCTGTGTGTGGTGGGGGACGAGGGGATGTTGGTGGTATACCCCCTCCTCTTCAGTGAGGCCTGACAAACTGAAATACAGAAACTGGCAGCAGGAAGTACAGCCACAGTTTTGTCTCTGGTCTCATGCATGGAGCACTTAAAGCAGAACTAATCTGTGAAAACAGAGCTGTGCCTGAGCAGGTTAAGCCCAATGGTGCATTACATGGCACTCCTTAAACTGATATAAAACATCTTAATGAACATTCCAGAACATTCCAAATCCATCTCCAAACTGCTGCTACTGTTACTACTGTTGAAATCCTCTGTCACACTCTACATCAACAACTATTACTGCTGTTACTCCCCTCTGCTACACTCTACATCAACAACTATTACTGCTGTAACTCCCCTCTGTCACACACTACATCAACAACTATTACTGCTGTTACTCCCCTCTGTCACACTCTACATCAACAACTATTACTGCTGTTACTCCCCTCTTTCACACTCTACATCAAAACTATAACTGCTGTTACTCCCCTCTTTCACACTCTACATCAACAACTCTTACTGCTGTAACTCCCCTCTGTCACACTCTATATTAACAACTATTACTGCTGTTACTCCCCTCTGTCACACTCTACATCAAAACTATAACTGCTGTTACTCCCCTCTTTCACACTCTACATCAACAACTATTACTGCTGTAACTCCCCTCTGTCACACTCTATATTAACAACTATTACTGCTGTTACTCCCCTCTGTCACACTCTACATCAACAACTATTACTGCTGTAACTCCCCTCTGTCACACTCTACATCAAAACTATAACTGCTGTTACTCCCCTCTTTCACACTCTACATCAACAACTATTACTGCTGTAACTCCCCTCTGTCACACTCTATATTAACAACTATTACTGCTGTTACTCCCCTCTGCTACACTCTACATCAACAACTATTACTGCTGTTACTCCCCTCTGTCACACTCTACATCAACAACTATTACTGCTGTTACTCCCCTCTGTCACACTCTACATCAAAACTATAACTGCTGTTACTCCCCTCTTTCACACTCTACATCAACAACTATTACTGCTGTAACTCCCCTCTGTCACACTCTATATTAACAACTATTACTGCTGTTACTCCCCTCTGTCACACACTACATCAACAACTATTACTGCTGTAACTCCCCTCTATTACACTCAACATCAACAACTATTACTGCTGTCACTCCCCTCTGCTACACTCTACATCAACAACTATTACTGCTGTTACTCCCCTCTGTCACACTCTACATCAACAACTATTACTGCTGTTACTCCCCTCTGTCACACTCTACATCAAAACTATAACTGCTGTTACTCCCCTCTTTCACACTCTACATCAACAACTATTACTGCTGTAACTCCCCTCTGTTACACTCTACATCAACAACTATTACTGCTGTTACTCCCCTCTGTCACACTCTACATCAACAACTATTACTGCTGTTACTCCCCTCTGTTACACTCTACATCAAAAAACTATTACTGCTGTTACTCCCCTCTGTTACACTCAACATCAACAACTATTACTGCTGTCACTCCCCTCTGTCACACTCTACATCAACAACTATTACTGCTGTTACTCCCCTCTGTCACACTCTACATCAACAACTATTACTGCTGTTACTCCCCTCTGTCACACTCTACATCAACAACTATTACTGCTGTTACTCCCCTCTGTCACACTCTACATCAACAACTATTACTGCTGTTACTCCCCTCGGTTACACTCTACATCAACAACTATTACTGCTGTTACTCCCCTCTGTTACACACTACATCAACAACTATTACTGCTGTTACTCCCTCTGTCACACTCTACATCAACAACTATTACTGCTGTTACTCCCCTCTGTCACACTCTACATCAACAACTATTACTGCTGTCACTCCCCTCTGTTACACTCTACATCAACAACTATTACTGCTGTTACTCCCCTCTGTCACACTCTACATCAACAACTATTACTGCTGTTACTCCCCTCTGTTACACTCTACATCAACAACTATTACTGCTGTTACTCCCCTCTGTTACACTCTACATCAACAACTATTACTGCTGTTACTCCCCTCTGTTACACTCTACATCAACAACTATTACTGCTGTTACTCCCTCTGTTACACTCTACATCAACAACTATTACTGCTGTTACTGCTGTTATTACTCCCTACATCACCAACTATTACTGCTGTTACTCCCCTCTGTTTACACTCTACATCAACAACTATTACTGCTGTTACTCCATCACCAACTATTCTGCTGTTACCTCCCACTCATCAACAACTATTACTGCTGTTACCCCCCTATGTTACACTCAACATCACTATTACTGTTACTGTGTTACTCCTCTGTCTCTCATCAACAACTATTACTGCTGTTACTCCCCTCTGTTACACTCTACATCAACAACTATTACTGCTGTTACTCCCCTCTGTTACACTCTACATCAACAACTATTACTGCTGTTACTCCCCTCTGTCACACTCTACATCAACAACTATTACTGCTGTTACTCCCCTGTTTACCTCCCATCAACAACTATTACTGCTGTTACTCCCTCTGTTACACTCTACATCAACAACTATTACTGCTGTTACTCCCTCTGTCACACTCTGTCACACTCTACATCAACAACTATTACTGCTGTTACTCCCTCTGTTACACTCTACATCAACAACTATTACTGCTGTTACTCATTCTACATCAACCTATTACTGCTGTTACAACACACTACTAACAACTATTACTGCTGTTACTCCCTTCTGTCACACTCTACATCAACAACTATTACTGCTGTTACTCCCCTCTGTCACACTCTACATCAACAACTATTACTGCTGTCACTCCCCTCTGTTACACTCCACATCAACAACTATTACTGCTGTTACTCCCCTCTGTTACACTCTACATCAACAACTATTACTGCTGTCACTCCCCTCTGCTACACTCTACATCAACAACTATTACTGCTGTCACTCCCCTCTGTCACACACTACATCAACAACTATTACTGCTGTTACTCCCCTCTGTCACACTCTACATCAACAACTATTACTGCTGTTACCCCCTCTGTCACACTCTACATCAACAACTATTACTGCTGTCACTCCCCTCTGTTACACTCCACATCAACAACTATTACTGCTGTTACTCCCCTCTGTTACACTCTACATCAACAACTATTACTACTGTTACTCCCCTCTGTCACACACTACATCAACAACTATTACTGCTGTTACTCCCCTCTGTCACACTCTACATCAACAACTATTACTGCTGTTACCCCCCTATGTTACACTCTACATCACCAACTATTACTGCTGTCACTCCCCTCTGTTACACTCTACATCAACAACTATTATTGCTGTTACTCCCCTCGGTCACACTCTACATCACCAACTATTACTGCTGTTACTCCCCTCGGTTACACTCTACATCAACAACTATTACTGCTGTTACTCCCGTCGGTTACACTCTACATCAACAACTATTACTGCTGTTACCCCCCTATGTTACACTCTACATCACCAACTATTACTGCTGTTACTCCCCTCGGTTACACTCTACATCAACAACTATTACTGCTGTTACTCCCATCAGTTACACTCTTCATCAACAACTATTACTGCTGTTACCCCCCTATGTTACACTCTACATCAACAACTATTACTGCTGTAACTCCCCTCTGTCACACTCTACATCAACAACTATTACTGCTGTAACTCCCCTCTGTCACACTCTACATCAACAACTATTACTGCTGTTACTCCCCTCTGTCACACTCTACATCAACAACTATTACTGCTGTTACTCCCCTCTGTTACACTCTACATCAACAACTATTACTGCTGTTACTCCCCTCTGTCACACTCTACACCAACGACTATTACTGCTGTTACTCCCCTTTGTCACACTCTACATCAGCAACTATTACTGCTGTAACTCCCCTCTGTCAAACTCTACATCAACAACTATTACTGCTGTTACTCCCCTCAGTCACACTCTACATCAACAACTATTACGGCTGATACTCCCCTCTGTTACACTCTACATCAACAACTATTACTGCTGTTACTCCCCTCTGTCACACTCTACATCAACAACTATTACTGCTGTTACTCCCCTTTGTCACACTCTACATCAACAACTATTACTGCTGTTACTCCCCTTTGTCACACTCTACATCAACAACTATTACTGCTGTTACTCCCCTCTGTCACACTCTACATCAACAACTATTACTACTGTTACTCCCCTCTGTCACACTCTACATCAACAACTATTACTGCTGTTACTCCCCTCTGTCACACTCTACATCAACAACTATTACTACTGTTACTCCCCTCTGTCACACTCCACATCAACAACTATTACTGCTGTAACTCCCCTCTGTCACACACTACATCAAAAACTATTACATCTGTCACTCCCTTCTGTCACACTCTACATAACCAACTATCACTAACAATTTTTTTGAGTGTATGAACTCTCCTTGAGAGTTGACAACCAAAACCCCGCAGAATACAGGCCGCAGGCTACACTGTGATATTTGTTTAGCCGGCTACTTCCTGGTATGAGGCTGCCAATGAGTCGAGAGGGTGAGTGAGTGAGTCACACTGAGAATGCAAATTGCTCTCAAGATTACAAATGTGTTTCCTCCTCCACTGACCCTGATAACAGAGTCACAATGCTCCTATGACTGGCCCTTCAGTGTGTTTCAGCGTGATGCAGGCTGACACTGCGTCACCTTCATGACTGACTTCACATATTAGCATTTGTTAAGGTTTTAAGTACTTTTCTGCAATGACCAAGCCAGGTCAACTGAAACACAATAAATCAGTCCCAAAGTGTAAATTCTGCCCTTCTGACTCTCCCATCAGGCTGACAGAGCAAAGAAAAGCATTTGAATCCAAAACAAATGCGATGTAAAATCATGTCTGTACACAGGAAGCAGTAGATGGCAAATCAGATATCATTGTGGATGAAAGCACCATGGTAAAATATGATTTGGAAGAGAAAATAGGGGCGCGGGGGGGGGGGTCAAAGGGCAGTAATGCAGCCGAATGATTATGGAGCAGAGAATGTCCCTGCCCACAGGGGTCAGAAATTCATATGCAAGGTAGGCTGTTCAACCCAATAAACGAACATCAACAATATAAAATAGCTGTATCGAGGCATATCACTAGGGGCGATATGGTGGTGCAGGAGTTAACACTGTTGCCTTCCAATAAGAAGATTCCGGGTTCAAGCCCTGGCCGGTCAGAACCACTGTGCGTTACTTGCATGTTGTCCCTGTGTTTGCGGGGGTCTTCTCTGGCAACTCCAGAGAAACCCCGAAAAACATGCACTATACAGTGCCCTCCATAATTATTGGCACCCCTGGTAAAGATGGGTTCTTTAGCTTCCAATAAATTCAGTTTTTTTCTAAATAATATAGGACCACAATGAAAAAAAGAGGAAAATCCAACCTTTAATTCAAGTGCATTTATTCAGTGGGAAAAAAATCCAACATTAAGAAATAATTCTTTTACATCAAATCATGTGTGCCACAATTATTAGCACCCCTGATGTTAATACTTTTTGTACAACCCCTTTTGCCAACAAAACAGCACCTAATCTTCTCCTATAATGTTTCACAAGATGGGAGAATACAGAAAGAGGGATCTTTGACCATTCCTCTTTGCACAATCTCTCTAAATCATCCAGCGACCTGGGTCCTCTCCTCTGCACTCTCCTCTTCAGCTCACTCCACAGGTTTTCAATGTGGTTGAGGTCTGGGGACTGAGATGGCCATGGGAGGAGCTTGATTCTGTGTCTGGTTAACCATTTCTGTGTAGATTTGGCCACATGTTTAGGGTCATTATCTTGCTGAAAGACCCAGTGACGACCCATCTTCAGCTTTCGGGCAGAGGCCACCAGATTTTAATTTAAAATGTCCTGGTATTTCAAAGCGTTCATGATGCCATGCACCCTAACAAGGTTCCCAGGGCCACTGGAAGAGAAACAGGCCCACAACATCACCGATCCTCCCCCATACTTCACAGTGGGCATGAGGTGCTTTTATGCATACTCATCTTTTGTGTTCCGCCAGACCCACTTAGAGTGTTTGTTGCCAAAAAGCTCTATCTTGGTCTCATCTGACCAAAGCACACGGTCCCAGTTGAAGTCCCAGTACCAATTAGCAAACTCCAGACGTTTGCGTTTATGATTGTGAGTGAGAAAAGGTTTTTTCCGTGCATGCCTCCCAAACAGCTTGTTGCCATGTAGATAGCGCCTGATGGTTGTTTTGGAGACTTTGTGACCCCAAGATGCTACCATTTGTTGCAATTCTTCAACAGTGAGCTTTGGAGAACTTTTTATTTCTCTTACCATCCTCCTCACTGTGCGTGGTGGCAAAATAACCTTGCGTCCTCGTCCAGGCTTGTTTACCACTGTTCCAGTTGTTTTAAACTTCTTACTGATTCCTCAGACAGTAGATATGGGCAGGTGCAGGCGAGTGGCTATTTTCTTGTAGCCATTGCCTGACTTGTGAAGGTCGACACACATCTGCCTTACTTGAATGGTGTGTTCCTTTGTCTTTCCCATGTTGAAGAGTGGATAAGAGAAATGGCCTCTGTGTCACGTCATATTTATACCCCAGGGAAACAGGAAGTGATGAATTACTAATTAAATGTTCCTAGAGACTCTGATCAACTTTGTAAACTACTGTAGAAATGACAGAAATACTTCAATTACATTTATTTCCTAGGAATTGTTAGGGGTGCCAATAATTGTGGAACAGGTGATTTTATGAAAAATAATTATTTCTTAGTCAGGGATTTTTTTTTTTTTCCTTAAAATTCACTTGAGTTGAAGGTTACATTTTTCTACAATTTTCAGTGTGAGAGTATGCTTCTGCAATAAAAATGGAATTTATTTTAAGGCTTTTAACACATCTTAACCAGGGGTGCCAATAATTATTGAGGGCGCTGTAGAGACACTCCTACCAGTGTCCCTGACTAAGGTTCTGGCTTTAGAAAGACATGCTCTACAGGAACACTCCTACCAGTGTCCCTGACCAAGGCTCTGGCTTTAAAAAGACATGCTCTATCGGAACACTCCTACCAGTGTCCCTGACTAAGGCTCTGGCTTTAGAAAGACATGCTCTATAGGAACACTCCTACCAGTGTCCCTGACCAAGACTCTGGCTTTAGAAAGACATGCTCTATAGGAACACCCCTACCAGTGTCCCTGACCAAGGCTCTGGCTTTAGAAAGACATGCTCTATAGGAACACTCCTACCAGTGTCCCTGATCAAGACTCTGGCTTTAGAAAACATGCTCCATAGAAACACTCCTACCAGTGTCCCTGACCAAGGCTCAGGCTGTTGAACTGGAGTTGGTCCCTGTGTGCTGCTCTGTGGCTGCCCACTGCTCCTAAGTTAATAGGATGGGTTAAAGGAGGGGACTGAACCTCGGCAAAGTATATTTCAGCGGAAAGTAGAATTCTTGAAGTGCCTAAAACGCATAGTTTTATAAATTTTAATTTGGTAATGATCCAGTGCGGCTCATTTTTAAACCGGAAAGTCTTCAAATCGGCGTCAATATCAGGAGGCAGACATTTTTACTTGTGGAATCTCAGGCTGTGTTCGGAATGCACACTTGTCCACTCGCTCTCTGTATTGTTTTCAGTGTAGAACATTCACTACATAGTGCCCTAAAGAGTGGGTGAGTGTGCATTTCGAACGCATTATCCAATCAAACGCCAGTGCCGCGGTGCTTGTGCGTCAGTTGTTCTCTTTCGTGACGTCAGTTGTTCTCTTTCCTTTCATCCGGGCCATGGAGTAGTTCGAAGGGCCTTCAGTAAGCTCTCCCTTTACGGCTTGGCTGCCTGCAAGCTGTTTTTATTTAAGCCTGATTAACAATCAAACAATTTATCGACTGAGCGACCAAGACCCCAATACATGACCTATAATTAGAAATGATAATTTAAAGGTGAATTCCCATTGCCTACATTTATATAACTGATATGGCCTTGTAAATCCAAGACTTTCACTGACTTTGCAGCATTTGTTTTTACCGTCCTTGGAATTGTCACACAGCTGTGCAACCTTACAGCACCCTTTAGCTGTGACAACATTCAAAATAAAGAACGGATTCCCGCAGCCTCGCAAACTAATTTCCGTGATTCTGTGCTGCTTAACGAGCGCTGAAATTATGAAGACATATTGATATTTTATGTCGTCATTTATGCGCAGAAGACGCCTCATAATTTCGTGGTGCAATGCATAACAATGCTGTCAAAAGTAAATTAGACTGTCGTCGGTTTTTACCAATTAGTCTGAGCAACTGTGGCTAATCGGGAGATGTAACTGCGAGAGGTTAAGGTTATTAAGCATTTTTAAAGGTGAGATTTCCGAAGATCAAATTCAAAATCAGAAGATTCCCCAAGTAAAAATATCTGCCCCCTGATATTGAAGCCAATTTGAAGACTCGCTGGTTTAAAAATGCGTCGCACTGGATCATTACCAAATTAAAATTCATAAAACTATGCGTTTTAGACACTTCAAGTATTCTACTTTCCGCTCTGAAATATATTTTGCCGAGGTGCTGTCTCCTCCTTTAAATACAAAGGACAAATTAACCCAAAAGGTTCAATAAAGTATATTTAATCTTTCTTCAAAGTATTGAAAATATGTTTTCGTAAGCCTATCGCAAATTCCTGCAGCTCTGGCCATATTTGCAACTGCAGAATGAGTGTAAAATGTCTATGGAGAGGGGTGTTGTTTTGTTCTGATTGGTGCGGCCGCGCAGTGCATGGGAGTGTTTATATCTCGCTAGCTAAAGTAACGGAGGAGGGAGTGAAGCAAACATTGACTACAGTGATCCAAAAAAACAAGACATTGTAAAATCAGAAGAAAAAAAAACAGAACAAATTTTGTTTTCCTCAATAGTAACAGCTATGGAGCAAGAAATCCATGAAGATAATAAAATAAAATTGATAAAACTAATCTGAAATATCAAAAGAAAAAAAAAAGAGGGAGCACTGTTGAAAGTGAAAGCATAGACTTCTTTGATTGTAAACACATGACAACAGCTAGTTTGAAAAAAAAAAATCATGGCCTTTTATTAAGTCGCTATCAAAAACTTCTTTATGTATGATCTTGTATTCTCTCTTAATGAAAGAAACAGGCTCTTGTGTTGATTGACAGGTGTCACTCACCCATCCACACCTCTCCGAACTGGCCCGCCCCGAGCTTCTTCACCATCTTGATGGACTCCTTGGAGATCTCCCAGGCATCCTTGTCCCATGGTTTTTGTGCCTTTGGCTTCTCACATGGCTTCGCCAGCTTACGGCAGAGCCCGTCTGCTTGCTCTGCGCATAAACACCAGTGAAGGGGTTTAAAATATGCCCAACTGCTGCCTATTCTCTGACATACTCAGGGCTAAAATCCTTCACTGGGCAGTGCCTCTTAAACAGCTCTCGAGTAGCCCCAGAGTCGGGTATCCAATAAGTCTGCCAGTTAGAACACAGGAAATGCCTCAAGGCAGATAGAGGCATTTCCTGTGTTCTAACTGGCAGACAGCTGATGTCAATGATCAAAGATCAAAGATCATTGACATCAACTGTCTGCCAGTTAGAACTATCTGCCCTGAGGTCATCATGAAGAGTTCTGGCAACAACAGAAAACAAACTTTCCTTGACTAATTTTGCCTCAACCGTTCTGAATTCAGATTCAGATTCGCTTTATTGTCATTGTTACAGAATAACAACGAGATTTACGTTTGGAGAGAAAGTGCTCCGGGCCGCAGCTACGTGCGTCGCGCCGCCAACTCCACTTTTCTTCAAGCGGAGGAGGAATTGGAAATTTTCTTTTATTATTGACTTGCAGTGGTCATGCTATATGACTCACTGATCTGATGCTTTTTGACTCACTGCTGAACAGCTGTTTGACTCAAAGTTGATATGCTCTATGATTCTTCGTGGTTACACTATAGGACTCACTGTGGTTATGCAATAGACAATTTGACTCACTGCGGTGATGCTGTAGAACTCACTGCAGTAAATTGGTTTGGCTCACTGTGGTAATGCTATAGGACTCACGGTGATAATGCTACAGGACTCACTGTGGTACTGCTGTAGGACTCATGGTGATAATGCTATCGGACTCACTGTGGTAATGCTATAGGACTCACTGTGATAAGGCTATGGGACTCACTGTGGTACTGCTATAGGACTAACTGTGGAAATGCAACAGGGCTCACTGTGGTAAGGCTATAGGACTAACTGTGGAAATGCAACAGGTCTCACTGTGGTAAGGCTATATGACTCACTGTGGTAATGCTATAGGACTCACTGTGGTACTGCTATAGAACTCACGGTGATAATGCTATAGGACTCACTGTGGTAATGCAATAGGACTCACTGCGGTACCGCTATAGGACTCACGGTGATAATGCTATAGGACTCCCTGTGGTAATGCTATCGGACTAACTGTGGTACTGCTATAGGACTCACGGTGATAATGCTATAGGACTCACTGTGGTAATGCTATAGGACTCACTGTGGTACTGCTATAGGACTCAAGTGATAATGCTATAGGACTCACTGCGGTAATGCTATAGGACTCACTGTGGTACTGCTATAGGACTCAAGTGATAATGCTATAGGACTCACTGTGGTAATGCTATAGGACTAACTGTGGAAATGCAACAGGTCTCACTGCTATAGGACTCACTGTGGTAATGCTATTGGACTAAATGTGGAAATGCAACAGGACTCACTGTGGTAAGGCTATAGGACTCACTGTGGTAATGCAGTTTGACTCACTGTGGTAATGCTACAGGACTCACTGTGGTAATGCTTTATCATGCTGACGATGTCGGGAAATGTGATTTTGGGCGAGATGTAGTAGCCTCCGTTGTCCAGCATTCGTATCTTGTAATGTTTCACGACCTCTGCTCCCTGCGCATCGATATCTCTGATTGACAGTGAGTAGCTTCCTGATAAAGAACAAAGGCACACAAGCTCACACAAACACATACACACAAATACATCCATGCGCACACAAAAACAAAGAAAAGCAAAATTGGTATGAAGGTACGAGGTAAGATCCACTTCTCTCTGTACAGAGCTTCCCACAGAACTGTTTGGTCCGCAGCACAGTTTGTCTTCAATCGTCAATGACCACTTTGACGCAAAAAATGGTTTTTGGTCACACATTCTGGGAACACATCCTCTTTAAACTGACCGTGCTTTGCTGAGTAGATACGAGAGCAAAAAAGTTTCATCAGAACCTGAGATCTACCGAAAAATGTGTCTAAATTAGCCAAGCAGTTACGCAAGCAAATGATCTAGAGTCAAACCTGTTTTGAGTGATTTAATTCAGTTCAAGCAAAGCATTTTGAATGAATTCAAAACACTCATTTTCGGAAACCTAACTCGGAGATTACTGATTTTTCTCAGTCAGTTGTTTTTTCATTGAAAATATTTCCTGAAATTACTTGCAATATAGAAAAAAGCGCAATATGTTCAGGGGTCTTTTATTCTTTTGGAAATGCATGGGTATTTCTTTCAAAATGTGGCTTGGGAGTGTAAATAACTGCTCTGTAGAAGAAATGCACCAAACTGAGACAAAATAACAGCTTGTTAAAATCCTATGGTAGCAATTGTGGTTGGAACAAAAACCAGCACACATAAGGGGCCCCCCAGATTGCACTGAAGACCAGTGCCGCGAAGTGTAAGCCAAAAAAGCTTCATCGGTGGTTCGCAGAGAGTGTCAGAGATGGGAAGAAAGAGAGACAGAGAGGAAGGGGGAGCGAGAGCGAGAATTTGTGCTGGTCTTTTGTGGTTCACACCGACCACGGAGCTCTTTTCACTCTTAGCAAACACAGACCGCCTTCCTGTGCCATAGCTCACCCACCTTTAGACGTCTCACTCTCGCGGATCAGGTACGCGCCAGCTTTGTTTGCAGGGGATAGAAGCTGCCTCTCAGCGTCCTTCCTGGTGATGTCTTTAAAAAACCACCTGCAAAAAAGCAGCAGCGTGTCGCTGTACATCTTGCACAGACGATAATTGCACTGTGAGTGTGTTAATGCACAGAGCACATGCATGGTAAATGTACAGTGAATGTGTTAATGCACGGTGTACCTGCATGGCAAATGTACTGCAAATGTGTTAATGCACTGTCTGCATGCATGGTAAATGTACTGTGAATGTATTAATGCACATAGCACATGCATAGTAAATGTACTGTGAGTGTGTTACTGCACACTTTACATGCATGGTAAATATACAATGAATGTGTTAATGCATGGTGTACATGCATGGCAAATATACTGCAAATGTGCTAATGCACTGTCTGCATGCATGGTAAATGTACTGTGAATGTATTAATGCACAGTGTACATGCATGGTGAATGAACTGTGAGTGTGTTACTGCACACTTTACATGCATGGTAAATGTACAGTGAGTGTGCTAATGCACACTTTACATGCATGGTCAATGTACTGTGAATGCATTAATGCACGGTGTACATGCATGGTAAATGTACTGTGAGTGTGTTAATGCACTATGTACATGCATGGGAGATTTACTGCCAGTGTGTAAATGCACAGCGAACATTTATCATAAATGTACTGTCAGTGAGTAATTGCACACTGTGCATGCGTGGGAAATGTAATGTGAGTGTGCAGCTGCACATGCATGGTGTTTGTGTGTCACATTCTAGGCCATGCGCTCACTCCTCAGTCTCCATGGTGTCGGCTTCGGCCACATAGTTCGAGGGGATGAAGCCCTCTTTCTTGGTGCTTAAGGACTTGGCTCGCCACCATTCTCCTGATCTGTAAAACACACTCATCAGGTTAGGTACACACCTGCCATTCTCCTGTCCTATAAGACACACTCATCAGGTTAGGTACACACCTGCCATTCTCCTGTCCTATAAGACACACGCATCAGGTTAGGTACACACCTGCCATTCTCCTGTCCTATAAGACACACTCATCAGGTTAGGTACACACCTGCCATTCTCCTGACCGAGGCTCTAGCCTCATAACTGGAGTTGGTCCCTGAGCACTACACTGCAGCCGCCCACTGCTCCTGACACACTGCCATGGATTAAATACCCAAGAAATTTCAGTGAAGTCTACCTTAGCTGTCTGTGTATCTCTGCGTGCACAATAGGGTGCAAAATTAAAATAGCAAGGCCGCCCGCAAGCCAGGATGCAAATGTCATAAGTGTGATAATTAAAGCAGACATGTACACACTCTGCTTTTTTAATATTAGTTGGTTTTCTTCAACATTCTTGTTTACTCAGATTCCAGTCTGGAAGATTTGTCTGTCTGACTTCTGTTTTTACCTCCACCATGGAGTTTATCTGATTGGTGCCGTTTGTTTGTTTGTGAGTTT
The DNA here is from genome assembly GCA_029692085.1 of Gymnothorax javanicus. Lineage (NCBI taxonomy): Eukaryota > Metazoa > Chordata > Actinopteri > Anguilliformes > Muraenidae > Gymnothorax > Gymnothorax javanicus. The sequence continues at coordinate 9,389,859 of CM056197.1, forward strand.
GTGTACAAGATACCATACAGCTAACATGAAAACGGAAAAAATCGCGAAAACTCTCCCTAACTTACTGCTGTCTTGCTGTCTTTGTATCGCTACTCTACCGCCAGACTAACTCGTTGTTTCGCAAGATTAACGCTGTAAGCCTTTTACCTGCTGAAATCGTGAGGCGGCGCCAGGTAAGAAAATATAGTTCCTGACCACGTGTGGTTTCCTTAACTGACCGACTCCACATGACCACACATCTTTACCGGTGGGAGGTATTCTTTGATCTAACCACTAGCGACAACTATAGGCATTCAGCCTTTCCTCCTGCACTTGAGCGGTGCTCGCACTTACGCTACCCACTGTTCAGTAAGAATCACTTGATGCAGGATATTTTAACATAACGGATTTATCAAGAGAAGTTAACAGAAAATTTACTGTAGTTTATTTTCAGGTACACCAGTGTGAGCGAGTGAGGTGAGCTGAGAACAGGCATCGCTGAAAGTCCAGCGGAGACAGCGGCAGATTTGTGTTGCTTTCTGTACCGACACTATGCACCGAAAACTGAAAGGTTACTGGCTAACCTCAGCAGAATACGCATGGTCTTATATTGTTGCCTTTGTAACTTTGAGTGTCTCTGTATGAAACATGAAATGAGGAAATTAAACAGATAAAAAACAAATCTTCATTTATTTTCAATCTCGCAAAAACTTAAGTTGCAACATTCCTTATAAATTCAGGCGCACTTATCCAAAGGAAAGTGAAAATGGGTGCGGACACCACAGCGCTCTACATAATAAAATATCGTTATTCTGTCTCACACAGAAAGTCTTTGTCAAAATATTGCCTTTCATAATTATCATTTATCTGCCAAGCTGAAGCGAGTCTGGATAACGAGAACTGGAACCCCAATAACCTATGTCAAAACTTCGAGTGGGGATTCACCTTTTTGGCATTTAGTGCGGACCTGCAAAAAATATAACCTCAACTTTAAGTTTAAAATGAAATAAGATACACGCTGGACCACCTGTGATGTGTATCCTGGAAGGGTTTCTTGACTGGGTACTATATTTATAAATGCTTTGTATCCCTGTGCCATACTTTCTCAGACAACCTACCGCGTTTCTACCCTCATGTTGCTCTGAAGTTACCGTTACCTTCTCCCGACCCTACCGCGATAGAATTCCATTTTGATGTGATCTGTACTGTAACTCAAAAAGTAATGAACAGATATCTCTGAGATTTTGTGGGTGGGTTGCTATTACATCAGGAATGGACCCTGTTGATTTTCACTGCGATCAGTCAAACAAATCCTATGACACACGATAACTGAACTTTGCTCCCACTCAGCAAGATTTGGACTGTGCTGCCTTGGTGGAGGTTTGCACTCTAGGAGTGCCTCTGGGTCTTTCTGTCTCCCTGTTTTGCTGTCTGCGTTTTTGTGGTTTTCAGTCAGAAATCAGTTGAAATGCAGAAAACTTTGCATTAATTCTAAAAACCCAAAGTACTTACTCTTCCAGAACTTTGAGCTTCTCTCCTTTCTTGAACCCTAAGTCGTCTCCATGTATAGCTTCATAAGGGTACAGCGCGATGACGATTTTCCCACTTTCATGCTGGTCTGAAAGGAGAAGATGAGCTGATTAAAAAAAAATTAAAATTAAAATAATAATAATAATAATAATAATAATAACTAGCCGATACCCGCGCTACGCTTGGGCTATATGTGCGGGCATTGTTTTTCGATGCAATGTAGGCAGCCTGCAAAAAATGTCTTCAAAACGCAGTTTTCACTTCATAACTAAGTTCAAAACCTGGCGCATCGTCTTTGTCACACAGTAAAACCGGTATATGCAGAAAACAGACTCACTATTCACAGTGGTTTTGGAGATGTGTGAAATTATGCAAATCGCCAGCTCAGTAATAATATATACTTGTCAAAAACAGTATAGTGCATAAAGTGCTTCACAGCAGAAAAATTTAACCCAATAAAAACACAAACAAAATTATCGACAAAATGAAAGCAATTTGCATTAAATATATTTTATTAAATCGAAATATAAAAATGACATAACACAAAAAGATAAAAAAATGAATTGAGAGTCACATAGGAACAAAAAAAAGAGGAACAAAAATGAGATGATGGACAGACTAAGGAAAGTTTTTTTTTTTTTTGCTTTTCTTTTTTTACCTTCCATCTTCTGGAAAATCTGCCCTGGGAGGAGTCCATTCGCATCTGAGGAACTCTGGTTGGCGGAGAGAAGACAAAAAAATCACCCACATCACTTTTTACTTTCCCATTAGATTAGTAACAACTAGCCCAGTTTTTGGAGGTCTACCATCCTGTAGGTTTTCACTCCAACCCTAACAAAGCTCACCTCATTCAACAGCTAGAGCAGGGCTGCCCAACCCTGTTCCTGGATATACCATCCTGTAGGTTTTCACTCCAACCCTAACAAAGCACACCTCATTCAACAGCTAGAGCAGGGCTGCCCAACCCTGTTCCTGGAGATATACCATCCTGTAGGTTTTCACTCCAACCCTAACAAAGCACACCTCATTCAACAGCTAGAGCAGGGCTGCCCAACCCTGTTCCTGGAGATCTACCATCCTGTAGGTTTCACTCCAACCCTAACAAAGCACACCTCATTCAACAGCTAGAGCAGGGCTGCCCAACCCTGTTCCTGGAGATCTACCATCCTGTAGGTTTTCACTCCAACCCTAAGAAAGCACACCTCATTCAATAGCTAGAGCAGGGCTGCCCAACCTTGTTCCTGGAGATCTACCAACCTGTAGGTTTTCACTCCAACCCTAACAAAGCTCACCTCATTCAACAGCTAGATCAGGGCTGCCCAACCCTGTTCCTGGAGATCTACCATCCTGTAGGTTTTCACTCCAGCCCTAACAAAGCACACCTCATTCAACAGCTAGAGCAGGGCTGCCCAACCCTGTTCCTGGAGGTCTACCATCCTGTAGGTTTTCACTCCAATCCTAACAAAGCACACCTCATTCAACAGCTAGAGAGCTTATTGCACTACTCGTTAGTAAATTTCTCAATGCCCTCTCTTGAGAAATATCCCACATCTTTTCTACGTAGTAATCAGGCTCATCGAGTTATCAAAATCGCCGTAAATCTCAGCAACAGACAGGGTCCTTATTGTTAAAAGACTCAAGCTCCATGTATAGAAGATGAATGCCCAGTAATAACCCTGTCTTTGTCCATTACCGCATTGTCCATTGTCCTTTACCTTTCAGACTAAAATGTAAAAGATGCTGAAAAATCAGGAAGTGGTAGAACACGGGGGCGCTCCGGTGGCTCATCGGTCTAAGTGCGCGTACCATAAAGGCTCTGTCCTTCCTGCAGCGACCTAGGTTCGAATCCGGCTTGGGTCATTTGCTGCATGTCATCCCCCATTCTTCTCCCCAACTTTCCTGTCTCTCTACACTATATAACTATCAAATAAAGGAAAAATTCCCCAAAAAAACCTTTAAAAAAAAAAAAAAAAAAAAGTGGTAGAACACACAGGGCCCCACTTTGACAGCCTGAACACAGTTGGCAAACACACGAGCTAATGATCTTACACATCAAAACTGGGCTTGTCAAATTCCATTCAGGAAATTCTGTCTTGAGGTGATAGTGCAACTGTGGCACTGTTGTCTAAAGGGTTGATCAAAGATGATTTAATGACCGGTGGGTGTGGAGGGGGTTTGGTTCCAGTCAGGCCAATCAGTTCAGCCCATAGACTGTATAAAAAGATGGTCGCAGCACCCAGGTCTGAAAAGTGAGGCCATAAAAATTGCATTCTATTTAATGGCCAGCAGGACGCCAGTGGTTGCAGAAAGAAGTTCAATGTTTTAGAATTCTATGAGAAAATTACCCTACTTTCCCACCTGATTTATTATTTCAATAGTGATTTTCCACATTACTTTATGGAATCTATCACAAGTTTCAAGTGTCCTTCGATATATCATGATGTTCATTTTTGTAAATTATGGTCGCAAATAGACTAGAGTAAAGGATAAAGCCAGAATATGCTTTTGGGGCGTGGCTATCCTCTGGTCCTCGTCTGATATGGTCAGATCCACCCCCTGCTCCTCCCTGGATCTTCAGTTCACGCTCTTGTCCAATAGGAATTTCATTCCGTTGCAAATTTTTGGAGGCAGTGCAACTACCAGTGCGACTTGCAATTTATTGTTATTAGTATTTTTCCTTTTTTTTTTTTTTTACATTTCTGAATCATTGCATATCATGACCAGAAGGGAGTGAAAATTGGTCAGTGCGTGCGTGTGTGTATGCGTGCATGCGTTGAGAGACGCGAGGCTCTCATCACCATAACAACGTGGGATTAAGAAATTGTCGCGGGATGTCACATACCTATGTCCAGTCCGTTAGCGCCATCACTCTCGCTTGGCCATTAGCCTAGTTGACAATGAAACATACAATCGATTCCTTTTAAAGATCATTCAGACCCTTCTGTGGCACAGCGGTCCAAAATTTCGGATGACAGTTCAGACGAGGAATCAGCAGGTGATCTCGTATCGGAAAAGGCTAAGACTTTCGACAGGAATAGCTCACGCAGTTTACCTGGCTGAGATACTGCAAAGAAAAGAACGCAGAGTATTGTATATACTGTTCTCAGTGTGGCCCAAAAATTGCGGGAAAACTAAATTTGCCGACTCGACCACTCAGTTTAAACATGAAACACTGGTAAAACACAGCAACAGTGAGACGCATAAACGATGCAGGGACCGATGTATCGCTGAAGCTGCAGCTCCACTGCAATCAGCGTTTATTAGGCAGGAATCAAAAATCGGTCTGCTGAAGAAGCAGAAATGATAACAAAATTCAATACAGCCTATTATATTGCGAAGGGGAGTTCAGGGGTCAAATTGAATTGTTACAAAACGGAGTTCAAGTGAATCCCACTTACAGCAACGACACAGCATGCGCACAGTTCATCGGAGTAATCGCAGATTCAATGAAAAAGAAGACCGGTGAAAAGATAATGGAGTCCACTTATCTGTCCTTCATGATTGACGGAGACACTGATGTCTGGAATGCGAGATGGTGTACGCACGGATCCTGCATCAAGGGAGGCTGACGAATATTTTGATTGGCCATGTTGAAGTCCAGCATGCGAATGCTCACGGTATGTTCATTTTAGCATCAGGTTACGGAATTTACATTTTTACAGAAAAAAAGAGGCACATTTAGTCTTCATTATTACACGCTAGGGTGAATACCGTCTTCTGATTGGTCAATCCTCGGTCTGTTCTTTCTTGATTACAGCCCATTGCTATGTATAACAGACCGTTGCTATGCGCGCAGTTCTTTGTCCATAACAACGTATGTGACTATTTACATTCGCGGAAGCAATGAACTCGTTTAAAATCAATAAAATCATTTGAAAAATAATATTTTATGTCAACTAGCGTATTTCTTTGGTAAGTAGCTGTGTAATAAGCGGGATGAAAACCCTGATCACCCTGTAGAGGGTTTTGATTCACAATAATGGCTGCCTCGCTGTACAACTACATTATCCCTTACATGACAATTATAGATAACATGTAATTTTTATTAAAGGAATCTATAATGCCATCGAAAAGGCCTTAAGTCTTGAGGGAGCAAGCTTGGAGGAGTTTGATGTGAAGGAGGCTGTACAGATGTGGTTCAGCAACAGTAAAAGAGCTAGAGGGCCCAACTACAAGGGTTGGCCTTTAGAGGAGCCCAGCCTTAGTGGCCCACAGGGCGATGTGCTATAAAGGGAAGGAGAGCCAGATAAAGAGTTTGTTTATTTTTTGTTAACTTGTTATGTTGTGGTTGTGTTGTATTGATTGCAAACTCTGACCACATACCTTCTATTTACATTTGTTAATTTATTACTTGGTGTCTGTTTAAAGAAGAACTATTTAAGTTAATGATTTTTTTCTTAGCATGACAGTATTTCATTGTGACATTTTTCTTTAAAATAAAACAGCACATTGTTATTTTGTAAATTGTCTATTCATTACCATATTTATCAGTAATGCAGTTAATATAGAAAAATGTTTACTGTGTTGCGTCACATGTCGATATAGGTAGTGCGCCTAAATTTTGAGCTGGTATGCCTAGAATTTTCACTTGGGAGCACTGGTGCTCCTAGTGGAAAAAGTTAGTCTGGAGCCCTGCAAAATGGCGCTTTGCAAATTGCCAAAATCGAGGCTTCCTAAATGGTTTGCTGAAACCAATGGGTGACGTCACGGTTGCTTTGTCCATCTTTTTACACAGTCTATGGTTCAGCCATTGTTATTCCCTTTAAAACCAGTGCATTGAAACCAAAGCAAACTGGCGTTTTCATCATGTCAGGTGAAAAAAAAGCACCTAACTTTGACAGGCTCCACGAGGAACATTTCTCTCGAGAGCACACAGATCGAGACTACTTGTTTGGGGGATGAAGGACAGTTCACCAGTAAATGCGTTTTGGACAATAAGCTTCGGGCGATCAAAACCGTGCATAAAATGGCATGGTGGTACTGAAACACAGGTGAGACTGAAGTGAATTACTTGCATTTTGCCCCACACAAAAAAAATATTCTCATGAGTAAAAATCCTTCTTGACCTTCCCCTCCCCATTACATCCCATTACCATTTTAATATAAATTTTGGCGTACAAAACGAAAGTGGAAATTCACAAGGGAAAGAGAATGATTTGAATAACATATTTGTGAACGGCTTTGCTGGTGGGGATTCATTCCCATGTAACAACTAAAGAGCGAAAGAATTTGCATTAAAAAGTCGCCTGGGTGAGCCCGAATGCAAAGAAGTTTTACGACTCAAAGCTTGCACAATGTCAGCTGTATTCATTGACAGATTTCCTAATGTGCTGCCAAACTCACTATGACGCAAACACATACATTGCAGATGATGAAACCGCCATACTGGGCTCAAGGCCTGATCACATCTGTAAATGCCTTTCGAAAGAATTTTTCCTTTCACAGCAAAACAGGATCTGACACAATAGTCATGGCCATCTCAGTACTGACAGCTATCCACGCACATTCTTTTTTTTTATTTTGTTAGTAAAATCAGCCAAAGCTGTATAAAACACCATTTCTTAATGTGAGATTACCAGAATGATGCTTTCTTCCATTGCAATATGTCAGCAACAGCAAACAGAATTTCCATTGGCAGGCTATCGGGTGGACAGCGTGAATTCGCAGGTCAAAGTTTAACTTTAATCAACTTCCTGTGACGCAAATATGCAAATCGCTATGCAGCCGGAAATAGTGAGTATTTCTCCCTTTTTCATGAGTTTACATTGGACTCAGAGACAGAAAGAGCAAAATTTTGCTGCTTCAAATGCTCACATGACCAAGCCTTGAGGGGATAAATACACCATTTGTGATAGACAAAATTGTGAATAACATTAACCACAACATGCGTTTCCATCTGTGAAGGTGAAAAACTAAAGCCCATAAACTCACCCAGCTTTAGCATAGCTCAAGAATTACAATGACAGGAGTAAAATCTCTGATTGGCTTCTTTCTCTGTTCAGCAGCATCTGACTGGTTAGGTGCTGTGTTCCGCCATGTCAATGGCTACTTCGTCTGCTCTGAAACATCTTATTGGCTTCAAACTCTGTTCTGATCAATCTCATTGGCTACTTCCTCTGTAATGCTCCATCTCATAGGCTACTCTATTCTGCTCCATTGGTTAATTATTCCTTTCAGCTCCCTCTGATTGGCCACTTGCCCTGCTCCATTTAATTTCACTAGTCACTTATTCCGATTTGCTCAGTCGGATTGGGCACTTACTCTGTTCTGGGGCTTGCTGGAGGTGGGGTCTCTTACGTAGGTCTGGTCTGTGCGTGCCGGCCGATGACCCTTTTGATCCAGTGCGGCGTTCTGACCCTGCCGAACTTTAGATTTCTTACACCCCATCCTTACTGTCAGAAAGACAAAATATTACATTTCAGACACCAGGGAAACACACAAACTTGGGGCTTAAAGGAATAAAGCCAAAGTTTTGGGTAAAATCTCCATTTCCAAATTACCCACGCAAACACAAGATGTTTGAAACCATTTTCACCTCTGTTCGTCCAAAGATTTGGCTCTGATGGGTAGCATTTAGTGTTATCTTACGGAAGAAAGACTTAAGGCCTATCGGAGTCATTTGCTTAGCTCAATCATAGTGAAAAACTAAACCTTGCAGCGTCTCCAAAGCAGTCTTTTTTTTACAAAATGTATCGTGTGTATTTCAAACACACATCTTGGAATTGTTTTTAAGTGAGAGTCATTTTTAGTGAAGTTAGAAAATTGGAACTATAACTCCAGCACACAGGGATTCCTTCCGTCTCGCGTATTGATCCGTGCATCACTGAAGATATCGATAGATAGATTAAGCACAAAGTGCGCTCACTAACTTTAAAGCAAAATTGGTGACCAGCTAGACAGCTGGCAAACATGACATCTGATCGTGGATGATCCTGTAAGAGAGGATGAAGATGATTTCCTCTGGAAAGATAATGTTCCAAAAACTTAACTCTTTGAGTGTACAGATGAGGAACTACCACCGGATCCACCCATACCTTCAGTGGCGTGTTGACCAATGTGCTACGTGTGCTCAGCGGTTATAGTTCAACCATCTAACTTCTAAAACGACTCTCATTAAAAAAAAAAAAAAAAAAAATCCCAGATAGGCATTTAAAACACACAGTACAGTGTGTTAATAGGACTGCTTTGGGGGTGCTGCCTGTAAGGTCTATTTTTTTCACTTAGATGAGCAAGGCTAATGGCTCCTATAGAATTCAAGTCTTTATGCTGAGCTAATGCGAAATGCTAACCATTGAAATCAAACCTTTGGATGTACAGGACAGGGGTCAACATGGTATTGAACCTCTTGCCTCAGTCTCGGTGAGTCGGAAAATGGGTATTTTCCCAAAATGTTGGTGTAGTCCCTTAATGATTCAGACAAAACCCCAAAGGTTAATAATTAATAACGCAGGAACTGTTGAATGACTGCATAATTCCACAAAGAAGGAATAGTGAAACTGTTTGCTACATTACCCTTTCAGGAGTGCAACTGCAAATGTGTGATTATAATGAAACATTCAAATGCTGCAGTAATGATCACTGTGGGTCCACAACACTGACTTAGAATTTTGACAAGACGTTCTACAATCTCCGGCTAGAGATCTGAAACGGTGAAAAAATGTGGAGAAACAAAAACAAAAAAAGAAATTACTCTTCAAAGAGTTAAAGGTTTGAGTGTTATTCTAAGAGTATAGGCAAAAGAAAGGTGAGATTTTACAATGATTTTTAATTGGGGGCCTGGGGTCCAAAACTTCACCTTGAGAAGATGGGATATTATGTTTGAACCTTGATCACAAAATATGCTGAAAAACAACTGAGTACCATCTCTGATCAATGAACATTTTTAGGTGCTATAAGATGGAAGTGGCACACAAAAAAAAAAAAAAAAAATATATTTATATATATATATATCAAAAAACAAAGGCTGGCACATTCACATTTGCTTGCACCACTTCTGGTTTAATAATTCTTCAGCTCCCCTTTCAAATGTCCTCGTCTCCCCTCGTCAGGGACACAAATCTCATACCCCTGACCCTGTTCATGGGCTGATGGCTTGTCTCAATAGGGCCTTTTCAGTTATTATAGGCAATTGTTACAATTTTTCTTATGCAACACAGGAAAGTCCTGTGGCAGCAAAGAACTTGCATCTCAAAAGGTGAAGCGGCAGACTGACGCAAAAGCGTAATGAGTCATCCTTCAAGAGATCCGCTTTTTCCCGTGGAAACCAAGTGGAACGTGTCTAGGTTTTGAGAAAGCCGCCGCAGGGTTTCGCATCGCAGCAATTTTAAGAGCACCTCTTCCACACAATTAAGGGGTGTCAACCAGAAAAATTATTTTAAAGCATATCAACTAACTGGGACACATCAGCACGTTCCTAAAACTTTCAAAAACATGCAACATTTCTGCTCCTTTTGAAAAAAAAAAAAAAAATGAAACAATAACATGGAGTCCAACAAGGTGCCTCCCGTGAATTAGCACAGATCTGGTTTAAATAATACTTGCATGAAAGAGACCAGTTTATTCAATGAAATGAACAATTAAATGAACAATTATCTGACTACTCAAAAGTACTCAAAAATATGGTATTCCTCAAGGACCTGTGTTAGGGCCAGTACTTTTTTTTTTTTTTTTTTTGCTGCACATGTTGCCCTTTGCTAAGATCATACAAAACGATTGTGTAAATTTTTATTGTTAAGCAGATTATATGCAGCTACATATATATTTCTATTAAGCCTGGTGAAGCACTACAGCTTGTACAACTACAGGCATTTATTGCAGATGTAAAGGCCTGGATGCTCTCTAATTTCCTGCCACTAAATTCAGATAAGACTGTTGATATTAGCCCCTAAAAGGTAAGGGAGAAACTTTCTTCTCTTTCTCTAAATTTTTATGATTGTATTGTTGCAGGAAGCATGATTGTGAAAGACATTGGCGTTATTCTTAACAAAGACTTAAAATTCAATCCCCATATTAAAGAAGTTTCCAGAGTGGCCTTTTTTACTTATAAATCATTGCTAAAATCAGGCAATTCCAATTGTTAACGGATACAGAGAATCTGATTCACACTTTTGTCACATCTACTCTAGACAATTGCAATGCCCCATTATCTGGTTGTGCAAATTCCTTGTTAAAAAACCTCCAGCTTGTTCAGAATGCTGTTGCTTGCAACTTGACGAGAACAAAAAAGTTCACACATCACCCCAGTGCTAGCATCACTCCATTGGCTACCGTTAAGTATAGAGCTGATTTTAAGGTGCTACTTCTGACTTTTAAAGTGTTATATGGGATGGCACCTGAGTTACTACATAACGAATGTGCTTATCCCTTCTCATACAAAGCCCCATTTCTGTTGAATAGCCTACCAAAATTTATGAGGGAGTCAGAAATGGTTGCAATGCTCAAGGCTAGACTGAAAATGCACCTATTTGATCAGGCTTATAATCAGTTACAGTCTGCAGACAGGGATGGGGGTGTCAGTACTCAGACTATTCTGGAGTGGAAACCTTTCCTTTCTGTTACTTCTCAACAGCTGTGACTCCTGTCCTTAGGAGGTGGCTCTTAAGCAGTGGGTAGATTTCTTCCCTCCCTCATGACTAAATTGACGGTCCATCTCTGTCTCAGTGGCTGTTCAGTCACAGAAAGCTTCTGGTCAGGTCAGCAGCTTGTCGAACACCCAATCTCTGCCACTGTAGCAAACCCCTCCCCTCTGCTGACTCCCTGATTTTGTTTTGTCTATCCATGTCCATGGGGGGACCCCGCCCTGAGTCCCCAAGCATGTCGCTGCCGTTCTCACCATCCGGCCCTTCTCCCAAGCGCTTTCCAGTCTACACTACACCATCAACAACATCCAATCCATGGCACCACTCAGTACAAACCCCAAATGCTACCCATTCCTCACCATCAAAAATGTCCGATGCACAGCTCCACCTCACTCCGACGCCCAAGTGCCACCCGGTCTACGGCAAAACGTAGTCTGACGCCCCACCCAAGACTAATCTTTTACTGACTTACTAACCATGTTGGTTATTACAAACTCATTCCCTGAGCCAGTCAGAGGAGGATGGGCCTCCCAAATCTTAAGCCTGGTTCTGCTTGGTTGTGACCAATGTTTGTAAAATCGGCAGTATAAATAAAATTTTATTTGATTCGATTTGTAAACTTCTATTCCACTCCGAAGCATATCACTGAATAACTGTATCCATGCGCGCGTTTGCGAGTTTGTTTGCGAAACGGATAAATCCCCCTGATGCAAGAAGACCTATTTCATAGAAATCAGACGATATGGTATAAACTAAAATAATCACTGGAGGGAAAATGTGAAGGCTCTGAACCTTCTTCATAGTCTTTCACCCCCTCAGGAACACTCTTAAGGTCACTGTTGCTCCTCCGCCTTAACTATCGGAGCAGAGCACAGGTCAGAATGGCAATTAAAGTGCTTGGAGGAAAAGAACGATCCTTTAAATTGTGACTGAATTGAACTCAGGGCCTGATCGCTGACTGATGCAGAGAAGATGATAGGTCACGAAGGTCAGCTCTTGCAACATGGAGCCCTTCCTGTAAGGCCACTCCCTCCGTTCATCATATTTCGTCAAGTTCAGATCCGTCCCTTTCCGCCAGTAACTTTAGCCGATAGTGCACAGCCAAGTCTGTGTTCGAAACAACCATACGATTGTAGTACTACTTCTAACCAAAGTAACCCTTGTTATTGAAACACATCTCTGTTGTCTAGTGCGGTGACACGAGGATGACTCTATCCCAAGCCTGTCATCGTGCGATTGGTCGCCTCAGGCCAACTGCAAAGGTGTTCAGGTCAAAACAACCAGTTATTTATTCATCAAAATTCAATGATATGGAACATAATTAATTTTCCAAGAAATATTTGCGAATCTTAAACTCCATGGCCTTGTCTTATTTCCCGCAATGAACATCTAAAAGAAGACATTTTCATTGAGTGCGCATGCCACACCACCTCTGACACATTTCAGTCTGACAAGTGAGCACAACAGGAAGGCTAAAATAATAATAATAATAATAATAATTATTATTATTATTATATTACAGTGAGCTGGAGTCAATTTATTGGCCAAAGCTCTGACAGTAACTCTCAGCTGTGAAAAGACTGAACTGCTCCCAGACTTGGCTCTCATTTATAAACAGTGCACAGGCACAGGAATAATGCACACATCAGTTTGTTTGAAGATTTCAAATTGACAAAAATAAACTTGACATTAAAACTGCAGTAAATTATGCACCTATTAAAGTTTATTCTGATTACTTAAATAAAACAATTGCAGCCAGGTTTTTTTTTTTTTTTTGCCAACCTATGGTTTTTGAATTGATATTATTAATTATTTTACTGTGCCGCATTTTTCGTATTTTTTGAGCGAACGTAACATTTAGGCTTAAAATCCACGCATGTTTCTCACAAATAAGACCCCAGGCCATTAGTCCATAATGCCGAGGTTGCCTCTCAGCAAAACGCTTCACCACTTCCTCTTCTAACCAATGACTGAAATAGAACCGTGCAATGCCCATAAAACACGACATATACCAATAAGTAAAAGAAGAAGAAGAAAAAAACACGAAGTAGAATTTCAAAACGAAGAGAATTAGGTAAGTTAAGAAGATCCAGTTGCTGCAAAAGTCGCGTCTCCAACGCGAGGGGTTAAAGCGAACACGATCTCAGAAGTAGGCCAAGTTTAAGATTTTACCGAATAACTGGTCATCTTTGGCGAGCATGCTGGTTTATGGATTAGGCCTAAAGCACAAATGTCAACTAAGAGAAAGAGCACTTTGAAAGAACTGGGACACAGCAGTGCGCGCAAAACAAACTAGCTCCAAAGCTTAACCAGGGCGAAGTAACGGGGCACAACATTGTGAGGGGGGGCCTGAGACCTTGGAATGAACTTGCTCCCATTGTGTCATTGACGGAATGCCTGCAGCCAAACTACCGGTTAAGGAAGCAAGCTGCACATACGGGAAATATAATCTAAATCACATGCTCGCCAAGTCTGCACTGGACTTTGCTCATGGAAGAAAAGTGAACTGCAACATGGGGGAGAGAGGAAATAACGGTAAATCGTGGTCTAAAAGAGGGAAAACATTAATTGCAAAAACTAGCCAACATCTGTCCTGATTGTGCTGATGAAGCAGGTTATTTTGAATGGGAAACTGAGAGAGACAGTCGGGAAATCCATAAGAATTCCAGTAGCGGTCAGGTGCTCATGCAGAAGAATAGCTGGCAATAGCATTTTTTGGTTGTCTCATCGACGCAGGAACCAGCGCATTTCAATCTGACTGATCTTCCCAGTCGTCTCTTTAAATACAAAAGCAAATTTTGCCCCTATTTTCAGTAATTTTCCTGCGCAAGAAATCGTCATAGAATTTTAACTCAATCAAGCGAAATTGGTTAAACCAGGTGGATTCATGCCCTGGAATTTGTGATGATCCATTCAACGAACATAAACAACTGAATCGGACGCACAAATACGGAGTTACGGTCACATTCTTACCTCTCCCGTGTTCTGCGCCGGTTTTTAACTCATCCAAGTTAGTTACCGTCCTTACATTAAAATGTGCCTTTCTTCATGAGTTTCGACCGTCAAAAGTCTGGCGCAGCGCTTGTACAGAAATATCCACCTCAGAAAATGAGGAACTTGATCGTGCGAGTTGGTTGGGACTTTTTAAAGCAGCTTCCTGGTGCAATGCCTGATGTGTTTCTCAAATTTATTTGCATAGAAAACGGACTTGGGCTGAACTCCACCACCACACGGTCCGACGGCTGTCACAGTCATCTTCCGCAGTACTGGTGATAGAGCCAAATCCACTTGCCGGCATCAAAATATATGGAAATGTTGCAGCATGTGAATAACGCATTGATGGAAAACATTTCGTCAGGATTTCATTTCAATTTATACATCCCATAATTCAAACACGCACTGTCACTACTGTAAATTGAAGCTTAAACAAGAGCTGGGGGGGAGGCTGCACATTACAAAATTGATTTTATTATGGAATACAAAAAAATATAGTAAAATCTATAAACATAGATCGTATAAAACAGAATCCACAAGGACTCCTGAACTAAAACAATCTCCCAAATTTGAATAATATTTAGACGTAGGCATGTAAGCAGAAAACACCAAGGAAATCAGAATATTAGGAGCTGGACTGAATCAAATGGCCGAAGTATGCCGTTATGGTCTTTAACTTGCTGTTGAGAAAGTTCTGTTCCACTTCCACTCTTCCGCCGGGTCCGGCGAGGGACGCGATCTGAAATCGAAAAGCGGTGAAGTTAACATCAGTAAATACCCACAGCTCGCAGTGGGTTCAACGGACGAACCACGGCACCACACAGTCACAGTAATTAATAACGAACAGATGGAGAGAGGAAGGGAGTGAGAGAGTGATTTCAAAGAGCCATCATTACAAAGGAGTTATCATGTTAATAAAAAATGTTGGTGCAAACTATTTTAACAGTGACATTAAGTATATAGATAGCTTTTTGGCTCTGTACTCGAACATATTTGATTAGAAAAAAAAAATTGAGATTATGGAAAAGAGCATCAGCTTTAATTTGCGTTATTGACATGGATACAGTGTGCAACGTACTAATTACAGCCCTTTTAAATAAACTGGTGTCATTGCCCAAATATTAGTGGACTAAACTGCATAGAACCCTTGTGTGCTGCAAGATAAAGGGGTAAATGCACTGAGCTCAAAATCAGGGACACTGTTGTGCTGCTGTGGGATACTTATATTTCTGGAAACTGAGCCCAAATAAACAATCAACCAATCAGGTGCCAAGCAGTAGCACTCTCAGAAAAAGAGTTTTTGCCATGTATTTGCAGAGAAGCAGTCACGAACCCACTCCAGAAGACCCACCATCCCGTATGTTTTCATGACAACCCTAATTTGGCACATCTGACTCCTCTAATCAGCTGCTCATTAGGGTCTCTTTAGCTTCAGTGTGAGGCATGCCATTACCAAGGCTGAAGAGAAAACTCAAAGAAGGTAGATCTCCAAGAACAGGGTTGGGCAGCCCTGCTCTAGCTGTTGAATGAGGTGAGCTTTGTTAGGGTTGGAGTGAAAACCTACAGGATGGTAGATCTCCAGGAACAGGGTTGGGCAGCCCTGCTCTAGCTGTTGAATGAGGTGAGCTTTGTTAGGGTTGGAGTGAAAACCTACAGGATGGTAGATCTCCAGGAACAGGGTTGGGCATCCCTGCTCTAGCTGTTGAATGAGGTGAGCTTTGTTAGGGTTGGAGTGAAAACCTACAGGATGGTAGATCTCCAGGAACAGGGTTGGGCAGCCCTGCTCTAGCTGTTGAATGAGGTGAGCTTTGTTAGGGTTGGAGTGAAAACCTACAGGATGGTAGATCTCCAGGAACAGGGTTGGGCATCCCTGCTCTAGCTGTTGAATGAGGTGAGCTTTGTTAGGTATGGAGTGAAAACCTACAGGATGGTAGATCTCCAGGAACAGGGTTGGGCAGCCCTGCTCTAGCTGTTGAATGAGGTGAGCTTTGTTAGGGTTGGAGTGAAAACCTACAGGATGGTAGATCTCCAGGAACAGGTTGGGCAGCCCTGCTCTAGCTGTTGAATGAGGTGAGCTTTGTTAGGGTTGGAGTTAAAACCTACAGGGTGGTAGATCTCCAGGAACAGGGTTGGGCAGCCCTGCTCTAGCTGTTGAATGAGGTGAGCTTTGTTAGGGTTGGAGTGAAAACCTACAGGATGGTAGATCTCCAGGAACAGGGTTGGGCAGCCCTGCTCTAGCTGTTGAATGAGGTGAGCTTTGTTAGGGTTGGAGTGAAAACCTACAGGGTGGTAGATCTCCAGGAACAGGGTTGGGCAGCCCTGCTCTAGCTGTTGAATGAGGTGTGCTTTGTTAGGGTCGGAGTGAAAACCTACAGGGTGGTAGATCTCCAGGATGAGAATTCGTGACTCATGCTGTTGAGGGACCCTCTTTACTCCTTAATAGAAAGCTGTGTTATCGGTGTCAAAGCTCCCAGACTGAAGGGTTCTGCTCGACACAGAAATGAGGTGAACATTGATAGGCTCTCACGCAAAATCACAGGGTGGTACCATGGAAACCACCCTGCTCTAGCCACTCAAATGAGGTCCCAGAAAGGGAGGAAGCCCAGCCCAGGACTGATGAGTCAGGGATATCATGGATCAGCCCTGCTCAGCTGTTGCATCAGGCGAGTTTGTTAGGGTTGGAGATTTTCTTGGATGGTAGCCCTACAGACCACAAATGTCAACCAATTTGTCTCATATTTGGCATGGGCTTTGTGTGTGGTAAGGTCACAAAGCCTATCGATTTTGGAAGCGATTGCTGAAGGGGGTCTGGTGATACACGTCGACCGGCGAGCAACAGATTATCTAGTCTTAATTCTGGCTTATTCAAATCTCTGTCAATTCATTTCATTTAAAGAGGTTAAAGTTGTCTATAGGACTAGTAGATTTCCCCAATCTAATGAAAATGGGTCATTTGTAAAACTGGCAGAGCATCCTTCCTTCTGAGGGAGGCCGCATTGTGACAACCAGGCTACTGCTAGGCGTGATGTCATCAACCTATTGCAGATGTGATGACATCATCAACCTGCAGCAGCCATATTTTTCTGAGAGAGCGAATGGAGCTTTGGGAAATAGTGAAAGTCAGTGGCCAGACTGTCTTTATGAATCGGCACCTCAGTGACAGAACGCTGATCCAGGACCAGTTTAGCCCAGGCCCATATCGAAGCAACATCAATTATGTGCCCAAACATCAGACTGATCCCAGATCTGCAAACCTACTTTGAGGGTCAGGGAGCCTTACCTGATCCACATCTGCATTCCGAGGGAGGAAGTACACAATGTTTTCCGAAATCAGTTTGGCAAGTCTGAAAATTTCAAAAGTGGAGCTTTTATTAAGGAAAAACACTGCACCAAAGGGGAAAGACAGGACTTTCTAGAACCATCTGTTTGAAGACGGCAAAAAGACACCGCCAACAACTCGTTAATAAATCATCAAGGAGCAAATCCAAAAACGTCCAGATTTAATAACATTCAGTCAACTAGTTCCATGAATCTCTGTTAAGTAACTCAGATAAGTGACGACTTTTATTAATTTTGGCCTCAAAAAGTTATTAAAAGTTACTAAGAAGCAACATGACACAGGTGCGCAGAGCCAGGAGATGTGACATTGCTGAAGGCATGGACAACTATTATGGGATAGGAACCCCTGCCTATGCTTGTCTACAAGTGCTTTTTATCATTAACTCTGCTTAGAGGTATTGCGATCACTCACGTGAGTGTGTTTGTCAGCAGGATTACTCAAAAAATATACAACGGATTACCACAGAGTTGTACAGGAAGTAGGACAGTATGAATGAGAAGAGGTGATTAAATTTCCAGACCAATTCAGATATTGATCCGGATTCTGCAGCTGATTACAAGTGCTAGAGGATCAAAACCTGCTGGTGGAGGTACGCGCTCTCTAAGTGCCCACTAGTGTTTAAAAGTGTTTCGGATGCATCAGGGCATGACCACTGTGTATTTATGTAAAAAATCTGGGAAGCAAGCGCCCAGCAAAGGGAGGTTCCACAGGGTAGATGTGTATGGATGAGCTATTAAAGGCAATGAAAACTATTGGTTTATCGATCCTGGCCAGGGTTGGGCAGCCCTGGTCTAGCTTCGAATGTAGCTGCCGTTAAGGCCTGTTTTGTTGATGACTGCAGGTTGTTTAAATTCATAATTGAGCTGGATGTTCAATAATCTTCCTTGCTTGAGAGAATCGTAAAATCTGAGTAAAATTTAGGGTATTTTCATGTGCAACGTAATTTGCATATAAATCTAGTGATCTAGTAAAAAACATTTCCACGGTAAGCCATCCTTTTTCTGTGTTCAGATCATTTATAAAAGATTGCTGAACACAATGAGACAGTTTTTAAGTCTTTTTCAATGTTGTATTTTATTTTATGCAAGAAAATTCTCAAAAATGGCTTAAGTAAGCAATTTTGGGTTGAGCAATAAACATACTGTAAGGGCTATTTATCCTATATTTCTGCCCATTAAACTTAATTTTCATTAAAATATGTTTGTTACATTACTTTGGTTCCTGTAAATGGTTCCCCGTGGTGAGCAAATCCAAAATAAGATGAATTCTTTGTGGCTTATTTATTATAAGCCGACTTCATTTCATTTAGGACGGCCACAAGATGGGAGCGCTGTTACTCCCAGGTTTCCACAGTAACCATATGTTTCGTAAAAGCTAACCTAGCAATCCCGCAAGCTACAGGTACACATCACTACTATAAAACAGTGTTTTCTTCTCCTCCAATCATATCCTTTTACTCTGTGGAAGTACAGGAGGGAGGAAATGGGAAGGCAGAAAGCGAATCGATTTCTCGAATACTGACAGTCAGGCCTGTAAGTTAATGTGCTTTATCAGGGAGATGGCGGAGAGTAAGGGATTAGCGGCAGCAAACTGGAGAGGACAGTGTTTAAGGATATCCGTCGGGACACATCATGGTCTGGATGTCCAAACATCAGACTGATCCCAGATCTGGGCCCCCAGGGGGGCTGAGGAAGAGGGTCATCGCCGCGCAGGCGTGGCGCGAGACGCAGGAAGTCGCCTTGCAGGAAGTCGATACGATCGGACACACCGTACACCTCCGCGTTGTTTTGTGCCAGGGTCAGTCGAACCGGGTCAATATCTATGGCTATCACTGCAGAGAAAACACACATGCACAAACATCTGTTTGAAGTTATAACAAAAGAGAAACACTGGGTCTGCAGCCATTACTCAGAGAGAGGACACACAAATGCACAAACACACACGCGCAGTTATAACAGTACAGAGAAAACTGGGTCTGCAGCCATTACTGCAGATAAGGACACACACATACACAAACACACACGCCAAGTTATTAAAAGTTACAAGAAACAACTGACACAACAGTACAGGAGATGTGACATTGCTGAAACACACACAACTATTATGGGATACAGCCATTACTGCAGAGAGAGGACACACACATACACAAACACACACAAATAACAGTACAGAGAAACACTGGGTCTACAGCCATTACACATACACAAACACACACAATAACAGTACAGAGAAACACTGGGTCTACAGCCATTACAGACACAAACACAAACACACACGCTGTTATAACAGTACAGAGAAACACTGGGTCTGCAGCCATTACTGCAGAGAGAGGACACACACATACACAAACACACAAGCGCAGTTATAACAGTACAGAGAAACACTGGGTCTACAGCCATTACTGCAGAGAGGGACACACACAATGACAAACACACATTAAATTTCAGTTATAACAGTACAGAGAAACACTGGGTCTGCAGCCATTACTGCAGAGAGAGGACACAACACACACACACGCGGTGGACAAACACACCCCACTAGTTTAACAGTACAGAGAAACACAGGGTCCACAGCCATTACTGCAAAAAGAGGGACACACACATGCACAAACACACACGCAGCACAGGGTAACAGTACAGAGAAACACTGGGTAGCCATTACTGCAGAGAGCTACACACACATACACAAACACACACGCGCACTATTGGTTTAAACACTGGGTCTGCAGCCATTACTGAGAGAGGACACACACATGCACAAACACACACGCGCGCAGTTATAACAGTACAGAGAAACACTGGGTCTTGTTGATTACTGCAGAGAGAGGACACACACATTACAAACACACACTGGGTTACAATTATAACAGTACAGAGAAACAGACTGGGGTCTGCAGCCATTACTGCAGAGAGAGGACACACACATGTGCAAACACACATTTGCATATAAATATAACAGTACAGTAAAAACACTGGGTCTACAGCCATTACTGCAGAGAGTGTTCACACACATTTACAAACACATTGCTGTTACACAATGAGAGAGAACCACACACATACACAAACACACACGCACAGTTTAACAGTAAGTCACTTTTCATTACTGTTGAGGACACACACATGCACAAAAACACTCGCAAAATAACAGTACAGAGAAACACTGGGTCTGAGCCATTAACATGCAGAGAGGGCTATTTATCCACAAACACACACGCCCATTAAACTTATAACAGTATTAAAAACACTGGGTTACAGCCATTACTTCAGAGAAATGGTTCACACATACACAAACACAAAATAAGATTATAACAGTACAGATTTAACACTGGGTCTACAGCCATTACTGCAGAGAGGACACACACATACACAAACACACACGCAGCGCAGTTATAACAGTACAGAGAAACACTGGGTCTACAGCCATTAAAGAGAGGACACACACATACACAAACACACACTGCGCAGTTTCAGTACAGAGAAAACACTGGGTCTACAGGTCATTACTGCATTACATACTATAGAACTGTGAGAAACACTGGGTCTCAGCCAATCATATCATGCACAAACACACACACAGGAATAACAGGACAGAGAAACTGGGTCTACAGCCATTACTGGGAAGGACAGACACAAACACACACCACAGTTAATACAGATTAGCCATTACTGCACTGACACACAGGCCTGTAACACACATGTGCAGTTATAACAGTACAGAGAAACACTGGGTCTACAGCCATTACTAGCGAGAGAGGACACACACATACAAACTGGAGTACAGAGAAACACTGGGTTTACAGCCATTACTGCATCCACAAACACATCATGGTCAGGATAACAGTACAGAGAAACACTGGGTCTACAGCCATTACTGCAGAGAGAGGACACACACATACACAAACACACACGCGCAGTTATAACAGTACAGAGAAACACTGGGTCTACAGCCATTACTGCAGAGAGAGGACACACACATGCACAAACACACACGCACAGTTATAACAGTACAGAGAAACACTGGGTCTACAGCCATTACTGCAGAGAGAGGACACACACATGCACAAACACACACGCGCAGTTATAACAGTACAGAGAAACACTGGGTCTGCAGCCATTACTGCAGAGAGAGGACACACACATGCACAAACACACACGCGCAGTTATAACAGTACAGAGAAACACTGGGTCTGCAGCCATTACTGCAGAGAAACAGGACACACACATTATGCACAAACACACATGCACAAACACACACGCGCAGTTATAACAGTACAGAGAAACACTGGGTCTGCAGCCATTACTGCAGAGAGAGGACACACACATACACAAACACACACGCACAGTTATAACAGTACAGAGAAACACTGGGTCTACAGCCATTACTGCAGAGAGAGGACACACACATACACAAACACACACGCACAGTTATAACAGTACAGAGAAACACTGGGTCTACAGCCATTACTGCAGAGAGAGGACACACACATGCACAAACACACACGCCATTACAGAGAGAGGACAACACATACACAAACACAGAGAAACACACTGGGTCTACAGCCATTACTGCAGAGAGAGGACGCACGCTACAGATTTATATAAATAAATGAACACAAAAACAAACAAATGCACAATTATACAATCACCACTGCAATGAGAACATACACAGAACACACACACCAGGTCTTTATGCATCACTGAAGAGAGAGGACAGGCGCTAACGAGCAAATTAACGCCTTTGGTTTTTCTATACTTGCGGTGACCAAAAAATTATTTTGGTACCAGAATCTCATTTCCTGCCCCTCACACCCTAAAATCAATGAGAGTCTAAACCACACCTTTAAACCCAACCTGCAAACACCCTCCCCCCAAAAAAGCTGACCCAATTTCTAATCTCAATTTCTTTTTTTTTTTTTTTATTTAGTTGCACATATTAAAAAAACAATTACAATTACATTACGCTAATCCCTTACTCTCCGCCACTCCGTTCACTCTATAAAGAGTGAGTTATAAAATGTGCAGGTGAGGTCTGAAACCCGAGAAGGGCTTATCGATCGACCCCACCCTGACCTTATAGTTTCTTAGTCAGGAGAATAAATAATGTACGTCTTATGGAATAAATAAAGGATAAGTAAATAATAATAAAGAGTAATAAAAAAACCACACAACAACATAAAACAGAGGGACAGGAGAGGAAGGAAGAAAAGAAAAAGAAAATGGAGGTTAGAAAATGAACTAGTTTAAAAACAACAACGGACATAAATTGCACCATGAATTGATTAGTCCTAGTAAACTGCTAGACATAGTATTGTAATAATTTCGACAATAACCTCTTTTTAAATATACACAAGGAGGGGGTGTTGTCAGCAAGATTATGATGTTCATTCCACAGTGTGATCCCTTTGTATTTAATTTAACATCAAACCTCAACCTAAAGCCTAATTCCTACACTCTTAACCATAAAACTACACTTTGTTTGAGGCAGCATTGACTGTAACCCAAGACCTGCATCGAGCACTTGGCCTAGAATTTACCCTTAGAGTGCTAAACACAACTATTGCAACTATCCCCGCAGGGCAGCTCTTTTCAACTAGTTGCCACATGATCGGTTTTCAACAGCACAAGATAATTAAATGTATACATTTTTTTATTGGCCTAGAATTAAGCCTTAGAGCGCTAATGCAGCTCTTGTTGCTCAATAATGTAAGATTTCCTGTTGAAAACCCATCATGTGGTGACTTGTTGGGGAGCTTTTTTAAACAAGTTGCCATATGATAGATTTCAACAGCACAAGATAATTAAATTAATACTTTTTTTTTAATTTATTTCAGCGCTTTATTTCAGAGGGTTAAAACTTTCCCTGATGGGGACACCAAAAATGTAACTGTACCCACAAAGCAGTTACCCTCAGTCCCAATACATGCAGTAAACCAACGCAACGACAAACACAAAAACCGTCAGACACTCACAAAGATATGCACCAAAGTACAAACACTACAATACATTTCAATTTGAGACTGAAACAAGGAGCTCCACTTCATGTCAAGGACATTTTTTGGCTATTCCATGCTTTAAATCAATGCCTGTCCATAGAACGACAAAATAGATGAAAGGTCATTCATAGAATGATGACTTGCCGAAATCGTGCACAGATCTCTGGAACAGAAAGAACAGAATGGAGTTGGTTTCAAGTCCATAGCTGTAATAGTAGCAAAGTTATGAACCAAAATGTGTTTTTTACGTTTTTGGTGAGCCTCACTTTGACCTTGACCTTTGACCTATGGATTAAAAAAAGTATAGGTTTCTGGCGACGAACCTCTTCTATCATATGGTGAAGCTTCATGAGCATAAACGACATAGAAAGGGCAAAAAAGCGTGTTACTAACAAACAGACAGACAAACAAACAAAAAAATTAGTAAAATCAAAAGATGAAAAATTATGTCATATTTTGACGTCATTTTGACATACTTGCAATGATGCTACTTCAAGTTTGATGGCATACTTCTTAAAGCTTTTTCCACAAGGAACAAAATGGTGTTAAATTGACAATGATATCACAAATAGAAACGAAGTTACTAGTCAAACTGTGATTTTGACCTTGATCATGATCATGGCCTTGTCTTTGAAGATATCAACTTCAAATTTCTTACAGCGACATACATAATATTCCTGATTTCAATAATAGATCAACATTTAGTCTATGCACAAAGGAAATGGTTTAACAGCAAAATGAAAATAATGGTCATTTTTGTAAAATACGACTTTGACGTCAGAAAAACGTGAATTACGTCACAACCGTTTGACCGATTGGGCTCAAATTTGGTGCGTGAGGTACTTGAACAATGGGCTATACGATGAAATAAAAAAATTTAGTAAAATCAAAAATGGAAAATTTTTGTCATTTTGTGACGTCATTTTGACGTACTTTGACCGGAGGATTGTCTTCGGGACCCGTAACCACTAAAATGTATGCCGAACAAAATGGCGTTGGATTCAAGTCGTTATCTCAAATACAAACAAAGTTATCAACCAAAATGTGTTTTTGACCTTTTGCCTGATATTGACCTTGACCTTGAAGTAATCAGAAACAAAATCAATAGGCTTCCGTCTGGGATATGCCCGATAAGAATGATATAGAATTGAAGGTAATCAACGTGAGTTAAAGGGCAAAAAAGTGTGTGAATAACAAACTGACAAACACACAAACAGACGCAACGCAACCGAGTATCAGCAAGTAACGATTCAGCCCATGGACTGAAGACTCTGGGACAGTAACTCAGGGCCTCTCTCCTGACTGAGGGAGCTGGAGTAGGTCAGAGCTCTCAGACTGATATAGGGAAGGCCTTTACCTCTCTTCCCAGTCAGGGCAAACTGGATGGCATTCCCTCCCACTCCGCAGAACGCATCGATCACCAGGTCAATGAACGCTGGAGGGCGATAGATCTTCTCCGGGGTGAGAACCAGCCCTCTGCAAGAAAAGCACATCCATACGCTTAAATCAACTTCACTGTGCGTAAACCATACAAACACACTTATTCCCCACTTCACTGTGCTTAAACCATTCAAATACACACTTATTCCCCACTTCACTGTGCTTAAACCATACAAATACACACTTATTCCACTTCACTGTGCTTAAACCATACAAATACGCACTTATTCCCCACTTCACTGTGCTTAAACCATTCAAATACACACTTATTCCCCACTTTACTGAAAATCCACACTTATTTCACTTCACTGTGCTTAAACCATACACATACGCACTTATTCCCCACTTCACTGTGCTTAAACCATTCAAATACACACTTATTCCCCACTTCACTGTGCTTAAACCATACAAATACACACTTATTCCCCACTTCACTGTGCTTAAACCAAACAAATACACACTTATTCCCCACTTCACTGTGCTTAAACCGTACAAATACACACTTATTCCCCACTTCACTGTGCTTAAACTGAAGATCAGCCAGACTACTTCACTGTGCTTGGGACAGTAACTCAGGGGCCTCTTGACTGAAACAAACCTCTCAAAATACACCCCTCTTCCCAGTCAGGGCAAACTGGATATTCCCCACTTCACTGTGCTTAAAACCGGGTCATAAATAAAGACACACTTATTCCCCAACATGTGCTTATTCCCCACTTCACTGTGCTTAAACAAAACAAATACACACTTATTCCCCACTTATTCCATTTCACTGTCCACTTCACTGTAAAAACCATTCAAATACACACTTATTCCACTTCACTGTGCTTAAACCAAACAAATACACACTTATCCACTGCACTGTGCTTAAACCAAACAAATACACACTTATTCCACTACACTGCTAGTACACTCTGCCAATACACATTTATTCCACTTCACTGAGAGTTAACCATACAAATGTACACTTATTCCACTACACTGCGAGTAAACTATGTAAATACATATTAATTCCACTTCGCTGTGAGTTAGCCATACAAATATACATTTATTCTACTACACTGCAAGTAAACTATGCAAATAGACATTTATTCCTCTTCACTGTGAGTTAACCGTACAAATGCACACTTATTACACTTCTCTGCAAGTAAACTATGTAAATACACATTTATTCCACTTCACTGAGAGTTAACCATGCAAATACACACTTCTCCTACCACACTGTGAGTAAATCAATGTAAGTACACACTTACTCCAATACACGGTCAGAAAAAAATGAAAATACATATTTATTCAACTACAGTGTCAGATATCCATTTATAAACACACTCATGCCACTACACTGTGAGTAAATCATGTTATACACACTTACTCCATTACACTGTGAGATTACCATGTAAATACTCACTAATCCCAGTAAAACGCGAGTAAACCATGTAACTGTACATTTATTGCACTTTAGTGGAATACGTGTGAGTATTTGTGCTTTTCTCACAGAGGCCCGAATGAAGCATGTATTCGTCCATTTTTCTCACAGTGTACTCAAAGTTTAGATAAATAAGCGTGCATTTATATGGTTTTCTCACAGATCAGCAGAATAAGAGTGTATTTACATGTTTTTTTCCAGAAAGTGCCGGATGAGATGTGTATTTGCATATTTTCCACATACAGCAGTGGAATAAGTGTGTTTCTGTATATGGTGCATTCACAGAGTGCTGGGTGAGGGGTGCATTTTATGGTTTACTCAGCTTGGTGAAATAAGCATGTATTTATGTGGTTTTCGCAGTGCACAGTACCATACAAATACACCCTTCACCCAGCTCTCCGTGTGCAAACTACACACACGTGTAAATCAAGCACTACGTGTGCGCACCACTCAAATGCGTGTTTAAACTGGACCTCCGTGTGCAAACAACATAAATACACACGTGACCATAAACATAAATGAACTGCAAAAATCAGCTGCTCTAAAATGCACAGTGAGAAATGAAACAAGGTAATTTGCTTAAAATCAATCCCTTATGTAAACCAGTCACACTAAATGTGTCAAGCAGCCTGTAGGCAAGTTGATGTATTAACTGGGCCTTGATTCAAAATATTAACACCCCAAAGGAAATCCAACATGTTACTTTTAGTGTCGGACAGACTGAAGTACAGTAACATATAGCCAACACCAGGGGGCAGCAGACATTCTGTGAATCTTCCCGAACGCTTGTTTTCAAAAAAAAAAAAAAAAAGATATCTCCTGACGGGAGAACTCGCGCTCAGACTTCGACCATCAACTTCCTCCTCCACAGGGAAGTGAAAAAGCAACGGTGCAGGGGGACGGTGTCACTGAACACCAACCTAACGGAGCGTTAAGAAAAGGAAACAGATTTAACATTTTCTGCGAGACTGGCATCGGTGACGAGGACGGGATTTCTGAGCAGACTAATAAATAAATCAGCGAGTGCGACTTCTGATCCGATCTTCACACAGAATTCAAAATGAAAAACCCAGACAGAAACAGACAGTGAGACCTGCACCATAAGGCTTATCAGACTTTTCCCCATGAGAACACAAAAAAGTCACACCAGTGCAGTAAAGTATGAAAAAGATCAGTGAGAGAAACTGCTGAAAACAAACTTGAAAGAAGTTTTCAAGAGCAGTGATGGAGACCCGCGCCCTAAAACTAACCCCAAATTCAACACAGCTCAGTTATGTTATATTACACTCACCTGCCCAAAAAATGTATCTATATTGACTTATAATTGATATGACGTGGCAGGGGCCAATCCCACCCGGAACATTAAACATGTTCAAGGGCCCTACAGCAGCAATTATGCTATTACCGCAACACTGGAGCGTAAATGATGAAAACAATGAGCACTAGCATCCCGGTGCAGACGAACGTTGCCATGACGACTGCTCACCGTGGTCCAGCTTGATGCCGTCATCAAAGCGGGAGAACAGACGGTAGCGCTGGACCCAGTACTTCGCCAAATCCGGTTCTGCGGCGATCTCTGGTGGAACCTCTACGGCTTTCTTCCTCCTCTTTTTATTTTTCTTTGTTTTCTTCTTACTGCAGGGAACCGTCGAGGTCTCGGCTAGAGAGACAGATGCGGATGTGAGAGTTAATTCCAGTCAAAACTACTGCAAAGACTGTCTGGCTCTCCAGCGGACTCTAGTGCGACTGCAGAACTCTGGCACCCATAATGCACCATTATCAACACTCCATCCAAATATGGAGAGCCCAATGATTGTCATCGGTTGTGCTCTTATGGTGCACGCACTTAACATCCACCCTGCATACTCACAATATGTACCCTATGCACCCAAAGTGAACACACTGCACATCCACACTGCATACTCACAATGTCAACCCTTTCTACTTATGGTATACTCACAACACATCCACACTGCACACTCACAGTAAGTACCCTAAGTATCCATAGAGTAAACAATATATACACTCATCACATACCCATAAAGGACAACCTCTATACACATAGTGTGCACAGTACTTACTCATAATGTGCATACAATGTGATCATTGTAAACAAACTACATCCTCGCGACCCGTACTGATAACAGAAAATAATCAGAGTACACGCTTCAAACTTACACGGAATACTATTGTGTAAACACTACAGAATACACAATATATGCACACATTCATACTCAGTGAACAACGAGCATACTCAAAAGTACTCAGTGCATACTCACCTTGTCCCTCGGGCACATCAGGCAGGAGGTACTCTGGGATGTCCAGCTCCTGCAGTTGCCTTCGGGGGGCGGTGCTCTCATTCCCGTTACTGTCCGTCATCAGGAAAGGCGGCTGAGGGGGTGGGGCTTGGGAGGGCGTGTTTGAGGCTTCTGCATCTCGCGCTTCCTCATCATCGTCATCCTCCACCAGCTGCACCTCACACTGCAGACCCTCGGCTTCATCATGTTCCGCCTCGCTCGAGTGTTTCCCCTCGTCTTCCCCTCTCTGGCTCACAGTCTCCTGTTCTTCCCGCGGGGAACCCCCTCCGCCCTGCTCCCCCGCGTCACTCTGAACCCGTTTCAGGAAGTTCTGCACCTGCGAGCCACAGATGGGGGGTTACATCACTGCGACCCAAAAATATAATACACCCTAAAGAACAACACACACAAAATGCACTCCAATATACCCCATAAACACTATACACCAAAGAACCCAGAAAACACTACAAATATGCAAAACACAATGCATCCAACAGACAACACATGCAACACAAAACAACATGAAATACAAAATTCACCCAAAACCAGTGAAAACCGACTCTATCCCTGGAGATCTACTGCTGGGTGGGTTTTCACTCCAACCAAAACAAAGCATCATCCAACAGCTTCATGAGTTATGAAGCTGCGCATCGGCAGTCAGATCAGCCAAATCTTTGTTTGAAAGAAAAAGCTTAATAATGGCAGGAAACAGGGTTGGTTACAATGGCTTACATCCTCCGTGCAGAAAAGCTGCACCTGTAATGAATACATGAGCAGGGAGCGCTGACACACAGTTTACATCGAGGGAGAATACTGCTGAACGAAAGCTCTCCTGAGAAACACAGGGCATCTGCACGAAAGAAAAGAAAAACACATCCTCTTTTTGACACTCGTTTCCTTCTCCTATCAGGAAGCACAAGGGAAGGAGATAAGTGGAGGAAAGGAGAGAATATTTGTCATGTATTGGGATGCACCTGTGGGGTCAGGACCTCGGTTTCGTGAGGAGCAGGTGAGACGGCCGGTGCGGCCCCTCAGAGGGGAGCCTTACCTGCAGGAGGGTGTTACTGGTTCTGGGCTCGGCAGGGCTCTCCTCCTCAGGGAAGAAGATATGGCTGTTCTGCTGCTTTCTGCCTCTTCCTGTCCCCCCGTCAGCCCAGACTGCCCTGCTCCTCTTACACTCCCACCTGCTCTCAAAGCTGCGAGATAACAGCAGTCATCCGAAAATACTGTCCCCAGAGAATATTAAGCAATCACAGCAAAGCTATCACTCACTGAGATTCTTATGTTCCCCCTATTATTATTATTATTATTATTATTAGTAGTAGTAGTAGTAATAGTGGTAGTAGTGGTGGTAGTAACAGTAATAGTAGTTAGTAGTAGTAATGGTGGTGTTTTCACACCCAACTTTCCAGCTTCTCCCGCCACAGTTCTACAGATTTGTCCTGCTCCGGTGCAGCGCATGTGGACTTTGCTTTTTTTTTTTTTTTTTGAAGATGAGAAAATGTCATTCTCATGTGATTATATTTTTTCAATCTTGTCAGTTCTCTTGCCAACTGTGTGCATTTCCGAGTCTCCAGGTTTGAAACACGGAGACTGTTGCTACAAGTTCCGATTCAGCTGCGATCACTGAGCATTTTCTCCAGAAGATGCAGTCTGGAGTTTGTAATATTTTTATTTTATTTTATTTTGTTTTTATTTCGGCATGATTGTACAGTCGTTTCATGACAATTTCAACACAACATGTATCATGACCGAAAGGGTCGCGGGAGAAGCGAGATTGCTTGTCAAAGTCCCGCCCCCAACTCCCAGAAAAACAGTTTGGTTATGGTTAAGATATCATAAAGATTTATAAATCACAACAGAGCTGAGTGTCCATTTACACTACGATTTAAGCGTCACAACATAAGATCATAAAGATTTATGAACATCATGAAGAATTATAATCACAATATAGCTGAGTGTCTATGTAAGTTTAGATTTGAATGTCACTCTTGATTTAATCCATTTAGACTTGGTCCAGAAAAACCTGGACTCCTTTCTTCATCATTTGATTTGTTCCTAGTGATTTGGAGTAGTGGAAAGGTGCAATAATACCAGATCTTTGCATGGATCTCTTAATTAGTCATCATTTCCGTCGACTTGGTTCACCCTTGCCTTATCGGATTTAATGACTTCTCGCAGTATGTTTAGTCCATCATTGCCTTCCTTGACGTCGAATCCAATTTTATTGAGCTTTCTGTCGAGGATAATCATGCTTTTCAAAGTTTTCTTTATCCTATGGTCGATCAAAAACAGACCAAGCCCCAATTATAGCAGGCCCGCTATCACAAATCCAATTAGATAGACGTCCTCTACATCCTCGATGTCCAGGACTGCCAAACACAGCGAACGCCACTTTCCCCATGCATCCATGGTGTAACCAGCCGGGAATGTCCCATCCGGACATGTCGGTTCTCCAGAACCTGTCCGCCTCGTGGAAATAATTTTGTCAATTGCATTTAACGACCAGTTTATAAGGTCCATGTTGGTTACAGCTGCCTGTAGTAATGTGCTGTGACAGTTGTCTTTCAGACAGATGGCCTGGTGTGTCCAGTAGATGCAATGGTACAGATTTAACAATAGCAGTCCACATATTTAGTCTAAACAACCCCTATTGTTTATGCCCGTTATGGTTCCGTTTAATTTATCCAATGCCATTTTGTTGGATAAGTTTATAGTTATTCACTCATGCACATTTCAATAGATACTTAAAGTCCTTCAGATTGTCTGCCATTCTAATATTGTCTTCAAGTATGTTCCATGCACTGACTCCAGCCACAGATAAGGAGTGCTCACTCCGAGTCGATTTGACCCTTCTCGTTTTCAACAACATTCTGCCTCTGAGGTCGTGGATACATTCACGTTGAAGAAATAGGCATTGTATATTTCTAGGCAATTCTTTGTGGTATCCTAAATATACAATTTGCAAGGAGTTGAATTTTATTATATCCTGTAATTTAAGAAACTTTGCCTTAATAAACAAATCGTTTGTATGAGTTCCATAAGGAAGGTAATGAATAATTCTAAGGGCCTTTTTTGGAGTTTAAACAATGATTCTATTGTATTATTATAAGTGTGTCCCCATACTTCAGCGCAGTAATGTAAGTGGGGTGCTATGAGTGCTGAATAGATTATTTTAAGAGACTTGTGTTTTAATAATTTCTGCATTTTCCAAAGAATAGACACGCTTTTAGCTAACTTTCTTTGAACCAAATTTACATGTGGTTTCCAGCTTAAGAGATTATCTAACATAACTCCCATGACTTTATATTCGTTTACCCTTTCAATGCTGGTACCATTTACCTTTAAGTCTATGTCGTCCTTTAGGCCTTTTTTCCCAAATATCATAAATTTGGTCTTTGTAAGATTTAGTGATAATTTGTTTACATTAAACCACGTGTGAAGTTTAGACATTTCGTTATCAGCCAATTTTACCAATTGTTTGAGATCGACACCTGAGCAAAAAATAGTCGGTCGTCTCTGCGAAAAAATTAGTTTTAGGATATCGGACACCTTAACAATGTCATTTATGTAAATTATGAACAACTTGGGACCTATGACCGAGCCCTGAGGAATTCCACAGGTAATGTCCAAGCAATTTGATTTGCTATTACCCATCTGCACAAATTAAGTCCCCACTTGTTAAGTAATTTTTGATCCATTTTAATGCGGTCCTCTTATTCCATATTTGTAAAGTTTTTCAATCAATATATCGTGATTTATAGTGTCGAATGCTTTCTTCAGATCAATAAATATGCCTATAGAATATAAGTTTGAATCTAGTGAATCTTTAATCATTTCAATAAATTCTGTTAGGGCTAGTGCTGTCGAATGCTTTTTCCTGAACCCATACCGACTGTCACACAGTAGTTTGTGTTTATCAATGTACTTGTCCAATCTGTCATTGAAGAGCTTTTCTAGGATCTTTGAGCATTGAGGTAAAATCGAGACAGGACGATAGTTTGAGAAATCATATTTATCCCCACTTTTGTAGAGAGGGATAACTTTCGCTATCTTCATTTTATCTGGAAACACTCCCAAGGAGAAGGATAGTTTGCATATATGCGTAAGTGGAGTTACAATTGCGTTAATTAGTTAGTGTTTTCAGTAATTTCAATCTAATTGGTTTACATCAACAGATGTCTTAGCTGTACAATTTTTCAGAATTGATCTGATTTCGGATTCGGTAACAGGAGTTAATGTCATTGTGTCTTGGATTTCCTCATCCTTATCAAGGTAGTCCCATCTTAGGTGTGAGGATTTAATACCCTTTGCTAGTTCTGACCCAACATTCACAAAATAACTGTTAAAATTCTCCAAGACCAATTCCATGTTGTCTACCTTTTTGCCATTTATATTAAAGAATGCAGGGTACTCCCTCCTCGGTGTCCTCCCAGAGACGTTCTTTATTATATTCCAGAGATTTCTGGTATAATGTTTATTTTCTAAGAAAAGCTTTTCATAATACTCTTTTTTATGTTTCCTTAGTAAATGTGTCATTTTGTTTCTGTAACTTTTGTACCTAATTTCTGCTTTCTCAGTTCTTTCTCTCAGAAACTGCTTATACAAAGTATTTTTTTTCTTACAGGCATTTGCCAGTGCTTTTGAAACCCAAGGTCTTCTCTCTTTGTTTTGCTTCAATTTGTTCGTTGTTTTGACTAGACAGTGTTTATCATACAGGGAATTTACTGTCCATAGAAAAGCCTCATAGGCTCTATTTGGATCGTTTTCTGCTAATACATTATCCCATTTTTGATTCAATATATCTAATTCTAGTTTCTTTAGCCTTTTTTCGCTTTTAATTCTGATTTCTGTGTGTTCCAGGGTTTTCAATCTAGCCTGGTCCCTTCTATCTAATTTGCAGTTACAAATAGCAAAGACTGGTAGATGATCAGTAATGTCATTTATCATGATGCCCCTTAATATTTCAGAATCTAATACATTAGTATACATATTATCTATCAAGGTGGCACTGTGTCCAGTAATCCTGCTTGGTTTTGTGATTAATGGTTGCATACGCATGGCATACATGGTGTTAATATAATCCTCTATTATAGAGCTATTATTTGGATTTATCAAGTCAATATTAAAATCCCCACACATAAAAACATTTTTCTGGTTCATATTGGCGAGTAATTCACCCATACATTTGCTAAAAACATCAATTTGCGAATCCGGTGCTCTGTACACACAACAAATAACCGTATTTTTACCTTTCAAGATTTTTCCCTTGCTTCAACAGAGAGATTTTGTGCTTTTTGCTTGTAAGTCGTAACAACATGGCCCGTGCTGTGCTCCGGTCTCCGCTTACATTCCTTTTCGGTAGCAGATAACATGAATCCACATTGCTGGGGTCCAGAGAAATACTTTTGGACCGAAGGAATTCCACCACCTGCATTTCCACAGATTTATTGTCCTCCTCGTCTCGATCGTCGTCATTCACTGTTGCCCTGGCATAACTCCTGGGTTTGATTTTGAGCCCTGTCAGGATTACATCATTACGTTTCTCTTGTTGCTCCAGATCCTCCAGTTTGTTTGATAAAGATTTAATCTGTGTGTCTTTCTTGGCAATCTCTTTTTTGAGATCACCGTTTTCCTTCAAAAGCTGGTCCAGCTGCTCCTTCATACTGTCCCTCCTCTCCCTCATTTCATTTCTCATTTCTTCGAGGGTCTTCATAATTGATGAAAGATCCGGCGGGCTTGGTTTGTCGCTTCTTCCTGGTTTACCCATTTTCTCAGTTCAGAAAAAAAGGGCTCTATTACAGAGTTTGTGAGAAAGTTTATCAGTCAACTTTTCTCCTGACTCTGTTGTTTTCCTGTATTGCGTGCAGTCGCTGTTCGGAGTTGTTGCTCCTTCAGTGACCATGAATAGAATGAGTGAATGAATAGATTGAATATTATAATATCATTGTAGTTTTCAAAAGAAGAAGAGTGTTCGAACTGGCTGTGAACTGGTGCTCCTGAAACTACTCAAAGTACATGGAAAAGGCAAAACTCTTGCTCTACATTTACATTGCTCATCTTCATTAAAAAATAGTTGTTAAAGAGATGTTTAGACATTTTAATTTTAGCCAAAATACATGAGAGTATTTGACAGCCCATGCAATACTCAATACTAATTTACTTGAGAATATACCACCTCTTCACCGAAGCAAAAGACTTCTCGTGTCAGAAGATCCCCTTTACGGAGAAATAAAACCAATCCCTCTGTGAAACACTTTAATTGCACTGAGCAGGAACTGCAGCTAGATGGCACTCTTGTATCATGCTGGTCGGACTCACGCAGGGTTGGGTCCGCGTTTCAGGCCCAGTCGGTTCCAGGCGTCCTCTACATGAAAGTGTGGGCTCTCCTCTTCATCCAACTCATGACTGCATGCAAGCAGAAAACACTTATTTAACACACAACACTGCCCCCCAGCCTGGCTCCTGAAGATCTACGGTCCTGTGGATCAGTGATAATCAACCCTGTTCCTGGAGATCTATCATCCTGTAGGTTTTCACTCCAACCCTAACAAAGCTCACCTCATTCAACAGCTAGAGCAGGGCTGCCCAACCCTGTTCCTGGAGATCTACCATCCTGTAGGTTTTCACTCCAACCCTAACAAAGCTCACCTCATTCAACAGCTAGAGCAGGGCTGCCCAACCCTGTTCCTGGAGATCTACCATCCTGTAGGTTTTCACTCCAACCCTAACAAAGCTCACCTCATTCAACAGCTAGAGCAGGGCTGCCCAACCCTGTTCCTGGAGATCTACCATCCTGTAGGTTTACACTCCAACCCTAACAAAGCTCACCTCATTCAACAGCTAGAGCAGGGCTGCCCAACCCTGTTCCTGGAGATCTACCATCCTGTAGGTTTTCACTCCAACCCTAACAAAGCTCACCTCATTCAACAGCTAGAGCAGGGCTGCCCAACCCTGTTCCTGGAGATCTACCATCCTGTAGGTTTTCACCCTCCAACCCTAACAAAGCTCACCTCATTCAACAGCTAGAGCAGGGCTGCCCAACCCTGTTCCTGGAGATCTATCATCCTGTAGGTTTTCACTCCAACCCAAACAAAGCACACCTCATTCAACAGCTAGAGCAGGGCTGCCCAACCCTGTTCCTGGAGATCTACCATCCTGTAGGTTTTCACTCCAACCCTAACAAAGCTCACCGCATTCAACAGCTAGAGCAGGGCTGCCCAACCCTGTTCCTGGAGATCTACCATCCTGTAGGTTTACACTCCAACCCCTAACAAAGCTCACCTCATTCAACAGCTAGAGCAGGGCTGCCCAACCCTGTTCCTGGAGATCTACCATCCTGTAGGTTTTCACTCCAACCCTAACAAAGCTCACCTCATTCAACAGCTAGAGCAGGGCTGCCCAACCCTGTTCCTGGAGATCTACCGTCCTGTAGGTTTTCACTCCAACCCTAACAAAGCTCACCTCATTCAACAGCTAGAGCAGGGCTGCCCAACCCTGTTCCTGGAGATCTACTATCCTGTAGGTTTTCACTCCAACCCTAACAAAGCTCACCTCATTCAACAGCTAGAGCAGGGCTGCCCAACCCTGTTCCTGGAGATCTACCGTCCTGTAGGTTTTCACTCCAACCCTAACAAAGCTCACCTCATTCAACAGCTAGAGCAGGGCTGCCCAACCCTGTTCCTGGAGATCTACCATCCTATAGGTTTTCACTCCAACTGCTATAAAGCACACCTCACTTTGCAGCTTAAAAACTTGTTGAAATGCTACTTTTTAACCTTCATTTCAAGCAGGGAAATTCTATTGAGAAAACATTTCTCTGTTTCTAGGATTCCCCGAGAGAAATTTTTGATAGAACTGTACCAAGTGAGGATGGATAGAGAGAAATAGGGGTAGATACCCTGGAGGAATTTTTGGGGTTAAGTGCGTTGCTCAAGGGGCCAAAGGCAGAGTTCTTCCCAAAATCCCAAGTCCCACTGAAGGTTTGAACCAGCATCTCTACAGCTGCCAGTCCGGCAATCTACCACTAGTCTACCCTGCCGCCTCTCTGATCAGCAGAATCAGGTCAGGTTTGATATAAAAACCTACAGGACAGTATATCTCCAGGAACAGGGTTGGGCAGCCCTGATATAAAACACCACGCACAGCAGCATCAACAGGACTTTCACACAATGTTGAAAACTCAATAGACCCACATGGCTGAGAAAGTAAAGCTCTGCTCTGCATCGAAGTACAAAACCCAAAACCAGTGAAGTTGGCACGTTGTATAAATCGTAAATAAAAACAGAATACAATGATTTGCAAATCCTTTTCAACCTATATTCAATTGAATACACTGCAAAGACAAGTTACTTAATGTTCGAACAGGTAAACTTTGTAATTTTTTGCAAATATTAGCTCATTTGGAATTTGATGCCTGCAACATGTTTCAAAAAAGCTGGCACAAGTGGCAAAAAAGACTGAGAGAGTTGAGGAATGCTCATCAAACACTTATTTGGAACATCCCACAGGTGAACGGGCTAATTGGGAACAGGTGGGTGCCATGATTGGGTATAAAAGCAGCTTCCCTGAAATGCTCAGTCATTCACAAACAAGGATGGGGCGAGGGTCACCACTTAGTGAACAAATGCGTGAGCTGATTGTCGAACAGTTTAAAAACAACATTCCTCAACGAGCTATTGCAAGAAATTTAGGGATTTCATCATCTACGGTCTGTAATATCGTCAAAAGGTTCAGAGAATCTGGACAAATCACTGCACGTAGCGACAAGGCGAAAAACCAACACTGAATGCCCATGACCTTCGATCCCTCAGGCGGTACTGCATCAAAAACCGACATCAGTGTGTAAAGGACATCACCACATGGGCTCAGGAACACTTCAGAAAACCACTGTCAGTAACTACAGTTCGTCGCTACATCTGCAAGTGCAAGTTAAAACTCTACAATGCAAAGCGAAAGCCATTTATCAACAGCACCCAGAAACGCCCGCCCCGGCTTCGCTGGGCCCAAGCTCATCTAAGATGGACTGATGCAAAGTGGAAAAGTGTTCTGTGGTCTGACGAGTCCACATTTCAAATTGTTTTTTGGAAACTGTGGACGTCGTGTCCCTCCGGACCAAAGAGGAAAAGAACCATCCGGACTGTTATAGGCGCAAAGTTCAAAAGCCAGCATCTGTGATGGTATGGGGGTGTATTAGTGTCCAAGGCATGGGCAACTTACACATATGTGAAGGCACCATTAATGCTGAAAGGTACATACAGGTTTTGGAGCAACATATGTTGCCATCCAAGCAACGCCTTTTTTCATGGACGCCCTGCTTATTTCAGCAAGACAATGCCAAGCCACATTCTGCACGTGTTACAACAGCATGGCTCCGTAGTAAAAGAGTGCGGTACTAGACTGGCCTGCCTGTAGTCCAGACCTGTCTCCCATTGAAAATGTGGCGCATTATGAAGCGTAAAATACGATAACGGAGACCCTGGACTGTTGAACAACTTAAGCTGTACATCAAGCAAGAATGGGAAAGAGTTCCACCTGAAAAGCTTCAAAAATTGGTCTCCTCAGTTCCCAAACGTTTACTGAGTGTCGTTAAAAGGAAAGGTGATGTAACACAGTGGTAAAAAGGCCCCTGTGCCAACTTTTTTTGCAATGTGTTGCTGCCTTTAAATTCTAAGTTAATGATTATTTGCAAAAAAAAAAAAAAAAAAAAGTTTCTCAGTTTGAACATTAAATATCTTGTCTTTGCAGTGTATTCAATTGAATATAAGTTGAAAAGGATTTGCAAATCGTTGTATTCTGTTTTTATCTACGATTTACATAACGTGCCAACTTCACTGGTTTTGGGTTTTGTACTTAGACTGGACAGGACTTCAGTTTACTCAAGATACACACAAGCATAAAATATAGTTCTTTTGAAAACCAGAGTGGGAGGTCCATAAATGACTGCAGAATGATTTACAAAACAAATACGAATGCCTGAAGTGAGTAAAAAATGTTAAATTACAGCAGAATATATGCCATTAAAACTGTGTTTTCTGTGTGCGGGCACAGAACATGCCTCCTCTTGATCTTCACTCCCATTTGTTCCGGAGGGTCTTCATCATCTTCATCATCGTGTTTGTCCTTAGAGGCCTTCTCCAGCGAGCCCTTTCCCCTTCCTGAGCTACTCTGGGTCTGTCCATCATCTGAAGGAAAGAGGAACGACAATTAATGCCAAGAGCAGTGGTGACAAACCCTGTTTCGGGAGATCTACAGTTGTGTCGGTTATCACCTCAGCCCTACCAAAGCACACCTCATTCGACAGCCTCAGATCTGATGTTGTAGCAGATAAGAGCAGTCGGATGTGCCATGTTTAAAGTGAAAGGCCTGCTCTACACTGCAGCCCTGATTGGGAGTGCGAGGTACTCTTGTGTAACAGCACACAGGGTTTCAGTTCTCTTACTGGCATTTTCTGAGTTCCCCCCGCTGGAGGACTTCCGTTTCTGACTCCTGCCATCGCATGGCTCATCACCATGGCAACGAGGCTCCCCGCAGCGCCCCTCACCCTGACAACCGCCGATTGCCGCACAGTCCCCCGAACTCTTCAGGCTCAGCTGTCCAATAAGGTCTGCAGCTTCCTCCCCCTCCCCAAGGCCTCCTCCAATCACAGAACTCGGAGTTTCCCCAGCAGAAGTGTTCGATAGCTCGAGCCCCGCCTCTTCCTGGGCGTCGGCCACAGTCCAGCCCTGAGCCTTCCAATAGCAGTATTCCTGCCAGTAGCGGTAGTAGGTCTGGCTGTAGTGCAGTTCCCATTCGCCCCTGGTGTCCGGGCTGTCCCATGGTGGCGCCCTCTGCTGGTCGCTGCAGTACTGCGGGTGAGTCTCCAGCCAGGACTGCCAAAGCAGCCCCTCCCCCTGCAGTGCCCAGTACCTATCCCAGCCTGGAGACGACACCACGGGGGCATGTCCTTCATCCAGCCCCGCCTCCTCCTGTTCCTCATGCAGGCACTCAAGTGTGGGCGGAGCTTCAGTCTGAGCATCCTGCCGGTCAATCAAGGAGTCCTGTGGGGGCGGGGCCTCAACTAGTGCATCTTGTCCGTCAAACGTACACTCTCGAGCAGGGGAAGACTCAATGTGATTGTTCTGTCCATCACAAAGGGCCTTCTGAGTGGGCACAGTCTCAGGCTCCTCCCCCCAATAAGAGCCGTAGCTCCTCCCCCTCACATTTCTCTGCTTGTGGTGAGTTTTCTCCTGTTGGGAAAGCAAGGAGAATGATTGGCTGGGGAAACACATTATGATTAGTTCAAACCAATCAATGATTGACAGAACAATCATACACTAACTGCTCGAAGATTTTGCATTATTCCCCTTTCCCCTCACCCCGCCCTAGCTCTCCCAACCCCTAACCCAGCCATGGGCAATTCCGGGCCTGGAGGGCCGGTGTGTACGCAGGTTTTTATTTCTATCAAGTACCCTGATTAATTTACTTAATTGGTTGCATACACAAATATAGATTTGGGCAAAGATTAGATCAAAGAAAAAAGTTTTATGTAGGGAGACAAGAACAGTCTTTGGTGGTCATTCATGATAATTTAAAGAAATACGCCTGAAATGTCAGATGTCATAAATATTTTGGCTAATTTAGACAATCAACTAATTAAAGACCAGAAGTTGGTGTGAAAACCAGGGACAGACACGGCCCTCTTTGCCCACCTCTGCCCTAACCTGATCCAGGAATAAGTGGGCTGGACAACATACAGACGGGTGACAATTTAATGGAAAACTCACCATGGGTTTCCACGAGCAGCCAAATCAGCTTAACACATCTTGGAATAGAATCTACAAGAATAAAACTTTTCAGGAGGGATGGAGTACCTCTCTTCCAAGAGATATTCCCTCATCTGGTGTTTTGATGATGGTAACGAGGAGTGCTGTATTACATTTTTGTCTGAAAACTCCCATATGAGTTGAGTTGGTTTGAGATCTGGTGACTGAAGCTGGTGGCGTGAGCTCAGGATCATTTTCACACTCATAAAAGCATTCAGTGAGCCCTTGTGCCCTGTGGGGTTTGGGCCATTATCATCCTAGAGGAGGCCCCTCCCATCATGGGAGGAGCTTCATCACGGGATATAAAAGGTGATCACACAGGGGCGCGTTTCCCAAAAGCGTGGTTGCTAACAAAGTTAGCAACTTACATAGTTTGTCCATTCACAGTCAATGGGTCCAACGATGTAAGTTAGCATCTGTGATTTTGGGAAACGCATCCCAGAATAACTCTGCATTGATTTACACACTGACCCTTCTGCCTTTAAGGGGACGAGTGGACCCAAACCATGCCAGGAAAATGAACACAAGCATCTGCATTTGTTATGTTAGTCCACACATTTAAGGTTTTTTCCTTTCATTTTTCACCCGTCTGTATGGTTGAACAGATGCATGGACAGATAGCGTGTTATCCCCCGGCTGAAGGCATCACTCCGCACACACCTGCGTTAGACCCGGGGGTTGTGTGTGTGTGTGTGTGTGTGTAACAGACCCACCGCCTGCCTCTGTGCTGACGAGCTGGTGAAAGCGAGGGGCAGCCCCATGCTGGCCATGAGACAGACCTCTTCATCCCAGCCCTCCCTTCCATCCGCAGTACCCTCCTCTTCCTCCAGCCCCTCACTCTTCTTCTCTCCCTCTCTTTCTTCCTCTCCTTCTAAAAACAACATTCAGCACCTCTGTTTAGTATTTGGACAATGAGGCCACGTGAAAAGGACTACATGTCCTACATGGGTCACATGATAATGATGACAATGCCCACAAATTCAGGTTGAGAGGCTCGGCTTAAATCTCAGTTTGTTCTCTTATCCAATGTACAGGACTACACCACCAAGAATGTAAAAAAAAAAAGTGTCACTGTTCTGGCGCTTTGAGACTGCGCAACGGCAACCAAGGGCTCGTTGATGTGACAGTTATAAACAACCGGCGCGCACAGTGCCTGTTCAAAAAAAAAAAAAAAAAAAAAAAAATCCATCAGTTGGCTTTTGAAAGTTTCAATCCTTTCAGAGTTTATAATCAATGCTGAAAAAGAGCGTGCAGCGTGAAAGGGATTTTAACGCAGCTGGCGGTCAGCAGGTGATATTCTTCTGCATCGGAGTTGCATCCCAGCCTCGAAGCACTGTTTATGTGAGCACAGTGCATTTGCCATGCATTTTAACATCACCGCACAGATTACACCAGTCCAAATAAGATGCGTATTAATTTATTAAGAATAATCACATATGGAAAGGCGAGCGTAAAAAGACGACACATATCAGACATCGGCACAAAACACGGTACATTCACAGACAAACCGCACATGGGATTACACTGCCTCCCAGGCGAGAGATGGCTGAATTACCTTCCGAATCATCCTGCGCGGTCTGCGCGTCTACAATGCGCGTCTTCCAGCCCCAGCGGTACCACTCTCTATCTCTTCCGAAAGGAAACAAAAAAGAGCGAACGTTGGCACCATTTAAAATCTCCAATCCAACCAACTTCTTTAAACCCGGGATACATAAAGAAAACAGGAGCGTGAGCATTGGCTTTTTTTTTTTTTTTTTCAGAGTAGACCAGCTTGGCAGTACCACTGCCCACCTTCTGTCGTTGTTTCGTAAGGAACAAACAATGAATATTCGTCATCAACGCTGAACACACTTTCACTTACTCTGAAAAGGCTCTTGAGCACAAGCAGTGCACCGTCTTATCTTCATCGGCACCCTTTGGAGTGAAAAATATTTCAGCAATCACACTGGTAATTTCCTGATCAACGTTACCCCCCATCACAGAATTTTCTGGTTGAGTGCAGTGCCTTAGCCTCCTTAAATGTGCAGAGCTAGGCACCAATGGCTCAAAATATTCTCGACCAGGTCATAATAAAATGTTGAAAATAACAGCCGCAGTCAGCCGCCTGATTCGATCCATGCATCTCTCACGTTACTGAAGGAAGCGCAGGAACTTGCGCCGAGTGCCCTGTTTGTATCACGTGACGTGTCAACCGGAACTGTACATTTACAAGAAAAAAAAACTACTCGGGACCAAGCAGCACTAAGGCTGACTGGGAGAGGTGCGTGAAGTCCAATAAACTATCGAAAGCTTTCTGTACTATCCACGATTGCATCGTGATTGCTTTAGAGGTGCCTTTAGTATTGTCCCGTATCATATTACCAAGCTAACGTTAGTTCCATTAGAAAGTTAAATTGGTCGCTAACTTGTGTTGAAAAGTGGCTTGTAGACGTTTCGTCTTGGGTTTTGGGTCATTTGCTCGCTCAGTGGTTATCTTTCGGTACGGACCTGCAGACTGCCTCTGCTGGCTCTGACGCAGAGTTTGTCTGTACTATTATTCTTGTTGGGTTCACGCTGTCTTTTCATAGGGTTTGCTTTGTCGGAGTCGCCATTGTTGCGCTTAGATTCCGTTTAAGTTAGCTAGCAAGCTGCTCAACTTTGTCTTGCAAAACAACCAACTACTTATGCAAGAAAGTATTTGTTGGACCTTTATCCCCTGTCACCGGGAGTGCGCTGCTCCCGACAGACGCGCTGCTGAATATGACGATTTCGGTCTCGTACCAGCTGATAAGTTGCCTGGTAAAATACCATGCAGATGTGGCTACGTTTAACATTTATTGCAGGAAAAATCATTTTCACCGTGACAAATTTAAATCCTGCTATTATATGATATTAAAAATATTTGTAGCCAACGTCAACTTGATTAAAGCTTCCTCGGTTCCAGTGAAGAATTCTCTTCAGACCTGCTATGTGTATGCTTGATATGCTGACCTGTATCATATTGCTTATTTTAATATGGGCTCTATAGGGAAATGTCTGGGGTTTTCTCTGTTATCAGGCGTTATTCACTGCTTCTGAGATAAAGCGTTTCCGCAGTATGTCTCAATCTCTTGCCCGCAGTATAGATTTGAATTTTTTTCTCTCTCTTTCTAATTTGAGCCTGATTTCAGATCTGCCTTTCGGCAGCAATTGTCCTCAGTAACCTTCAGCTGACCAGTGCCCAGCTGAGGGCTCAAACTGAGGTGTGATGCCAGATGCACTAGCCTCTAACATGACTGACCTGGGATCAGCCGGCTACTTCACGTACCTGTGGCGGGACTGGGTCGGGT
Organism: Gymnothorax javanicus; assembly: GCA_029692085.1. Lineage (NCBI taxonomy): Eukaryota > Metazoa > Chordata > Actinopteri > Anguilliformes > Muraenidae > Gymnothorax > Gymnothorax javanicus. The sequence continues at coordinate 9,433,547 of CM056197.1, forward strand.
TGGAGAACTTGCAAGACTACCTCAGCTACCTGGACTACCTGCTGTGGGTTTTCACCCCTCTGGCCGTGGTCTTTATCCTGCCGCTTTTCATCTTGCTCTTGCTCTACCTCTCCATCCTGTTCCTGCACGTGTACAAGCGCAAGAACGAGCTGCGCGAGGCCTACTCGTACAACCTGTGGGACGGCGCGCGGAAGACGCTCGCGACGCTTTGGGACGGACACGGGAAAATCTGGCACGGTAAAGCCCCTTCGCAGCCTCCACCGAGCTGGGGGGCCGTTTGAGAGTGGTCCTGGTCAGATTCACTGATATATTCAAAAATACTTCTTTCATTTTATCATGATTTGTTTTCTATTAAACTGACTGAATGTTGGTCGTTTTCATGAATTTGGTGAACCATGCTCCAACTCTGATCCAGGTTGAATGTACTTTTTCGCGTGTACATGCGTGTTCTGTGTTTGGTGATTGGGACGTGTGAGTGGGCGCTTTTCCTCTATGGGTCCATGGCAATAAAGCTTGTGTGATAGAGGACATGTCCTGTTTTCCTATCATTCCAGCCCACTTTCGTAAACTTGCCCAAAGTTCTTCCAATTTTAAGTTAGAATGAGCAATACATGCTGAAAGATCATATTTTTGACTTTTTTTGTCTCTTACAAAGTGTTGATAAAGAATATAGGCAGAGATTACATCCTTTTAGGAGATCTCATGTCATGTTTTTAACTCTCCAAAAAAACCTCATTAAGAATTTTTCTTACCTATTATTGGTCAATGTCGTAATAAAACTCATATGGCAAGATTTTTCATTGTTAAACAATGAAAAATAGGCAAAAGTATCAGTTTTTATTACATGACTTCTGACCTAGATACAGTTAACAAAAAATACAGATGTCACTTTATCTTGCATTTTTCAAAGTTAAAAAGATCAACCTTGCCCTCCTCCAGGATTCTATTGGCAGAAATACATTTTAGATATGAAAGTCTGTACAAATATATCAGATCTTTCAGCCTGGAGGATTGCTCATTCTAACTCAAAATTGAAAGAACTTTTGGGCAAGTTTACAAAAGTGGGCTGAATGATAGGAAAACAGGACATATCCTTTCCTGCATGAATCTTTTCTGGTGGCATGTGTTTAGCTGCTACTCAAACTACCTTTTTTCCACACTGCTTGCCTTAAGTCATGAGGCATCTCTCAGCTTAGAAGCGTTGATCTGTATCAGCACTGCATGTCTCAGTCATTGTAGATAAGATTAGCCAATTCACAGGTAAGTGTGTTCCTAAATCCATGTGATCGTAAGCCCTGTTTTTTTTTTTTTTTTTTTTTTTTTCAGGCTATGAGATCCATGGTCTGGAGAAGATTCCAGATAAAGGGCCTGCCCTGATAGTGTACTATCACGGGGCCATTCCCATTGACCTTTACTACTTCCTAGCCAAGGTCATCCTGCACAAAGGAAGGACCTGCCACTCGGTTGCTGACCACGTCCTGTTTAAGGTCCCAGGTAAACTTAGTCTTCGTTCTGGGCAAATACTTTTTGAAAGGATTAATTTGCTTTGACTGCTGTATTTTCAAGTCTGGTGCATTGATTAAAAAGGAACATAGCCTGATATTTCTATGGTTTTAGTCTACTCTTGAAGAGAAAGCCTCAGTCATCTCTTATTTTTTGGGGGTTTTTTTGGCATACAAGTTATATCATAGGTATTGTGGTGTTGCGCTCAGTGCTTATGGTTTAGTTTGGATACCTTTTGCTATTATTCATATAAAAGTTGGTCTTTTTAGTAAAATCTTACTTTTGATTTTAAAATTTGCCATTTTGCAATGAAGTCACTGTGGTGAGCGACTCTGCAATGAAGTGTTATTAATTCATCAAATTAATTTGTACATCGATCAATATTTTTTTTTTCTCCAAGTGCTGACACTGATACGATCGTGAACATCAGTGACTGTGAACCAGACTGGCGGAAGCTGGAGCTAATGATCAATCAGCTTCGAACAGTCTGCATTCCCCTCTCTTACCACAGGGTGGAGCTATAATCACATTAGTGGTTTTGCTTTTATCTAATGCTCATAAATATTTTGAGTGAAGTATTTTGTCTCTTTTATTTAGTTCACCCAAACCATTTAAATGATCAAAACGTCTCTGTTTCAGACCCAACGTGGTTGAATCGTGTGTATTACTGCCAGGCGCAAACAAAGTCGTGTCAATTTTGACTAAATTAATGGGCTGTAACCCCTGCTCGGTTCTCTTGATGTGAACACAATCCATTCAACGTGGACAGTTTTTTTTTTACTTTGATTGTGTGCACATTCCTAGGGCATTTTTATCCTACCACAAACAAATGGTTAGCCTTTAGAAGTTTTGTGTCTGTTGTAAGGGGAACTCACTGTTTGTGTGAGAGAGAGAGTGAGTGAGTGAGTGAGTGTTGGTGGGGGGGGCGCACGGTTTTGTTAACCTATAGGTGACCTTTTCTGGTATAAGCATTGACCTTGTCAGGACCAGTTGTCCTTAAGGGGACCAAAGCCTTGCCCTAATATGGCAATGCATCATTTCTGAGGTCTTGGTTAAGGTGGGGGGTCAGATGTGAATTGAGCTCTCTGGTAGGTTTGATGCCTTTAATGACTAGGTGATTATTTCATTTGAAGTGTCCATAGAGAACCTTTAGTTCTTGTATATTAGTAGTACAGTACTTGGATGACTTGCCCACCACTGACCTTGTGCTCTTTGGCTTTAGTAACATCATACACTAATACTTTGCATATTTAATGGTTTTATTTAGTTTATCACTTAATTGCAGGCTTGCATGAACAAATAAAAAATAGGCAATGCTGTGGGGATTTGAATTTGAGGTTGATGGCCTTTGGGGTAAAATAAGTACAGAATTCTCAGTTTTAGAACTTTTTAAGCACTGACCACTCACTAAGTGCTGCTTTGTCGGTGTTTGGGAACTTAACTGTCACTTAGCAGAAGTGACTGGTGCGTTACAGTTGGAATGGTCATTTAGGGATGTTCTAATTACGTATCTGTGATCTTACTCCAGGTTGAGTAAACAAGGGACCCCCAGGTTTTTGGCATAGACTGTAGAAAAACTGTTTACTATTAAAATGGATGATCTCAGCCATTGACTTTCCTCAGACTTGCTGAAAAGTGTTTCGAGCAAGAAAATGCAGTTTCAGGTGCTGCCATGTATTACATTTCAGATTTCGAGACTCTTTAGTGCCTGTAGTGTAGTGTAGCTGCTGATTTTAAATGGTTTCCTTAGCACATGCGATGCACTGACGTTACCTTCCCTCGATAGAGCCACAAAATATTTCTCAACTGTCAAAATGGCATGCAAGGTCAACAAATCGCCACACAGGGCGATACTCGATGAAGGAAAAAACACCTGATGTGCCTTTTCCTGTGGGGTAAAAACTTACCGACTTTGTATTTTTACTTCATTGTTTCACCTCCAACTTCCATTGGAAACTGGGTCTGAATGACTGATGCTGGGGCCACCCACAGCGTAAGTATCTGCTCCACAGGACAAATATGACGTGGGTGTTTGACTCCACAGGTTTGGCTGGTTAGTTTTTGAAATGAGTCTCAGAAGATGAAACCGGGTTTGGCTGCTTGATTTTTAGCTCGCTTGGCCTCTAGGCCAGTTGGGCTTATGCGGCGGTTAGAAGGCTTCATGGTTGTCTGTCGTGCGTCCGTAAACTTTTTGCCTCGTCAGCGCTCGGGTAATAAGTCTTGGAAGATGAAACCGGGTTTGGCTGCTTGGTTTTTGAAATGAGTGTTGGAAGATGATACCCTGTTTTGGTCTCTGGTTGTTTAAAGTAATATTTTCCGTTCGCACGCGCAGGGTTCCGGCTGCTGCTGGAGGTGTTCAGCGTTTTCCACGGCCCGCGGGAGGAGTGCGTACGCGCTCTGCGGGATGGTCACCTGCTCACCATCTCCCCTGGCGGCATGCGGGAGGCACTGTTCAGCGACGAGACCTACCCGCTCCTGTGGGGCCGCCGGCAGGGGTTCGCCCATGTCGCCATCGAGTCTCAAGCGGTGAGGAGTGGGAGAGAGACCTACGAAACTGAGGGGTGGGGATTGATCTAACCTTGGGTTGTTGTCGTTTGTTGTTGTATCTGTTGTATAGTCAAAAGGTCTATAGCCGACATTCCTTAAATTGGTACTCTTGGCTAATACTCTCTGTGTAGTCCATGCTTTATTGGTGAAGAGGATTTAACATGGCTTAGTATGGCATAGCACAGCGTTGTGTAGCATGACAAAACATAGCAGAGCATAACGTACGGAAGCATGTCATTGTAGAGCATAGCATAGCATCACATGACATGAGTGTCAGGAACAGGCCATTCAGCCCAACTTGGCTTCCCGTTGTCCTGTTACTAATGTAACGCTAACACTTCGGCGACAAGAGTGTGGCCCCTGCTCCATACATACAGGTATGTCTTGTCCTTAAATGTCATATGTCCCTTTGACTGACTGACCTTTTTACCTGGCCAGCTTGCTTATTTGTAAATAAATGAGAATTAATTGAATTTAATGTCAAGTATTGGCTGTCCTCAGTAGTTTCTGGATTAGACTCTTGCACACTCCCCACAGTTAGGCCTGGGTCTGGCTGAACTAGACTTGCCTGGTCTTGTTTGTTATGCTAATTGAGGATGCTAGTGCTAAAAGGGAGTCAAGCGCCATCAGTGACATTTTGAGAAAATGAGCAAAAACACTTTTTTTCACCTGTGTGGGAAAACTGCTCAATGCATGGTCATTTTCATGGTCATGCTGCTAGCTCAATGAGACTTACAGGGAAGATGCAGAGAGACATCTAGTGTTAAAAAATGGCACTAACTCAAATTTCATCAAAATGGCACTTGACCCCCTTTTAGCACTAGCATCCTCAATTTTTGTGAACATATGTTTTTGGCATTCATCCACACAAGCAGACTTGGCGAATATTTACCCCCTAGACGACGCTTGATGGTCTTTCAGTCTGTATGTCGCTATATTTCTCCTCAATGAGGGCGACCCTAACTGTGCCTTTGCCGTTCTCTCTGTCTCCCAGCCGATTATTCCCATGTTCACACAGAATGTCAGAGAAGGATTCAGATCTCTGGGGAATTGGGGTAAGCTGAAATAAAATGTATTTTTATTTATGTTTTTGCTTAAAAATGTTCTCTGCAGGAGAATACAATGGCTTTGTTGAATATCATTAATCAAATCCCATTACGCATAGATTTAATTCCTGTACATTTTGTTGGAATAATTCATCGCGAGGTGGTTATGAAGCTGGTGATGAAATTTATATTGACAATCATCATGGAGGGTGACTTGATAATATTTATATCAATGGAACTATGAAGGATGACGATGGCAATCATCGTGATAAAAATGTTTATGTCAACATTGATGATTATGATGGCATTGATAAAAATCGTGACGTAGATGTTGTTGAATCGTGATGATTGCAGTGATGATTATGGCTATGGACATAATGTTGATGAAGGTAAAGATGTCTGTTGGTCGAGATGATGGCACTGATATATGGTGATGATTGAGATGGTGATAAGATTTGGCAGTTGAGATGTCGGAAGGGAGAAAGTGCCTTGCTATGTTCTTGTTCTCGTGTTCCAGCGCTCTTCCGTTGGGTGTACGAACGCTTTCGAGTGCCCGTGGCACCGCTGTATGGGGGGTTTCCCGTGAAAATGCGCACTTACCTGGGAGATCCCATCCCGTACGACCCCAACGTGTCTGCAGCAGAGCTGGCCGACAAGGTACCGCCGTCCTCTCCACCGATACCTGTCTCACTTCCTGTGTGTCCTTACGTCCTCTCCACCGATACCTGTCTCACTTCCTGTGTGTCCTTACGTCCTCTCCACCGAAACCTGTCTCACTTTCTGTGTGTCCTTACGTCCTCTTGGCTTCTGAACTCGTGTAGAGATTGTTACTGGAGTGCGTGGAAATGTTTGATGGAGTTGGATATGGTTGCTTTTGTCCTTAATTTTATGTTATGAAATATTTTTATTCAATCGTTTACACATCATTTCTCATATTGTAACTGTAGAGGCCATATAAATTTACAGTATTTTACTGTGTAGTTCTGTGAGAGGGAGGGGGGGAGCTATTTTGTGTCCATCTGCCATTGCTCCACAACAGGAAGTGACATGCAGTGATGTTCCGTTCCAGGCCCAGCGAGCTCTACAGGCTCTAATAGATCGCCACCAAAAGATCCCGGGGAACGTTTTTCGGGCGCTACTGGAACGGTTCTACACCAGGCACAAACTGGAATAAAGATGTCTGAGAAACTTTTGCGACAGAACCCAGTCCTCTGCAGAAAACATCTACAGCGTGTTCAAACCAGCACATAGGAACTTGCAGTACAGAAGAACCCAGACTGCATGGAGGAAAAAATGGTACAGGAGCACCTGACGCGGCCGACCAACCGGTGGTACAGGAGCACCTGACGCGGCCGACCAACCGGTGGTACAGGAGAGAGGAGCCCTCTTCTCTTCTGGTTATTGCTAAATGGCTGTTATTGCTGTTCTAAAGAGCAAAGCCAGTTCTAACGCTCACATTTACTCTGTGGTCTCTGTGTCGTCGCTGTCAGATTTCTCAGATGTACATGATGGCTGAGGAGTCATTATTCAAATTTCTGATAGCGATTGCAAGCGACGTGATTTAAGTCACTGAATTTGGAAGGAGGAAGGGCGTATTTCCAGGACAATCTTCAGATAATTTATTACGCAATTGTATTAAAAAGTGTATATTTACTTGTTCTTAAAAATCTAATTTTATGCCAGTTGATTTAAAAGATGATTTTAATGAAGATTTTTTTTTTCTGCCGTCTAAACATCTGCAGGAACTGCCTTTTGTAATTTACTTAATGATGTTTTGGAGTCTGTTCTCGCTATGAACAATTAGGCAGGTTTTTGGCCATATGTACACTTTTTTAAATCTACTGAAGGAAATGAGCTTTGTGTTTAAGTGGAAGGTTTACACTGTTTATCCTGATGAAAAAATAGATCTCTTTCACAGGGTTGTCTTTGGAAAGAACATTCCGGATTTTCGTCCTCAAAAATCAAAGCCGACAGCTGTGTAAATGAGATGGGTCTGCTTGAACAGCTGAGCAGGTGACGGCTGTTTTAACGACCGCTATATTTTGAGTCGGTTGGAATATTTATTTGATGTTTAGCTCTGAAGTGCGCACATTGAATTCTCTCGAACTCAGTTGGCAGCCTATGGGAATTTAGTAAAACCATCTGTTCAGCTGTATTGCCTTTCAGTCTGACCTGTCCTTTCAAAAGCTGCAGCAGTGGACTTCAACTCTGTCTCCTTATCAGATCAGATACACCCTGGTCTGACACCTCCATGTTGGCTCTGGTGTGCACAGTAATGCATCCATTTTGGCTCCGACGTGCACTGTAACGTGTTCTCTGGTTGCCGTTTTGACTGACATGCATACTGTAATGTCTCGCACAGACGCGCATTATAATCGTTATATTGCCTCCATATTGGCTTATTCAAATGTGAACCTGCTTTAATGCCTTCCTGCTGGCTCAGGTGCATACTGTAGCCTGGTCTGGTACCTCCATTTTGGCTCAGATGCGAACAGTGACTTGTTTCAATGCCTTCATTTTGGGTCTAAAAAGTACGTTGACCTCCTTTTCATCCATAGGGGCTTCACAAAACAGATGCAGCTCTATGACCTCTGCTCTGTCTGTTTGTCCATCCAGGGCTTCCCTTTTCCATATAAATTTCATGACAGGACTTGCTTGATAGAAGCTCTGTTTCACTTTAGCTTTGAGCCACTTCCTCCCGTGACTCTCATTTCCTGTCCCATCTATGGCTTTTTGAGTTTTAGGAGACTCAATGGTTTGTGAAAGTGGGGAGCTATAAATTGAAAAATTCAGGGATAATACTTTATTAGCCGTCAGAACAGATTAAGCAAATGAACATTGTAATTATGGGCTGTTTTCGGTGTAAGGAACTAAAGCAGTCATGCACTTTTATGTAAATGCTGGTTAATGTTGGGGGTTGATCTTGAAAATCTGATATTTATTAAATTGTGTAAATTTTCTTGTGTGATCCTGAAATGATGATCAGTTATCTTTTCTGGAAGGTTCCGAATTCAGCATATACAATTAAGCACCTCCTGGACCAAATTTGTGGAAGCTAATTCATGGGCTGTTTTCTTCAAACTCTGTTGAAGCCTGTTATGAGAAGGCTGTTTCCTAATTTCTACAATTTAACTGTGGCTCAAAAAATTGGCGGCATCACCTACTAGAGGTGCAAAATCTGGGGTTTGAACGTAAAAGTCCTCCCCAGTATTCTTTTCCGATCGCCTTTATTTATTTAGTTCTTTGTTTAGGGGAATTAATTGCTGAAATAAACTGGCGAAGTTTTTGCGGGAGAAATTCATGACCGTAATTAAACCCTGCTTAGCAAGTCAGGTGCTGTACCTCGTTTTACCAGTAGAGGGCATATAAAACAAATATAAATACAAGCGAAGTAGATGCGTGCTTCCAGCGTTTGCCCAGGTCTTAAATTGAATAAGACACCTGCTCCTCTGAAAAATTTCTGAATTTTTGACAGCTGTGTTAATGGTAGGGGAAGCCATTTTCTGCCAGTGCTTCTCTGCTTCTCGAAAACTGCTTTACTGCTTCAGCTATGTATCTATCACTTGCCTTATGAACAACTTCAAGTCTTCGCTTTTGCCCTCCCTAACCCTGTTCTGCCTCAATGTCACAGGTGTGGTGGTCACAGGTGGCTCACTGTCTCGGTGTGGATTCTGGCAGCCATCTTTGATTTGGGCATTTGATGTTAGCTTGACGCGGGGCATTCTGTGGCTGGTGAGATAGGGAAACGGGCAGCAGTTGTAAGGTGCTGCGTTTAAAAGCACAAAATGGCGTCCGGCCAGCTTGACCTGCCAGTGAACATGAGGCAGACAAACGGGGAACAGAAGGGCAATTCCGGCTTTGGCCGAATATGGGCCCTGTTTGCTGGGGCACAATCGCTGTGGGCTGGATAAATGCACTGAGTAAAGTTTTGAAAACACCCCGTTTTTACTTCAGTGCATACATAAGGTCTGCAAGTTCCTGGTTTCACCCAGAACATGTCTCCAACTAACACAGTAATCCAGCTTTGTGAAACTAGGCCCTGGTTTAAGATGCTTTAAGCTGTGTTTACAATAGCTGAGGGGTGTACTACAAAGAGAGGTAAGAAGGTTAGCGAGGTATATTTCGCCTAAAGCCGGAGTTTTCAATGTCACAAAGGTGGCTCGTTTAATTTGCCAACTTATCGCATCTGTGATCATGAGTTTAGGGTTTGTCGGGCTATCTCGCACAAAGAAAGCCTGGTTAATTTTGAACTTGTTTCGTAGTACACCCCTCTGGTGTATTTAGCTGATTAGTCAAAGTGGTCGACTGATTACATCGATGGGTCTGCTGAGGAACGGCTGGTTCACCAGGTGAAGATGTGGAAGGCGTGGGTTAAACCAGTTTGACCTGCTCAGGCCAGTTCAGGTGTGAGTTTTGTTTTTTTTCTAAGCTGGGAGGGCCGAAAGCTGTTATAACGTCAACTGCATTTGTTGGCTTCGGCCTGCTTGAAGCTCAGCGGCACTTCGTCAGCCCATTAAAACAGGACGGAATTGCCGGTGTCCAATCAGAGGAGGGCGTGCTCTTCCTTACAGAGTGAACACATTGTATCTGCGAGATACGGTTTGTGCACATGTTCACAGAAACGTGATCTACCTTTGCCAAATAGTAGTCGCTTTCTTTTCTTATTTTTTTGGTCATGTCTTGCTTGAGCAATGCCGTAATGTGTTCCAAACACGTGTGCCTTGTTCTGTAAAGCAGTGGTTCCCAAACTCGGTCCCGAGGCCCCCAGTTTCTGCTGAATTTATTCCAAACACAGTTACAGTCAGGATTTAAATAAGCTGTTAATTTGTCCTAATTAGGTGCGTGTCATGTTCAAAGCCATTATTTACCATTTTAAGCCACATTTTTAACAGAAAGGTCCTCATGTGCCAAGAAGAGTAGAAGACTGTTGAACATGGCATTTATTTATCTATATTGCAAACAATTTCAGGGAACAACATTTTTAATAGATGAAATTGGACACTGAGAAAATCATTAAACTCCAGACTAATTTGCTGAACGCAGTTGTTTACAGGTGACGGTCATTGGCTTGCCTGGACTATGTACCCAGGTGTCCACAGTTTCACCTGGTCGGAAGCAATCCGTTATTTACGTACATTTTTTAGCCTCTTCGTATGCAGTTGTTTCAATTGCAGTGTGCATGTTGAATATTTATTCTTCATGGCATGAAACTGTGTAAATACCTGTCAAAATGTTGCTTTAGAGGATGAATAACTACTCTAAACATGAAGGCATCTAATTAAGAAAATTAACAGCTTATTAAAATCTTAAAATAACAATTGTGGTTGGAACAGAAAGCCGCGTACACAGGTGGTGTCCCAGGACCGAGAGTTTGGGAAACACTGACGTGAGGTGATCACGTTATGTGTCTGTCTTACTGCCTCAGTAACTGTATTAAATTTTGATGGAATCGTGTAAAATAAAGAACAGTTGCATTAATTTTGTTTTTTCTCACTTCTGTAAATGGACGCATTTCTAACTGGGCCCATGTGCTAATCCAAGCTGATTATTTTGCTTTTTGCATTTTTGATTTGTGATTGGCAGATTACCCTGCCGTCGGCGCATTCACCGAGGGCGGTGGAGGAATCGCGACGCTCTGAAAAGACTGAACAGTCTTAGTATAATATTGATATTATTGTAGATACGTGTGTGTTTTGATACCATTATTTTACCAGGGTAAGTTCCATTGAAGGCAAGTTGCTCTTTTTCAAAGACGCCCCTGGGAGAAATGAAAGATGAAACAGTAGCAAGTGAGGAAGGACAGAGAGGAACAGGGGTGAGGCCCCTGTAGCAGTTTTGGGGTGAAGGGCCGTACTCAAGGGACCAACAGCTGAGGTCTTCCCAGCTTCAGCTCTCCAGATCTGGTCAGAATCCCAAACTGATCCAGCAACTCTTCGGTTTCCAGTCAAGCAGCCGAACACGAGGTTCCCCAGTCATCGCCTGATGTGTCCACACGTCCTCTACCTGCTTATCCAGATGATGTGAAGATCGGTGAGCCGATTGGTGAGTTTGTGCTTGTGAACGCACTCATGTCCTGACCTACGTTTGTTAAAAAAAATGTTCTGCTGATAAGTGAGTTCATGATTACGATGATGTTGAAAATATAAACTATAATAATATAATAATAAGGGTGGCATGGTGGCGCAGTGGTTAACGCTGCTGCCTCACAGCAAGGTTTGTGGGTTCGAATCCAGCCTGGGGCCTTTCTTTGTGGAGTTTGCATGTTCTCCCCGTGTTTGCGTGGGTTTCCTCCGGGTACTCCGGTTTCCCCCACCCACAAAAACATGCATTACAGGAACACTCTGACCAGCACCTCTGACCAAGGAACTGGCTTTAGAAAGACATGCTCTATAGGAACACTCCTACCAGTGTCCCTGACCAAGGCTCTGGCTTTAGAAAGACATGCTCTATAAGAACACTCCTACCAGTGTCCCTGACCAAGGCTCTGGCTTTAGAAAGACATGCTCTATAGGAACACTCCTACCAGTGTCCCTGACCAAGACTCTGGCTTTAGAAAGACATGCTCTATAGAAACACTCCCTACCAGTGTCCCTGACCAAGGCTCTGGCTTTAGAAAGACATGCTCTATAAACACTCCTACCAGAAACACTCCTACCAGTGTCCCTGACCAAGGCTCTGGCTTTAGAAAGACATGCTCTATAGGAACACTCCTACCAGTGTCCCTGACCAAGGCTCCTTTAGGCTTTAGAAAGACATGCTCTATAGGAACACTCCTACCAGTGTCCCTGACCAAGGCTCTGGCTTTAGAAAGACATGCTCTATAGGAACACCTGACCAAGGCTCTGGCTTTACCAACACTCCCACCAGTGTCCCTCCAAGGCTCTGGCTTTAGAAAGACATGCTCTATAGAACAGTGTCCCTGACATGCTCTATAGGAACACTCCTACCAGTGTCCCTGACCAAGGCTCTGGCTTTAGAAAGACATGCTCTATAGGAACACTCCTTCCAGTGTCCCTGACCAAGGCTCTGGCTTTAGAAAGACATGCTCTATAGGAACACTCCTTCCAGTGTCCCTGACCAAGGCTCTGGCTTTAGAAAGACATGCTCTATAGGAACACTCCTACCAGTGTCCCCTGACCAAGGCTCTGGCTTTGGAAAGACATTTGGAAACACTCCTTCCAGTGTCCCTGACCAAGGCTCTGGCTTTAGAAAGAATGCTCTATAGGAACACTCCTACCAGTGTCCCTGACCAAGGCTCTGGCTTTAGAAAGACATGCTCTATAGGAACACTCCTTCCAGTGTCCCTGATCAAGGCTCTGGCTTTGAAAGACATGCTCTATAGAACACTCCTACCAGTGTCCCTGACCAAGGCTCTGGCTTTAGAAAGACATGCTCTATAGGAACACTCCTACCAGTGTCCCTGACCAAGGCTCTGGCTTTAGAAAGACATGCTCTGTCCCTGACCAAGGAACAGACTCCTCCTACCAGTGTCCCTGACCAAGGCTCTGGCTTTAGAAAGACATGCTCTATAGGAACACTCCTGCCAGTGTCCCTGACCAAGGCTCTGGCTTTAGAAAGACATGCTCTATAGGAACACTCCTGCCAGTGTCCCTGACCAAGGCTCTGGCTTTAGAAAGACATGCTCTATAGGAACACTCCTACCAGTGTCCCTGACCAAGACTCTGGCTTTAGAACTGGAGTTGGTCCCCCGGTGCTGCTCTGTAGCTGCCCACTGCTCCTAACTATAGGATGGGTCAAATGCAGAGGACAAATTACCTCGGTTTTCAATAAAGTGTATCTTATAATTATTGAGATACGTGAAATAAAGAGAGCAGGCAGATAAAATGACCACAGTGTACTTTATTAAATTAATTTGGTACCTTGTGTTGCAATAAAATCAAATAAAAATTTACAAAACTCCCAATATGTACAAAATTGTAAGATTCTGTAGTTTCACGCTGAATATTTACAATAAAATCAAGTACCCAATTAAATGTTCTTTTAAGCACTTCAAACTTCTGTCACACAATGCAGTTCACTCAAAAGACTAGAAAATAAACAGGATTTTTTTTGCTAATTTTCTTTCTCTTTTTTTGGGTCTTTTTTTGTACATCACATATACCACACTAGATAATTCAGCACTATAGCATGTGTAGCTGCCAGTCGCTGGCACTGACCTCTATTGAACACACATCCACCGCCTTCACCATCAGGACTCAAAGTAGGAATGTTCTTTAAACATGGTCTTTTGCATACATTTATGTACAGTTATAGAATATCCCCCCACCCAGCCCATCGAAATCTTTCATTGCCAGTGTAATCGGAGAGCGCTTGTACCGTACATCAAACGTCCACACGCGGAGTGATGCCGCATACCGTCACCGGTTCCTCACAGAGCCAGGAGTAACGGTGCGGCTTCATTTGTTTATCTTTATACTGCGGTGGTCGTGGCTGAAGTTGTGCTGGTTTAGTAGTCAAACAGATATCTGCTCAATCAGGGACCGGAGAAAAGAACCGTTATTCTGCCCCAGGATAAAATCTAAAGCTCCCTCGCTGTGAGTGAGCCGGATCACCTTTGACCGCATCACACTTCCGACCACACCGTGTCCTTCAGCCACTTCGAACTTAGTCCCCATAAGCGTGCGAGCATGAGGTGATTTATTTCTGTAAAACTGAGACTGGGTCTGCCGTAGCACCTGACCTGCACTTGACTGTGAGAGATGATGACTGGTTGCATTCTCAGGCTCAGTTTACGTTTAGTCCTGGATTAAATTAAGTTTGGCATGGAGAACCTCCCATTCCGATGGAATTTAGTCAGGGACTAAGTTTAACTAGTGTCTGCAACGTGGGCCTGTGTCATTCCGTGGGACTGTCCCCCCCCCCCCAACATGCTCACAATCGCGCGCAACAAACCGGTCTAGAACACAGACTCTTGTGTTACTCGGTGCCGTTACCCAGTTCACTCTTCAACCCTACTTCCTTAAATCAGACTCTCTTACCTGGGGGGACATCATTAAATGCCACTCTGGTCAGAAAAGCAGGGTAACGCACAGCGTTTATGTCCCTACAGAGGCTGAACATATTCCACTGCCTGGAAGGAAAAAGGCCTTTTGCAGACGGTCCCTAAGAGGCCTGAGATGCTCCAGCACTGAACAGGAGTGAGAAACTGCTTCACAGGGAGAGACGCTCACAGATGTTCCCGTACATTTTAATGTGGGGCAATTCTTAAACGCGGCAGCGCTGGAAAACCACAGATCAACTCGCTTTGCACCGAAACATCATGGAGGATTCTCCAGCTCGGTTTCTTTCTCTCTCTCTCTCTCTCTCTCACACTCACTCACACTCACACACACACACACACACACAGAGCATGGAAATGATATCTTACACAGCATTAAAAAAAATTCATACGTGGAGATTCATTTTATAAGGCAGAATTGAAAACGACCAAAGTAGCTTTGACCAGGAAAGCACAGCCTCTCCACACGCCCAAAATAACGAACCGTTCGTGTTTTCAATAACAGCTTTGCTATTTTTGTTCGGTTTCGTGCTGCAGTTATCAGATAAAAGCGAAGCGACACTTCAGCCACCCCCCCCCATCGCGCTGGCGCCGGTCTGCTGTTACTGCCACACGGCAAAGCCACAATATCACGGCAGCAAAGAGCCGAGCATTTCTGTAATGATGAGACGAAAGTAGATAATATTGGTGTGACCTGAGATCTAAACAGCTGGTGAGTGGTCAGGGTCAGTGAGAAAATCTGAGATGGTTTTTAAAACTTCAGGTAAAACAAGCCAGGAAGAAACAAAATGACAGGACAGAGGCTACCATTTCTCTGTTTTCTGGTGGCCTACCTTCTTAACCTGACAAAGCATCACATTCAACAGCTGGAGCAGGGCTGCCCAACCCTGTTTCTGAAGATCCACCATCCTGTAGGTTTTCACTCCAACCCTAATTTGGCACATCTCACTCTACTAATGAGCAACTCACTCCTGAATGAGGTGAGCTTTCACTTGGAACCCTAATTTGGCACATCTCAGCTCTACTAATGAGCAACTGACTATTTTAAGCCTGGATGGTAATCTCCAGAACAGGGTTGGGCAGCCCTTTGTTGAATGAGGTGTGGTTTGAGTGAAACCTACAGGATGGTAGATTTCCAGGAACAGGGTTGGGCAGCCCTGCTCTAGCTGTTGAATGAGGTGAGCTTTGTTAGGGTTTGAGTGAAGACCTACAGGATGGTAGATTTCCAGGAACAGGGTTGGGCAGCCCTGCTCTAGCTGTTGAATGGGGTGAGCTTTGTTAGGGTTTGAGTGAAGACCTACAGGATGGTAGATCTCCAGGAACAGGGTTGGGCAGCCCTGCTCTAGCTGTTGAATGAGGTGTGCTTTGTCAGGGTTGAAGTGAAAACCTACAGGATGGTATATCTCCAGGAACAGGGTTGGGCAGCCCTGCTCTAGCTGTTGAATGAGGTGTGCTTTGCTAGGGTTTGAGTGAAGACCTACAGGATGGTAGATCTCCAGGAACAGGGTTGGGCAGCCCTGCTCTGGCTTTGAGGTGAGCTTTGTTAGGGTTGGAGTATAAACCTACAGGATGGTAGATCTCCAGGAACAGGGTTGGGCAGCCCTGCTCTAGCTGTTGAATGGGGTGAGCTTTGTTAGGGTTTGAGTATAAACCTACAGGATGGTAGATCTCCAGGAACAGGGTTGGGCAGCCCTGCTCTAGCTGTTGAATGAGGTGTGCTTTGTTGGGGTTGAAGTGAAAACCTACAGGATGGTATATCTCCAGGAACAGGGTTGGGCAGCCCTGCTCTAGCTGTTGAATGAGGTGAGCTTTGTTAGGGTTTGAGTGAAGACCTACAGGATGGTAGATCTCCAGGAACAGGGTTGGGCAGCCCTGCTCTAGCTGTAGAATGAGGTGAGCTTTGTTAGGGTTGGAGTATAAACCTACAGGATGGTAGATCTCCAGGAACAGGGTTGGGCAGCCCTGCTCTAGCTGTTGAATGAGGTGAGCTTTGTTAGGGTTTGAGTATAAACCTACAGGATGGTAGATCTCCAGGAACAGGCTTGGGCAGCCCTGCTCTAGCTGTTGAATGAGGTGAGCTTTGTTAGGGTTTGAGTGAAGACCTACAGGAAGGTAGATCTCCAGGAACAGGGTTGGGCAGCCCTGCTCTAGCTGTTGAATGAGGTGAGCTTTGTTAGGGTTTGAGTGAAGACCTACAGGATGGTAGATCTTCAGGAACAGGGTTGGGCAGCCCTGCTCTAGCTGTTGAATGAGGTGAGCTTTGTTAGGGTTTGAGTGAAGACCTACAGGAAGGTAGATCTCCAGGAACAGGGTTGGGCAGCCCTGCTCTAGCTGTTGAATGAGGTCAGCTTTGTTAGGGTTGGAGTAAAAACCTACAGGATGATAGATCTCCAGGAACAGGGTTTGTGCTGTAACTGAACAGAGCTGAGGGTATCATCATGACAGTGCTGAGCCACTAAAACACTTCATGATTATTCGGCCACGCAGGCCACTGTAAGGTCTCTTCTCCTAAGTGTGCTTGTATATACGCCACTGACTGGCCCTCACTGCTAACAGAAATCCTGCCCCAGGGTTAAATTGTGTTTCCATATGTACAGGGCCAGTGAGTGGGTCTGTTCATATCAATGGAAGGATCTGGAAGGGTCATGGGGTCAAGAGTTGAAGAATCATATGATGGGGGCAATAATGTGGAACCGCTGTGTTTTAGACCTGGCTAATTAAATATCTGCTGAGTTGGATTAAGCATTTTTTTGGGGGGGGAGTGAGTTGGGCGAGTAGTATTTTAAGCGGCAGTATGACCTGTATTAACTACTACCATAATGAGACTTTCTAGATGTCATTTCCTTTCTTCCACAGTGTTCTGGGACACAGGAATGAGCTGTTTTTACATTCATCACAAATCTTTACCCCATTTTAAAAGCCCTGGTTTGGGAACATTACTTTAGCATGGACATCAAAATCTCTTGCAGCAGTTGTGTGAGCATGAAGAGTATCTTAGCATTGGTTGGTTAGCCAGACATGCCAGCCTCTAGCTCAGTATTTGATTGGCCAGCCAGAAATGTGAGCCAATAGCAGAAGAAGTGTTAACCATAGGTCATCGCGTACTGACTGAGTAGAGATGGATGTGAACTGCTGGCCAAAAGTGTGAGCAATCTCCAAGAGATGCTAATGATTAGCCAGAGTTGCGATCGAGAAGAATGGCGGTGCACAGTTAGCACAGTTAGCGAAGGCTTACTCATAGTTACCAGGAGCTGTGAGTGCGTGGAGGTGGGTGTAAACAGTTAACAGTTGTCTTTTTTTTCTCCCCCCCTTTTTTTTTCCATCTGCTTCGCAACCGAGCTTATTATTCCCCTGCAGCAACCTGCTCTCATCGACTCAGGAGGAAGATGCCGCGATACGTGATTCCTCTGACTCCAGTGACGACAGGCCTTTGCTCTTTTATTGCACTTTGCTGGTGCATCGCCAATCACAAGCTCCCTATGCCGTCAGAGCACGGGGCAGTCACTGTACAGCTGCACGCGCTTGGCCAACCAGAGGTGGCCGCTAGAGAGCCTTAATAAATGAATATTAACCCTTAGAGCGCCTTAATAATTTTTTTTAAATATATAAATTTAGTTATCTTGTGCTGTTAGAAACCTATCATGTGGCGACTTGTTTAAAACGGCTCCCCTGCGGAAGCTCTTTTAAACAAGTCGCAACATGATAGGTTTTTCTACCTTCGATTTTGATATCTTACGTTGTACATCATTGAGCAACAATAGCTGCATTTAGCGCTCAGAGGGTTAAAACCCCCATTATCTCCACTGAGGTTAGTCAATTGTTGCCTCGCCCATGCGGACCTCTGGCCATAGCTGGTAATGGCAAGCTGGGATTCAAACACTCGCCCACACCCGAACACTCCTGTGTACAGCCACTTGGAGGCCTGTACTGTCCAAATTGTGAGCCGTTAGCGGGAGATGCTAATTGTAGCCAGAGCTGCGAGTGGGTAGAGACGAATGTGAGCAGTTAGCCAGCGATGTGTGTTGTTTCGTGAGTAATTTGAACGGTTAGCCCGATCCACAAGCTGTTTGCAAAGGATGTAGCGGTGAGCGAGAGGAAGTCGTTTGCAGTAAATGTGTACAGGAGCCTTTAGCTGTAATGGTGCCGCATTAACTGCTATCATCTGTCCTCGTTGTGGGAAGGACTTGACAGACACAGTGTTAAACGAACTCTGTCTGTAAACAGAACTGGTTTACAATCAAACAAATGCCCAGGAGCGGAAGCGGATGACTACAGGCATACGGCTCAGTCCAAAACTGGTCGGACGCAGCCCAGCCATTCCATCATGGTGCACAAAATTTGGATGAAACTACTTGCAAATTAAAAGTGACAGTCTCTATTATAAGCATTTCCTCATTGTTTCACATGTACCCCCAATGAGCCTGGGTACTACGGAGTTAAGAAGAGTCGGTGGCCAAACGGTTATGGTCTGTGCTACATTCCCTCCATTGCACACATCAGACTGTGTGCGTTCACCAGTCAGGGCCCCAAGGCCACATTAATATGCTTCTCTTTCAGCCATTCAGTGCTGCGACTCCTCTGTGCGGCTATAAAAATGAATGAGGTTCTTTCATATTGATTAGCTTTGCTTCATAACCGACAGGCTGCACTTAGCTGCTCTAATGGAGGCGATAGCCATGAAAAATAACTCGGACCTGAGGGACGCCCTCTCCGACAAACACGAGGCTACGATTCAGTCGGCCATTCACATAAACCTGCACCAATCACAGTCATTCACATAAACCTGCAGCAATCACAGCCATTCACATAAGCCTGCAGCAATCACAGTCATTCACATAAACCTGAACCAATCAGAGTCATTCACATAAACCTGCACCAATCACAGTCATTCACATAAACCTGCACCAATCACAGTCATTCACATAAACCTGCAGCAATCAGAGTCATTCACATAAACCTGAACCAATCAGAGTCATTCACATAAACCTGCACCAATCACAGTCATTCACATAAACCTGAACCAATCACAGTCATTCATATAAACCTGCACCAATCACAGTCATTCACATAAACCTGCAGCAATCACAGTCATTCACATAAACCTGAACCAATCAGAGTCATTCACATAAACCTGCACCAATCACAGTCATTCACATAAACCTGAACCAATCACAGTCATTCATATAGACCTGCACCAATCACAGTCATTCACATAAAACTGCACCAATCACAGTCATTCACATAGACCTGCACCAATCACAGTCATTCACATAGACCTGCACCAATCACAGTCATTCACATAGACCTGCACCAATCACAGTCATTCACATAAACCTGCACCAATCACAGTCATGCATTTAAACCTGAACCAATCACAGTCATTCATGTGAGCCCGAACCAATCACAGTTATCTGCATGAACCCGAACCAATCCTAGTCATTCATGTAAACCAGAACCAGTCCCAATCATTCATATGAACCTGAGCCAACCCCAGCCCCACCATTCACATAAACCCAAACCAATAACAGGGGTGCGTTCAAAGTCGGCAACACGTAGCAGAATGTATATTTAAACGGCAACAGTAGTGCGCTGAACGCCCCGTTGTGTCACGCAAGCGTTGCAACTATGGCAGCCGAGAGGGCCATACTGTGCGTTCTCTTGGAAGAATTCTCGGAGCCTGATGAAATAGGTTCAAATTCGTGTTTGATTTTTAAACGTTTTGAACTTCTACTTACCACAAACATGTCGTTTGATGTCATCAACCGTGGTGAATACCAAGCAGCAAGAGATGCATTTATATACTACCCTCGTTGGATTTATTGTGCCACTGCCTTTTTAAGATTCCGCGGTTTATATACATGTTGCAGCTGATTGGATAACACCCCTGGCACACCCACCAAACAGGAGAAAACGTACCTCAAACACCGTTGTGCACCGTTGCACACCGGTTGGAGGAAACGGGTAGTTCAACCCGGAAACCGTAACGAAACTATGTGCACCGATGTGACTTTGAACGCACCCCAGTTGTTCACAAAAACCCGACCCAATCAGTCATTCACAAAGACCTGCACCAATCGCAGTCATTCACACAAACTTGAACCGATCGCAGTCATTTCTGCACCAATCGTGGAACATGTTCATTTCTTCATTCATCATTCAATCATTCAACAGTGAGACCGGGACAAAACACAGCCAATCACATCGCTTTATCCTGCTACAGTCACAGCCATTTAGACGGCTTCATTCTGCTTCATTGACAGAGTGCATCCAATCACAGCCCCATTTTATCTCACTCACTGAACATAGCAAATAGTGTGCAGCTTTAATCACAACTAAACACACTCTAACTGTAAACAACTCAACTTGCAAAATTTAGCTAGAATGTCGGTGTGCCTTCCTGTAACCGTGGAACATTTTGTCATAAAAACGGCCAGGGGCCTTCGTCTATAATTCAAGATATGTGCTTCTCAGAAAATTTAGTTGAAGTTGCAATTTGTTATGCGGTACATTTATGCTGTGAATTCTTGTGCTTCAATCTAATCAAGGTGACTTAATGGGAATTTCAACAAACGCAGATTAAACACTCAGAGCTGAAGATACTGTGGCAAATCAGCACTGAGCGAGAGTTGAAATCATCATGTGCTGTTTCTACGTACCTCATGGTACATGCGCCGAATAACTCGTATGTATTACCAAACAAGGGCCGCTTCTTCTCAGTGGATTTAAGGAGCAAGAAAGAAAAGAAATGATTAAATTCAATATCACTGATCTTAATGTGGCTACATAAGGCAAGTCGTTCACCGTTTTATATTAAAACAACAACGTGTCAGAGGTAAGAGGAATCGGGAAGATAACCGTAAGCACAGGCGGCAGGGGTGAAAATTGGTGAAGAGGGGATAAGCGTTTCCTGTTGAACTTTGTTTGTGCTTCAGGCTTATTTTACTGGAGACGCAACCAAAAAAACCAAGGCTGTAAAAAATGAGATCAAGTTTGAATATTTATACGCTTCATGATGCACGTTTACATGTATTTTGCGCGGGACACTAGTTGCTCAGATTTTAACTCCAAACAACACCCTGCAGACACCCTGTGCCTTCTGCACTTTAATGATAGTCTGTATATACATTTACTTGGGAGTCATTTTGCAGTTTTAGTAACTTGGGAGTCATTTTGCAGCTTTAGTAACTGCAGTAAAAACATGGTTACTCTGCGGGACTATATTTTCCTCCATCGTGGGCTGAGTCCCAGATTCTGTTCTGTCTCCTGAACTGGGATCTTAAAATCACAGCTGTGAACTGTTGGATTACATCCTCACTATACCTGGGTTTCAGGTGAGAAAACAGTCCGGTCAATAGTAGCACCAACTGTTCAGTTTATAAACCTACAGGATGTTAGAGCCAAATTTACAGTAATCACCCAAGCAGAACAGTTACGAAAATAGAAACAGCAGTTGGTAAGACTGGTTTCCTATTAGACTGCTGGACCAATTTGACTTGCTTAGATCAATGGACCAAATAGACCAAACCTGTTACTGGCGATCTACCATTCTGTAGGTTTTTACTGTAACCCTAGCTTGGTATGTCTGATTGAGCCACCTAACGGCAAACGGCAGGCTCTGGAGTTACTGAATGCAGTGTTCTTTGTTAGAGTGTGAGTATATCCTTACAAGAGGACAGATCTCCAGAAATAGGGTTGGTGACCACTGGCTTAGATTTTAATATCCCCAGAAATCTCATTTGATCTGTATCACACTGCAAATATCAACCCAGTATGGCTCAAGGCTCGCATCCCATATCAAATCCTAATGAGCTACAGGGGAGTGTGTTAGCAGTTAAAGGGCTCATTTAAGCCAATAGATCAGGGCTATTCAACATTATCCTGCAAGGGCCGGTGTGGGTGCAGGCTTTTACTCCAACCAAGCGCTTACACACCTGTAACTACTAATCAAGCTTGTTAGCAAAGACTCATGGGGTTGATATAGTGGTGTCAGGTGTGTAAGAGCTTGGTTGGAGTAAAAGCCTGCACCCACACCGGCCCTTTCTGGACACGGTTGAATAGTCCTGCAATAGATAGTCCACATACCCTACTTCTGACTGGCTAAGGAGTCTACGGACTGAATCACCAAGGCCCACACTGGCCTCAGAAACCAGAGAAGCCAGTAAACCTTTCTACTCTAAATATGGACATCTGAAATCACACTCTTTCTTCATTAAGTGTTTATGCCATGAACCCTCTCTCTTCACAGTGTGGGAGAAGGGATGCCATTCCTGCACTCCAGTCCTTGTTTCTGTTTTCACAAATTTCCGTAGGGACCTTCAACCACATAAATTGCACACTGAGGTTGGGTCACTCAAAGATCACACTGATTGCAGTATTTCATTCAGGGACACTAGACCAAACAGCTGTCGACTGTCATTCACCAACTGGTAAATGCGTAAATGCAGATAAAATTATTCTGGGTTATTAATGCAAAAATTAGCATACTAAAGACCATAAATGGACTCGTCAGGAATGGATTTTCTGGATTCACAAGCCTGATGCAGCTTCTCTTGAGATGTTTCAGAGGTGTGACGCTCCAGCCCTATCTGCAGGCTTTCACGGTATCCTGCAATCAGCTGCCAATGACTCTCTTCCCACCAAGGTGAGTGCGGACTCTTGCGAGTCACTGACTGAAATGATCATGGGGCAGAAACACACCAAAAAAGAGCATAATTTTGGCCCTCCAGGGTTGAACTCTGACACTGCAAACCTAGATGAAGTCACTGTCAGAAAAGTATAATCCCTGACTAGCAAGAAAAATTCCTCCCTGATAATTGTTCCACCTGGATTACAGCATAAGCGCAATTTATTAGCCAGAATACAGGACTGTTAGTGAAGTCGTCTGGCTGAGTTTTTATGGGCGGAAGAATTACACGACAGGACTTTTACTTTTTTAGTTCTGGGACTTGACCCCTCTGGTCGCTGTATGTGGCTGTAGTTACTGTAATAGTCTCATCATAAACTTGTTCTCCTGTAATTTCTAAGGGAACCCGACTCAGACAAGTACTGCTTTGAGCTAATGATGTCACGAGCTCACCGTTTTTTGTCCTCTTCGAAACAACAGCTGAGCTGTTTGGTGCCGTCATGTGCAGTCGGAAATCTCATAACTCTTGTACACACTGCCCAATAAAACCAAAATTCACAGGGGGAAATGAGCCTGGATTTGTCTATGATTACATGACTTCCTTAGCTGAAACATTTTTGACCATGACCACACCGCACAAGAGCAGAGAGCAATACAGATCGTGGTAATATCCATGTGGCCGTTACGGTATTTTGTGCCAGAATTTTGCATTTATTTTTCATTTGTGCACATACAGTAGTTGTTAGCTCCTGCCTGTAAACTACAGACATATTTTAAACTAAATTACCCCAGGAAGACATGCTTCTGACAGACATCCATTTTTACTCCTGGATAAGCGAGCCTTCGGAAGGAGAGTTGTGATGAGACTCAAGCGTCACTCACCAATCAATCAGTCAATCAATCAATTAGCCGTTAGCACAACCATGGGCGGCAAGATAAATATGATCTTGGCCTGGATGACCGATCCCTGTTCACTAACAGCTTATCCTGGAGTTAAAGACGGTGTCACTTTGATTTCTTCATGTTTCTGACCCAGGGCACTTGAATGCTCGACATGTCGTAATTACGATCGCTGAACTCAGGAGATCGAGCTTTGTTTCTATCTGAACATGAAGGCAGCAATATCTCAAAGCCATTAGAGGCAGCGAAATAAAAGCACCACTCTGTCCCCATAAACCTGTAGCCTAAGTCCTAGCAGAGTGCCTATCGCGGCGTTCAGTGCTAATTTTTTGCACGGCGCGATTACACACCAAGTCTAACTTGCGGTTGGCCACACAAATGACATGATGCAAATTTAGCGTCATCAGAATTCTTGTTCAAGTTCAAATTCTTCATCTCCAGTCAAACATTCAGTGGCTGCATTTGCACAAGTAGCGCAAGGTGAAACTATGCTACTAGTTTTGTTTGAACCCGCAGTATAGATCATCTTTCGCTTTTCCAGCTGGGGGTGTTTAGCTGCAGACATACTGCACCGTATATTTCGTCAAAACCGATGCACTGGGCAGGCGCCTCCAACTCTGTGCTCTGATTGGCTTGTGCTATTTTGTCTCCTCCTCCTCTTCCTGTTTCTTGCCCTCTCAGATCTTGGCAGGCAGTCCTTTAAATTTATTTAGCCTCTCATGATTGGTGCCAAGGCAACTGGCTGCCTCTTGATTGGCTCTATTAGTTGATACATCATAACGAGGTTGCCACACCCCCCCCCACCCCCCATCCAGTTCACACAGACATATGGCACCTTCTCAAGCGCAGCGACCACCTATCTGCATCTGTATATTTTCATTCTGTATGTACAATACATAGTTTACATATTTTTAAAATTCAAGTAAATAACGACTGATCACTGAACTGGTTCTGTGCTTTGCAGCGACCCACACGATAGGAACTTTTGCAGGCCCAGACAAGGCCTTTTGGCACAAGGAACGTGTGACTGACTGGGAGGAGGGTCACATGGCAAGGACAAGATCCAACAGCCTTTGTGACATCATAAGGTGTGGCCTTCACCTATTGGTCCCCTCAGTAGGGTAGAAAAATTGCAATTGTGTCCCCATTAGTTTTGTCGCACGTCCATTGATAACAAACATCCGGGGTGTTCAGGAGTGTGTGTAAATGTGCGCACGCGTGTGCACGTGTGCATGTGTGTGTGAGATCCTGTATCTATGACAGAGATGATATCACTGTAAACTGAGTTTTTCATGAATTTCCCCCCAGCACCTGCCACAGCGAGAAGCTCGAGACCGCGGGCGGTCTTTACCGAGGTTCCCCTGTGCGTGAGGCCAGAATGCCAATGTACTAACTAACATATTCCCTGACACACACATCAGTAAAAAAAGAAGTAAGTAAATTAAAAAAAAAACTGTCATGATCAGACAATAAAATAAAATATCTTTAAGACTGATGATCGATCAATCACCCGCATTTTTCTCCCGTTTCTCACTCGTAGTTTAGATTCGGTCACACGATGAGACTGCAGTATCGAGGGCTGAAGCTCTATGTACACCGTGTGGGTTTATTGCCTCTTCCTTGTTTTGTTGTGCCCTCGCCCCCCTCTAAATACATGGGCAGACTCTTCTCCCTCTCTCCCTCCCCCTCTCTCTTGCTCTCCCGCTCCGCAGCGCCCCCTACAGGGTGGTCTCGTACTCCAGCCTCTCCTGCATCAGGGCGTCGTCCTTGTACTGCAGCCGCGGCGGTCCCCCACCTCCGGTCTCGGCCGCCAGCACTGCCTTCCGGATGCTTCTGTCCAGCACGTGTCTCTCCCAGGCGGGGTACCTGTTCCGGCACAGGTCGATCTTAATCACCGTCTCCTCCAGCCGCGGCGCTCGAGACGAGGAGGGCGTGGAGGGGGCGGTGGGCCGGACTTGGAACACAGGCGCGAACCCGTCCCGCTCCGAGTACTTGGGGTCCGAGCCGGCAGCCCCGCTTGTCCCTCCCCGGTTGGAGCGCAAAGAGTTGGTGGCGCCCTCAGGTGGCAGGGCGAAGACGGTGGCAGACGGGTCGTCGAGGATGCAGCTGGCAGAGCGGCCGAACCGCGGCCCGTTGGGGTGGAAAAAGGCGTAGTACATGAGCATGAAGAGCACGCCCGTCAGGAAGCTGCTGAAGATCACGCACAGCGCCGGGACCGCGAAAGCCTCGGTTTGCTTGGGGACGCGGTACACATACCACAGCGCGCTGAGCGTGGCGTTCTCCGCCAGAACCGTCGTGTAGTACGCCGTCAGCCGCCAGCGCGTGCGGCCTTCCTTCACGTTGAACCAGCTGAAGATGTAGACGACGCCCGCCACCATGTCGAACACGATCTCCTCCCACTTGCTGACGCAGAACTCGGTCTCGCAGTGCACAATCCAGAAGGTCATGGCGCACCAGTGCAGCACGATGAAGATGCCGAAGTAGAGCTGAAACACGGAGGCGAAGAGGGCAAAGGTCACCACGCGTGCGGCGATGGTGAAGAAGTGCCAGCAGAACTGCAGCGCCACCGCCAGGTGACTGAGGGGCCTCTTGTCCTCACGACTGTCCCGCAGCGCCTTCTGATACGAGGCCAGCGCCCAGGCCAGGGACACCAGCGACGCCGCCGCCGTCATGCCTGCACCAGGACACACACACACACACACACACACACACACACACAAGCCTGTTAGCTCTTTTCATACCAATACAACAAAACACTCATTTGCACTGCTTTTGTGCGTATGGATGGAGCACACACACACACACGCGCGCGCACAGACACAGACACGCACACACACACACTCACAGGCCTGTTTGTTCATTTCCTAACTACACAAAAGCACAAAAACACATACACTTTGGTCAGCTGCTTTCAAGCCTGTGCAGGGAATACACACACAAGCCTGTTAGCTCTTTTCATACCGATACAATAAACACACTTATTCACACTGCTTTTGTGCCTGTCTTTGGAACACACACACACGCGCACACACACACTCACAGGCCTGTTAGCTCTTTTCATACGTGTAGCCTACAAGAAACACACTCATTAACTCTGGTCAGCTGTTTTTATGCCTATGCATGGAACACGCACACACACACACACACACACACACACATACACACCTGTTCGCTCCTTACAAACCCACAGGCTGAGTTCCCTACACGCAAAAGAAAGTTCTGAGTTTACGGTTACAGAATATCCTGTGATTTTTGGATAGTAGCAATATGGGCTTTGCCTTACAGATGCCTAAGAACAGTATTGTGTATAACCCTGCATGCACATGTGAGTATGAGTCACAGTAACGAACAGTATTTTCACCCAGTGATACAGTGGCTAACAGAGTCCTCACTGCCAGCCAATCGCGCACCGTTTTTTTCCCCCATGTGGAGCCATAAAAGGTTGCCGTGGTGACTGGTCGTGCCCTGGCCGCTGCATTGAATGGCCCTGATTTATCCCAATGTCGCGCCACAACTCATTTACACACAGGTGGAATCTCTTTTCCCACAATGCACTGAGGCCTTAAATCCTGCAGGCTTTTCCGGCGCCCTGAAACATCGCAACCGAGACGCCTCTCCAGTCGAATCGTAATAAAGGCCCGTGTTCCCCAGACTGCGCGGAATCCCGTCTGCCGCGACTTCCTCTCAGGAAACTGGCGCCTCGGTTTTCAGCAGTTCTGTCCTCAAAAAAGGTGAAAAACCTCCTCTTTTTCACTCATTTATAATTTAATGAACAAAAATGGCATTTAGAAGCATGGAAATTCACAAAAAGCTGTATGGCAGCCTTCCAAGCTAAATCAAACGTTTTCAAAGACAGCACATGAGCGTTCCATACTTTTTGTTAATGGTTTCCTCCAAGTCACATGATGACTCGCCCTCACCGCTATTTAACCACATCAGATAAGACCTCAAAATCTTAACCGGCTTAACCTCTCATATCCCTGGCGAGGCTGGGCCAATGGGTGCCTCGCTGATGCGGACCTCCGGCCTGGGATTCGGACACGCAACCCCAGGGCTTCCGGAAAAACAGGAGCGTTCTGTACTGGCCCGCTATAGTGCATGCGCTGTGCATACAAGCACAGGTGATTCATGGCCAAAGACAATTCTGGAGTGAGTCTGAGAGACGATGGTGCTCGTGTTGGTAATCGAGACAGTTATGAGAACTCGGCTGAGAATATAAGTTGGGCAGCAATCCCTCAGTGCAAACCCATTATGTGCAGTGCTCCTTCCAAATCATTTTGAAACTAAGGCAGTTGGCAGTTTGCCACAAGATCGTGGAGTCGGTATTTCCTCCTGGTGAATCTGAAAAGCGCTGCCTCTCGTCGTCAGGGGCAACGTGCTCCGTTACGCCCGATTTATACGAGCAAAAAAGATGGGCAAGTGAGCAGCCCTTTAATTATTTTCACTGCAAACCACTCCAGCTAAAAATAATAACAACAATATTAATAATAATAATAATAATAATAAAAATAAAGGAAACCCATCAGACCCTGTTTCGTTTTCTTTACTGAGCCAAGAAAGTAGAGAATCAGACGGGATTCAAGATTATTATCCTCGGCTTCACCGCTGACGCCGGGTTACTCTGTCTTACCCTGAAAGGGCCGGAATGGGTGCAGGTTTTCATTCCAACCATTCACTTACACAACTCATCCCACCAATCAAATGCTAGATTCTTCGAAAAAAAATCTCTAAGTAGAATCAGGTGTGTAACTTATTGGTTGGAATGAAGGCATGTATCCACACTAGCGCTTGACTCAGGATGTGATTGAATAAGGACGCATAGACCGTGAGTACAGGGCGAATACACTGTGTGGATGGACAGTACAAAGTTGTTTGCCCTTTCATGGTCCAATCATACCAACGAACAGCCATGGCCAACATTTCCCACAATCTTTGTGTATCGTTTCCCTTTGCTGTCAGAAGATAAGGACTGTAAAGAACATGGTGTAGCGCACCAATGAGGAGGAACAGCTGTGCTATCTCCAGGCTACTATGACAAGAAGAATTTCATGGAGGTGATGCGTTTGCACACTAAAGGACAGGAGTGACGGAGAAGGGTAATCAGCACATTGGGTGGTGCGTTTGTGCACTAAAGGACAGGAGGGACAGAGAAGGTTAATCAGCATGTTGGGTGGAGCGTTTGTGCACTAAAGGACAGGAGGGACAGAGAAGGGTAATCAGCATGTTGGGTGGTGCGTTTGTGCACTAAAGGACAGGAGGGAGAGAGAAGGGTAATCAGCATTTTGGGGGGTGCGTTTGTGGACTAAAGGACAGGAGGGACAGAGAATGGTAATCAGCATTTTGGGGGTGCGTTTGTGCACTAAAGGACAGGAGGGAGAGAGAAGGGTAATCAGCATTTTGGGGGGTGCGTTTGTGCACTAAAGGACAGGAGGGACAGAGAAGGGTAATCAGCATGTTGGGTGGTGCGTTTGTGCACTAAAGGACAGGAGGGACAGAGAAGGGTAATCAGCATTTTGGGGGGTGCGTTTGTGCACTAAAGGACAGGAGGGACAGAGAATGGTAATCAGCATTTTGGGGGGTGCGTTTGTGCACTAAAGGACAGGAGGGAGAGAGAAGGGTAATCAGCATGTTGGGTGGTGCATTTGTGCACTAAAGGACAGGAGGGAGAGAGAAGGGTAATAAGCATGTTGCGTGGTGCGTTTGTGCACTAAAGGTCAGGAGGGACAGAGAAGGGTCAACAGCATGTTGGGTGGTGCATTTGTGTACTAAAGGACAGGAGGTACAGAGAAGGGTAATCAGCATGTTGTGTGGTGCGTTTGTGCACTAAAGGACAGGAGGTACAGAGACGGGTAATCAGCATTTTGGGTGGTGCGTTTGTGCAATAAAGGACAGGAGGGACAGAGAGAATCAGGTTGGGTACTAAAGGACAGGAGGTACAGAGAAGGGTAATGAGCATGTTGGGTGGTGCGTTTGTGCACTATAGGACAGGAGAGACAAAAAAGGGTAATCAGGAAGTTGGGTGGTACGTTTGTGCACTAAAGGACAGGAGGGAGAGAGAAGGGTAATCAGCATGTTCGGTCGTGCGTTTATGCACTAAAGGACAAAGGGGAGAGAGAAGGGTAATCAGCATGTTGGGTGGTGCGTTTGTGCACTAAAGGACAAGAGGGAGAGAGAAGGGTAATCAGGATGTTGGGTGGTGCGTTTGTGCACTAAAGGACAGGAGGGACAGAAAAGGGTAATCAGCATGTTGAGTGGTGCGTTTGTGCACTAAAGGACAGGAGGGAAAGAGACGGGTAATCAGCATGTTGGGTGGTGCGTTTGTGCACTAAAGGACAGGAGGGAGAGAGAAGGGTAATCAGCATGTTGGGTGGTGCGTTTGTGCACTAAAGGACAGTAGGTACAGAGAAGAGTAATCAGCATTTTGGGTGGTGAGTTTGCCCACTAAAGGACAAGAGGGAGAGAGAAGGGTAATCAGGATGGTGGGTGGTGCATTTGTGCACTAAAGGACAAGAGGGAGAGAGAAGGGTAATCAGGATGTTGGGTGGTGAGTTTGTGCACTAAAGGACAGGAGGGAGAGAGAAGGGTAATCAGCATGTTTGCTGGTGCGTTTGTGCACTAAAGGACAGGAGGTACAGAGACGGGTAATCAGCATGTTGGGTGGTGCGTTTGTGCAATAAAGGACAGGAGGGACAGAGAAGGGTAATCAGCATGTTGGGTGGTGCGTTTGTGCACTAAAGGACAGGAGGGACAGAGACGGGTAATCAGCATGTTGGGTGGTGCGTTTGTGCACAAAAGGACAGGAGGTACAGAGAAGGGTAATGAGCATGTTGGGTGGTGCGTTTGTGCACTAAAGGACAGGAGGGACAAAAAAGGGTAATCAGGATGTTGGGTGGTACGTTTGTGCACTAAAGGACAGGAGGGAGAGAGAAGGGTAATCAGCATGTTCGGTCATGCGTTTGTGCACTAAAGGACAGGAGGGACAGAGAAGGTTAATCAGCATGTTGGGTGGTGCGTTTGTGCACTAAAGGACAGGAGGGACAGAGAAGGGTAATCAGCATGTTGGGTGGTGCGTTTGTGTACTAAAGGACAGGAGGGACAGAAAAGGGTAATCAGCATGTTGGGTGGTGCGTTTGCCCATTAAAGGACAGGAGGGACAAAGAAGGGTAATCAGCATGTTGGGTGGTGCGTTTGTGCACTAAAGGACAGGAGGGACAGAGACGGGTAATCAGCATGTTAGGTGGTGCGTTTTTGCACTAAAGGACAGTAGGTACAGAGAAGAGTAATCAGCATTTTGGGTGGTGCGTTTGCCCACTAAAGGACAGGAGGGACAAAGAAGGGTCATCAGCATGTTGGATGGCGTGTTTGTGCACTATAGGACAGGAGGGACAGAGAGGGTTATCAGCATGTTGAGTGCTGCGTTTGTGCACTAAAGGACAGGAGGGACAAAAAAGGGTAATCAGGATGTTGGGTGGTACGTTTGTGCACTAAAGGACAGGAGGGAGAGAGAAGGGTAATCAGCATGTTGGGTGGTGCGTTTGCCACTACAGGACAGGAGGGACAGAGAAGGGTAATCAGCATGTTGGGTGGTGCGTTTGTGCACTAAAGGACAGGAGGGACAGAGAAGGGGTAATCAGCATGTTGGGTGGTGCATTTGTGCACTAAAGGACAGGAGGGACAGAGAAGGGTAATCAGCATGTTGGGTGGTGCGTTTGTGCACTAAAGGACAGTAGGTACAGAGAAGAGAAATCAGCATTTTTGGTGGTATGTTTGCCCATTAAAGGACAGGAGGGACAAAGAAGGGTAATCAGCATGTTGGGTGGTGCGTTTGTGCACTAAAGGACAGGAGGGACAGAAACGGGTAATCAGCATGTTGGGTGGTGCATTTGTGCACTAAATGACAGGAGGTACAGAGAGGGGTAATCAGCATGTTGGATGGTGCGTTTGTGCACTAAAGGACAGGAGGGACAGAGACGGGTAATCAGCATGTTGGGAGGTGCGTTTGTGCACTAAAGTACAGGAGGTACAGGGAAGGCTAATCAGCATGTTGGGTGGTGCGTTTGTACACTAAAGGACAGGAGGGACAGAGAAGGGTAATCACCATGTTGGGTGGTTCGTTTCTGAACGAAAGGACAGGAGGGACAGAGAAGGGTTATCAGCATGTTGGGTGGTGCGTTTGTGCACTAAAAGAACAGGAGGGAGAGAAAGGCTAATCAGCATGTTGGGTGGTGCGTTTGTACACTAAAGGACAGGAGGGACAGAGAAGGGTAATCACCATGTCGGGTGGTTCGTTTCTGAACTAAAGGACAGGAGGGACAGAGAAGGCAAATCAGCATGTTGGGTGGTGCGTTTGTGCACTAAAGGACAGGAGGGGCAGAGAAGGGTAATCAGCATGTTGGGTGGTGCGTTTGTGCGCTAAAGGACAGGAGGGACAGAGAAGGGTAATCAGCATGTTGGGTGGTGCGTTTGTGCACAATAGGACAGGAGGGACAGAGAAGGGTAATCAGCATGTTGGGTGGTGAGATTGTGCACTAAAGGACAGGAAGGACAGAGAAGGGTAAGCAGCATGTTGGTTGGGGCGTTTGCCCACTAAAGGACAGGAGGGACAGAGAAGGGTAATCAGCATGTTGGGTGGTGCGTTTCTGCACTAAAGGACAGGAGGGACAGAGAAGAGTAATCAGCATTTTGGGTCGTTTGTTTGTGTACTGAAGGACAGGAGGTACAGAGAATGGTTATTGGCATGTTGCGTGGTGAGTGGGTGCACAAAAGGACAGGAGGGACAAAGAAGGGTAATCAGCATGTTAGGTGGTGCGTTTGCCCACTAAAGGACAGGAAGGAAATTTAATGGTAATCAGCATGTTGGGTAGTGCTTTTGTGCACTAAAGGACAGGAGGGACAGAGGAGGTCCATCAGCATGTTGGGTGGTGCGTTTGTGCACTAAAGGACAGGAGGGACGGAGAAGGGTCATCAGCATGTTGGGTGGTGCGTTTGTGCATTTAAAGACAGGAGGGACAGAGAAGGATAATCAGCATGTTGGGTGGTGCGTTTGCACACTAAAGGACAAGAAGGACAGATTTGGGTAATCAGCATGTTGGGTGGTGCGTTTGTGCACTAACAGACAGGAGGGACAGAGAAGTGTAATCAGCATGTTTGGTGGTGCATTTGTGCACTGAAAGACAGGAGGGACAGGGAAGGGTAATAAGCATGTTGCGTGGTGCGTTTGTGGACTAAAGGTCAGGAGGGACAGAGAAGGGTCAACAGCATGTTGTGTGGTGCGTTTGTGCACTAAAGGACAGGAGGGACAGAGACGGGTAATCAGCATTTTGGGTGGTGCGTTTGTGCAATAAAGGACAGGAGGGACAGAGAAGGGTAATCAGCATGTTGGGTGGTGCATTTGTGTACTAAAGGACAGGAGGTACAGAGAAGGGTAATCAGCATGTTGTGTGGTGCGTTTGTGCACTAAAGGACAGGAGGTACAGAGAAGGGTAATCAGCATTTTGGGTGGTGCGTTTGTGCAATAAAGGACAGGAGGGACAGAGAAGGGTAATCAGCATGTTGGGTGGTGCGTTTGTGCACTAAAGGACAGGAGGGACAGAGACGGGTAATCAGCATGTTGGGTGGTGCGTTTGTGCACTAAAGGACAGGAGGGACAGAGAAGAGTAATCAGCATGTTGGGAGGTGCGTTTGTGCACTAAAGTACAGGAGGTACAGAGAAGGCTAATCAGCATGTTGGGTAGTGCGTTTGTACACTAACGGAAAGGAGGGACAGAGAAGGGTAATCACCCTGTCGGGTGGTTCGTTTCTGAATGAAAGGACAGGCGGGACAGAGAAGGGTTATCAGCATGTTGGGTGGTGCGTTTGTGCGCTAAAGAACAGGAGGGAGAGAGAAGGCTAATCAGCATGTTGGGTGGTGCGTTTGTACACTAAAGGACAGGAGGGACAGAGAAGGGTAATCACCATGTCGGGTGGTTCGTTTCTGAACTAAAGGACAGGAGGGACAGAGAAGGCAAATCAGCATGTTGGGTGGTGCGTTTGTACACTAAAGGACAGGAGGGACAGAGAAGGGTAATCACCATGTCGGGTGGTTCGTTTCTGAACTAAAGGACAGGAGGGACAGAGAAGGGTAATCAGCATGTTGGGTGGTGCATTTGTGCACTATAGGACAGGAGGGACAGATAAGGGTAATCAGCATGTTGGGTGGTGAGATTGTGCACTAAAGGACAGGAGGGACAGAGAAGGGTAAGCAGCATGTTGGTTGGTGCGTTTGCCCACTAAAGGACAGGAGGGACAGAGAAGGGTAATCAGCATGTTGGGTGGTGCGTTTCTGCACTAAAGGACAGGAGGGACAGAGAAGAGTAATCAGCATTTTGGGTCGTTTGTTTGTGTACTGAAGGACAGGAGGTACAGAGAATGGTTATTGGCATGTTGCGTGGTGAGTGGGTGCACAAAATGACAGGAGGGACAAAGAAGGGTAATCAGCATGTTGGATGGCGTGTTTGTGCACTATAGGACAGGAGGTACAGAGAGGGGTTATCAGCATGTTGAGTGCTGCGTTTGTGCACTAAAGGACAGGAGGGACAAAAAGGGTAATCAGGATGTTGGGTGGTACGTTCGTGCACTAAAGGACAGGAGGGAGAGAGAAGGGTAATCAGCATGTTGGGTGGTGCGTTTGCCCACTACAGGACAGGAGGGACAGAGAAGGGTAATCAGCATGTTGGGTGGTGCGTTTGTGCACTAAAGGACAGGAGGGACAGAGAAGGGGTAATCAGCATGTTGGGTGGTGCATTTGTGCACTAAAGGACAGGAGGGACAGAGACGGGTAATCAGCATGTTGGGTGGTGCGTTTGTGCACTAAAGGACAGTAGGTACAGAGAAGAGAAATCAGCATTTTTGGTGGTATGTTTGCCCATTAAAGGACAGGAGGGACAAAGAAGGGTAATCAGCATGTTGGGTGGTGCGTTTGTGCACTAAAGGACAGGAGGGACAGAAACGGGTAATCAGCATGTTGGGTGGTGCATTTGTGCACTAAATGACAGGAGGTACAGAGAGGGGTAATCAGCATGTTGGATGGTGCGTTTGTGCACTAAAGGACAGGAGGGACAGAGACGGGTAATCAGCATGTTGGGAGGTGCGTTTGTGCACTAAAGTACAGGAGGTACAGAGAAGGCTAATCAGCATGTTGGGTGGTGCGTTTGTACACTAAAGGAAAGGGGGACAGAGAAGGGTAATCACCATGTCGGGTGGTTCGTTTCTGAACGAAAGGACAGGCGGGACAGAGAAGGGTTATCAGCATGTTGGGTGGTGCGTTTGTGCACTAAAGAACAGGAGGGAGAGAGAAGGCTAATCAGCATGTTGGGTGGTGCGTTTGTACACTAAAGGACAGGAGGGACAGAGAAGGGTAATCCCCATGTCGGGTGGTTCGTTTCTGAACTAAAGGACAGGAGGGACAGAGAAGGCAAATCAGCATGTTGGGTGGTGCGTTTGTGCACTAAAGGACAGGAGGGGCAGAGAAGGGTAATCAGCATGTTGGGTGGTGCGTTTGTGCACTAAAGGACAGGAGGGACAGAGAAGGGTAATCAGCATGTTGGGTGGTGCGTTTGTGCACAATAGGACAGGAGGGACAGATAAGGGTAATCAGCATGTTGGGTGGTGAGATTGTGCACTAAAGGACAGGAGGGACAGAGAAGGGTAAGCAGCATGTTGGTTGGGGCGTTTGCCCACTAAAGGACAGGAGGGACAGAGAAGGGTAATCAGCATGTTGGGTGGTGCGTTTCTGCACTAAAGGACAGGAGGGACAGAGAAGAGTAATCAGCATTTTTGGTCGTTTGTTTGTGTACTGAAGGACAGGAGGTACAGAGAATGGTTATTGGCATGTTGCGTGGTGAGTGGGTGCACAAAAGGACAGGAGGGACAAAGAAGGGTAATCAGCATGTTAGGTGGTGCGTTTGCCCACTAAAGGACAGGAAGGAAATTTAATGGTAATCAGCATGTTGGGTAGTGCTTTTGTGCACTAAAGGACAGGAGTGACAGAGGAGGTCCATCAGCATTTTGGGTGGTGCATTTGTGCACTAAAGGACAGGAGGGACGGAGAAGGGTCATCAGCATGTTGGGTGGGGCGTTTGTGCATTTAAAGACAGGAGGGACAGAGAAGGATAATCAGCATGTTGGGTGGTGCGTTTGCACACTAAAGGACAAGAAGGACAGATTTGGGTAATCAGCATGTTGGGTGGTGCGTTTGTGTACTAACAGACAGGAGGGACAGAGAAGGGTAATCAGCATGTTAGGTGGTGCATCTGTGCACTAAAGGACAGGAGGGACAGAGAAGTGTAATCAGCATGTTTGGTGGTGCATTTGTGCACTGAAAGACAGGAGGGACAGGGAAGGGTAATAAGCATGTTGCGTGGTGCGTTTGTGCACGAAAGGTCAGGAGCGACAGAGAAGGGTCAACAGCATGTTGGGTGGTGCATTTGTGTACTAAAGGACAGGAGGTACAGAGAAGGGTAATCAGCATGTTGTGTGGTGCGTTTGTGCACTAAAGGACAGGAGGTACAGAGACGGGTAATCAGCATTTTGGGTGGTGCTTTTGTGCAATAAAGGACAGGAGGGACAGAGAAGGGTAATCAGCATGTTGGGTGGTGCGTTTGTGCACTCAAGGACAGGAGGGACAGAGACGGGTAATCAGCATGTTGGGTGGTGCGTTTGTGCACTAAAGGACAGGAGGGACAGAGAAGAGTAATCAGCATGTTGGGAGGTGCGTTTGTGCACTAAAGTACAGGAGGTACAGAGAAGGCTAATCAGCATGTTGGGTAGTGCGTTTGTACACTAAAGGAAAGGAGGGACAGAGAAGGGTAATCACCATGTCGGGTGGTTCGTTTCTGAATGAAAGGACAGGCGGGACAGAGAAGGGTTATCAGCATGTTGGGTGGTGCGTTTGTGCGCTAAAGAACAGGAGGGAGAGAGAAGGCTAATCAGCATGTTGGGTGGTGCGTTTGTACACTCAAGGACACGAGGGACAAAGAAGGGTAATCAGCATGTTGGGTGGTTGCTTTGTGCAATAAAGGACAGGAAGGACAGAAGAGGGTCGTCCGCATGTTGGGTGGTGCGTTTGCACACTAAAGGACAGGAGTTACAGAGAAGGGTAATCAGCATGTTAGGTGGTGCATTTCTGCACTAAAGAACAGAAGGACAGAGAAGGGTCATCAGCATGTTGGGTGGTGCATTTATGCACTCAAGGACAGGAGGGACAGAAAAGGGTAATCAGCATGTTGGGAAGTGCTTTTGTGCACTAAAGGACAGGAGTGACAGAGGAGGGCCATCAGCATGTTGCGTGGTGCGTTTGCGCACTAAAGGACAGGAGGGACAGAGAAGGATCATTAGCATGTTGGGTGGTGCGTTTGTGCATTAAAAGACAGGAGGGACAGAGAAGGATAATCAGCATGTTGGGTGGTGCGTTTGCACACTAAAGAACAAGAAGGACAGATAAGTGTAGTCAGCATGTTGGGTGGTACGTTTGTGCACTATAGGACAGGAGGGAGGAGGAGGGTCTTCAGCATTTTGGATGGTGCGTTGTGCACTCTAGGACAGCAGGTACAGAGAGGGGTAATCAGCATGTTTAGGGGTGCGTCTGTGCACTAAAGGACAGGAGGGACAGATAAGGGCAATCAGCATGTTGGGTGGTGCGTTTGCGCACTACAGGACAGGAGGGACAGATAAGGGTAATCAGCATGTTGGGGGGTGCGTTTGCCCACTAAAGGACAGGAGGGACAGATAAGGGTAATCAGCATGTTGGGTGGTGCGTTTGCACACTAAAGGACAGGGGGGACAGAGGAGGGTAATCAGCATGTTGGGTGGTGCATTTGTGTACTAAAGGACAGGAGGGACAGAGAAGTATAATCAGCATGTTTGGTGGTGCATTTGTGCACTGAAAGACAGGAGGGACAGAGAAGGGTCATTAGCATGTTGGGTGGTGCGTTTGTGCACTAAAGGACAGGAAGGATGGAGGAGGGTCTTCCGCATGTTGGGTGATGCGTTTGTGCTAAAAGAACAGGAGGGACAGATAAGAGTAATCAGCATTTTGGGTCGTTCGTTTGTGCACTAAAGGACAGGAGGGATAGAGAAGGGTAATCAGCACGGTGGGTGGTGCATTTGTGCACTAAAGGACAGGAGGGACAGAGAAGGGTCATTAGCATGTTGGGTGGTGCGTTTGTGCACTAAAGGACAGGAAGGATGGAGGAGGGTCTTCCGCATGTTGGGTGATGCGTTTCTGCACTAAAGAACAGGAGGGACAGATAAGAGTAATCAGCATTTTGGGTCGTTCGTTTGTGCACTAAAGGACAGGAGGGATAGAGAAGGGTAATCAGCATGTTGGGTGGTGCGTTTGTACACTATAGGACAGAATGTACAGAGAGGGGTAATCAGCATGTTGAGTGGTGCTTCTGTGCGCTAAAGGACATTAGGGACAGAGAAGGATGATCCGCATATTGGGTGGTACGTTTGTGCACTGACGGACAGGAGGGACAGGGAAGGGTAATCAGCATGTTGGGTGGTGCTTTTGTCCACTACAGGACAGGAGGGACAGAGAAGGGTGATCCGCATGTTGGGTGGTGCGTTTGTGTACTGAAGGACAGGAGGTACAGAGAATGGTAATTGGCATGTTGCGTGGTGAGTTGGTGCACACAAGGACAGGAGGGACAAAGAAGGGTAATCAGCATGTTGGGTGGTGCATTTGTGCACTAATGGACAGGAGGGACAGAGAGGGGTAATGAGCATGTTGGAAGGTGCGTTCACCCTTTAAAAGACAGGAGGGACAGAGAAGGGTAATCACCATGTTGGGTGGTGCGTTTGTGCACGAAAGGACAGGAGGGACAGAGAAGGGTAATCAGCTTGTTGGGTGGTGCGTTTGCCCACAAAAGGACAGGAGGGACAGAGAAGGGTAATCAGCATGTTGGGTGGTGCGTTTGTGCACGAAAGGACAGGTGGGATAGATCAGGGTAATCAGCATGTTGGGTGGTGAGTTTGTGCACTAAAGGACAGGAGGGACAGATAAGGGTAATGAGCATGTTGTTTGGTGCATTTGTGCACTAAAGGACAGGAGGGACGGAGGAGGGTCTTCAGCATGTTGGATGGTGCGTTTGCCCAATAAAGGAGAGGAGGGACAGACAAGGGTAATCAGCATGTTGGGTGCTGCGTTTCTGCACTAAAGGACAGGAGGGACAGAGAAGAGTAATCAGCATTTTGGGTCGTTTGTTTGTGCACTAAAGGACAGGAGGGACAAAGAAGGGTAATCAGCATGTTGGGTGGTGCGTTTGTGCACTATTGGACAGGAGCTACAGAGAGGGGTAATCAGCATGTTGAGTGGTGCGTCTGTGCACTAAAGAACAGTAGGGACAGAGAAGGGTATTCAGCATGTTGGGTGGTGCATTTGTGCACTAAAGGACAGGAGGGACAGAGAAGGGTGATCCGCATGTTTGGTGGTGCGTTTGTGTACTGAAGGACAGGAGGTACAGAGAATGGTTTTTGGCATGTTGCGTGGTGAGGAGGTGCACAAAAGGACAGGAGGGACAAAGAAGGGTAATCAGCATGTTAGGTGGTGCCTTTCTGCACTGAAGGACAGGAGGGACAGAGAAGGGTCATGAGCATGTTGGGTGCTGCGTTTGTTCATTAAAAGACAGAAGGGACAGGGAAGGGTAATCAGCATGTTGGGTGGTTCCTTTGTGCACGAAAGGACAGGAAGGATGAAGGAGGGTCTTCCGCATGTTGGGTGGTGCGTTTGCACACTAAAGGACAGGAGTTACAGAGAAGGGTAATCAGCATGTTGGGTGGTGCGTTTCTGCACAAAAGGACAGGAGGGACAGAGAAGGGTCATCAGTATGTTGGGTGGTGCGTTTTTGCACTAATGGACAGGAGAGACAGAGAAGGGTAATCAGCATGTTGGGTGGTGCGTTTGCCCACTAAAGGACAGGAAGGAAAGTTAATGGTAATCAGCATGTTGGGTTGTGCTTTTGTGCACTAGACAGGACGGTGGGGGTCAGCATGTTGGATGAATGCGTTTGTGCACAAAGGAAGAGAGGGTCATTAGGATGTTGGGTGGTGCGTTTGTGCACAAAAGGGGACAGAGAAGACAGGAGGAAGGGAGGGTAATCAGCATGTTGGGTGGTGCTTTTGTGCACTAAAGGACAGGAGGGACAGAGAAGGGTAATCAGCATGTTGGGTGGTGCGTTTGTGCACTAAGGACAGGACAGGAGGGACAGATAAGGGTCATCAGCATGTTGGGTGGTGCGTTTGTGCACTAAAGGACAGGAGGGACAGAGAAGGGTAATCAGCATGTTGGGTGGTGCATTTGTGCACTAAAGGACAGGAGGGACAGAGAGGGTAATCAGCATGTTGGGTGGTGTTTTTGGCACTAAGGACAGGAGGGACAGAGAGGGTAATCAGCATGTTGGGTGGTGCATTTGTGCACTAAAGGACAGGAGGGACAGAGAAGGGTAATCAGCATGTTGGGTGGTGCGTTTGTGCACTAAAGGACAGGAGGACAGAGAAGGGTCTATCAGCATGTTGGATGGTGCATTTGTGCACTCAGGAGGACAGAGAGGGTAATCAGAGAGGTGGTAATCACTAAAGGACAGGACAGAGAAGGTTGATGTTGGTGCTGCATTTGTGCACTAAAGGACAGGAGGGACAGAGAAGGGTAATCAGCATGTTGGGTGGTGCATTTGTGCACTAAAGGACAGGAGGGACAGAGAAGGGTAATCAGCATGTTTGGTGGTGCATTTGGATGCACTGAAAGGACAGGAGGGACAGGGAAGGGTAATCAGCATGTTGGGTGGTGCGTTTGTGCAATAAAGGACAGGAGGGACAGAAAGGACAGGAGGGACAGAGAATGGTGGTAATTGTGTTGGTGGTGAGTTTGTGCACTAAAGGACAGGAGGGACAGAGAATGGTAATCAGCATGTTGGGTGGTGCGTTTTCACTAAAGGACAGGAGGGACAGAGAAGAGCAATCAGCATGTTGGGTGGTGCGTTTCTGCACTAAAAGGACAGGAGGGACAGAAAGGGTCAGGATGTTGGGTGGTGCGTTTGTGCACAAAGGACAGGAATGGAGGAAGGTCTTCAGCATGTTGGGTGGTGCGTTTGTGCACTAAAAGGACAGGAGGGACAGAGAAGGGTAATCAGCATGTTGGGTGGTGCGTTTGTGTACTGAAGGACAGGACTAAATGGACAGGAGGGACAGAGAAGGGGTAATCAGCATGTTGGATGGTGCATTTGTGCACTAAAGGACAGGAGGGACAGAGAGGGACATCAGATGTTGGGGTGCATTTGCATGTAATGGACAGGAGGGGCAGAGAAGGGTAATCAACATGTTGGGTGGGGCGTTTGACTAAAGGACAGGAGGGACAGAGGAGGGTGATCAGCATGTTGGATGGTGCGTTTGTGCACTATAGGACAGGAGGTACAGAGAATGGTAATCAGCATGTTGATGCGTTTGTGCACTAAAGGACAGGAGGGACAGAGAATGGTGCATGTTGGGTGTGCGTTTGTGCACTAAAGGACAGGAGGGACAAGAGTAATCAGCATTTTGGGTGATCATGTTGGGATGGAGGGACAGAGAAGGGTTTGTGCACTAACGGGACAGGAGGGACAGAGAAGGGTAATCAGCATGTTAGCATGTTGGACAGGAGGGACAGAGAAGGGTCTTCAGCATGTTGGGTGGTGTGTTTGTGCACTAAAGAACAGGAGGGACAGAGAAGGGTAATCAGCATGTTGGGTGGTGCGTTTGTGCACTAAAAGACAGGAGGGACAGAGAAGAATCAACATGTTGGGTCTTCCGCATGTTGGGTGGTGCATTTGTGCACTAAGGACAGGAGGGACAGAAAGGGTAATCAGCATGTTGGGTGGTGCGTTTGCACACTACAGGACACAGGGACAGCATGTTGGATGGTGCGTTTGTGCAGAGGAGGGAGTGGGTCATCAGTGTTGAGTGGTGCATTTGTGCACTAAAAACAGGAGGGACAGAGAAGGGTAATCAGCATGTTGGGTGGTGCATTTGTGCACTAAAGGACAGGAGGGACAGAGAAGGACAGATGTTGGGGTGCGTTTCCCAGCATGTTGGGTGGATGGATGCAGCGTTTGTGCACCATAGGACAGGAGGGACAGAAAGGGTAATCAGCATGTTGAGTGGTGCGTTTGTGCACTAAAGGACAGGAGGGACAGAGAAGGGTATTCAGCATGTTGGGTGGTGTGTTTGTGCACTAAAGGACAGTATGTACAGAGAAGAGTAATCAGCATTTTGGGTGGTGCGTTTGCCCACTAAAGGACAGGAGGGACAGAGAAGGGTCATCAGCATGTTGGATGGTGCGTTTGTGCACTATAGGACAGGAGGTACAGAGAGGGGTAATCAGCATGTTGAGTGCTGCGTTTGTGCACTAAAGGACAGGAGGGACAGAGAATGGTAATCAGCATGTTGGGTTGTGCTTTTGTGCACTTAAGGACAGGAGTGACAGAGGAGGGCCATCAGCATATTGGGTGGTGCGTTTGTGCATTAAAAGACAGGAGGGACAGAGAAGGGTAATCAGCATGTTGGGTGGTGCTTTTATGCACTAAAAGACAGGAGGGACAGAGTAGGGTAATCAGCATGTTGGGTGGTGCGTTTTGTGCACTAAAGGACAGGAGGGACAGAGAAGGGTAATCAGCATGTTGGGTGGTGCGTTTGTGCACTAAAGGACAGGAGGGACAGAGAAGGGTAATCAGCATGTTGGGTGGTGCATTTGTGCACTAAGGGACAGGAGGCACTAAAGGAAAGGACAGGAGGTACAGAGAAGGGTCATCAGCATGTTGGACGGTGGGTAAAAGACAGGAGGGACAGAGAAGGGTAATCAGCATGTTGTGTGGTGCGTTTTGTGCACTAAGGACAGGAGGGAGGAACAAAGGACAGGAGGGAAGAAAATGTTGGGTGGTGCGCATTTGTGCACTAAAGGACAGGAGGACAGAGAAGAATGTTGGGTGGTGCATTTGTGCACTAATGGACAGGAGGGACAGAGAAGGGTAATCAACATGTTGCGTGGTGCGTGGACAGGTGGGACGTGGAGGTCTTTAGCATGTTGATGGACAGTGCACTATAGGACAGGAGGTACAGAGAGAGGTAATCAGCATGTTGAGTGGTTCGTTTTTGCACAAAAAGGACAGGAGGGACAGAGAAGGGTCAGCATGTTGGTGGTGCATTTGTGCAAACGACAGGAGGGACAGAAGGTCAGCATGTTGGATGTTGCGTTTCTGCACTATAGGACAGGGGGACAGAGTGGGGGGCAATCAGCATGTTGAGTGGTGCGTTTAGCACTAAAAAGGACAGGAGACAGAGAAGGGTAAGCAGCATGTTGGGTGGTGCGTTTGTGCACTAAGGACATAGGTACAGAGAAGAGTAATCAGCATTTTGGGTGATGCGAAAAGGACAGGAGGACAGAGAAGGGTCATCAGCATGTTGGGTGGTGTTGCCCACGAAAGGATAGGAGGGACAGAGAAGAGTAATCAGCATGTTGGGTGCTACGTTTGTGCACTAAAGGACAGGAGGGACAGAGAAGGGTAATCAGCATGTTGGGTGGTGTGTGCACTAAAAAGACAGGAGGTACAGAGAAGGGTAATCAGCATGTTGGGTGGTGCATTTTGTGCAGGACAGGAGGGACAGAGTAGGGTAATAAACATGTTGGGTGGTGCATTTGTGCACTAAAGGACAGGAGGGACAGAGAAGGGTAATCAGCATGTTGGTTGTGCATTTGTGCACTAATGGACCGGAGGGACAGAGAAGGGTAATCAACATGTTGGGGTGTTTGCCCACTGAAGGACAGGAGGGACAGAGAAGGGTAATCAGCATGTTGGTTGGTGCATTTGTTGGACCGGAGGGACAGAGAAGGGTGGCCCAACATGTTGGGGGTGCACTGTGCACTAAAGGACAGGAGGGACAGATAAGGGAATCAGCATGTTGGGTGGTGCGTTTTGCACTAAAGGACAGGAGGGACAGATAAAGGTAATCAGCATGTTGGGTGGTGCGTTTGCCCACTAAAGGACAGGGGGACAGAGAAGGTAATCAACATGTTGGGTGGTGCATTTGTGTACTAAAGGACAGGAGGGACAGAGAAGTATAATCAGCATGTTTGGTGGTGCATTTGTGCACTGAAAGACAGGAGGGACAGGGAAGGGTAATCAGGACGGTGGGTGGTGCATTTGTGCACTAAAGGACAGGAGGGACAGAGAAGGTTCATTAGCATGTTGGGTGGTGCGTTTGTGCACTAAAGGACAGGAAGGATGGAGGAGGGTCTTCCGCATGTTGGGTGATGCGTTTCTGCACTAAAGAACAGGAGGGACAGAGAAGGGTAATCAGCATTTTGGGTCGTTCGTTTGTGCACTAAAGGACAGGAGGGACAGAGAAGGGTAATCAGCATGTTGGGTGGTGCGTTTGTGCACTATAGGACAGAATGTACAGAGAGGGGTAATCAGCATGTTGAGTGGTGCTTCTGTGCACTAAAGGACATTAGGGACAGAGAAGGATGATCCGCATATTGGGTGGTACGTTTGTGCACTGGACAGGAGGGACAGAGAAGGGTAATCAGCATGTTGGGTGGTGCGTTTGTGTACTGAAGGACAGGAGGTGAGAATGGTGGCATGTTTGGGGTGAGTTGGTGCACAAAGGACAGGAGGGACAAAGAAGGGTAATCAGCATGTTGGGTGGTGCATTTGTGCACTAATGGACAGGAGGGACAGAGAGGGGTAATGAGTATGTTGGAAGGTGCGTTCACCCTCTAAAAGACAGGAGGGACAGAGAAGGGTAATCACCATGTTGGACAGGCACTAAAGGACAGGAGGGACAGAGAAGGGTAATCAGCTTGTTGGGTGGTGCGTTTGCCCACAAAAGGACAGGAGGGACAGAGAAGTGTAATCAGCATGTTAGGTGATGCGTTTCTGCAGTGAAGGACAGGAGGGACAGAGAAGGGTCATT
Source organism: Gymnothorax javanicus (assembly GCA_029692085.1). Classification (NCBI taxonomy): domain Eukaryota; kingdom Metazoa; phylum Chordata; class Actinopteri; order Anguilliformes; family Muraenidae; genus Gymnothorax; species Gymnothorax javanicus. The sequence goes on from CM056197.1 coordinate 9,478,167, forward strand.
AGCATGTTGGGTGCTGTGTTTGTGCATTAAAAGACAGGAGGGACAGAGAAGGGTAATCAGCATGTTGGGTGGTGGTGGACTTCTGGAGGAGGGTCTTCCGGTTGGGTGGTGCGTTTGCACACTAAAGGACAGGAGTTACAGAGAAGGGTAATCAGCATGTTAGGTGATGCGTTTGTGCACTAAAGGACAGGAGGGACAGAGAAGGGTCATCAGCATGTTGGGTGGTGCTTTACCCACTAACGGACAGGAAGGAAAGTGAATGGTAATCAGCATGTTGGGTAGTGCTTTTGTGCTCTAAAGGACAGGAGTGACAGAGGAGGGCCATCAGCATGTTGGGTGGTGCGTTTGCGCACTTAAGGACAGGAGGGACAGAGAAGGGTCATCAGAATGTTGGGTGGTGCGTTTGTGCACTAAAGGACAGGAGGGACAGAGAAGAGTAATCAGCATGTTGGGTGGTGGGTTTGTGCACTAAAGGACAGGAGGGACAGAGAATGGTAGTCAGCATGTTGGGTGGTGCATTTGTGCACTAAAGGACAGGAGGGACAAAGAACTGTAATCAGCATGTTTGGTGGTGTATTTGTGCACTGAAAGACAGGAGGGACAGGGAAGGGCAATCTGCATGTTGGTTGGTGCATTTGTGCACTAAAGGACAGGAGGGACAGAGAAGGGTGATCCGCATGTTGGGTGGTGCGTTTGTGCACTGAAGGACAGGAGGTACAGAGAATGGTAATTGGCATGTTGCGTGGTGAGTTTGTGCACTAATGGACAGGAGGGACAGATAAGGGTAATGAGCATGTTGTTTGGTGCATTTGTGCACTAAAGGACAGGAGGGACGGAGGAGGGTCTTCAGCATGTTGGAAGGTGCGTTCACCCTCTAAAAGACAGGAGGGACAGAGAAGGGTAATCACCATGTTGGGTGGTGCGTTTGTGCACTAAAGGACAGGAGGGACAGAGAAGGGTAATCAGCATGTTGGGTGGTGCGTTTGCCCACTAAAGGACAGGAGGGACAGAAAAGGGTAATCAGCATGTTGGGTGGTGCGTTTGTGCACTATAGGACAGGTGGGATAGATCAGGGTAATCAGCATGTTGGGTGGTGAGTTTGTGCACTAAAGGACAGGAGGGACAGATAAGGGTAATGAGCATGTTGTTTAGTGCATTTGTGCACTAAAGGACAGGAGGGACGGAGGAGGGTCTTCAGCATGTTGGATGGTGCGTTTGCCCAATAAAGGAGAGGAGGGACAGACAAGGATAATCAGCATGTTGGGTGGTGCGTTTCTGCACTAAAGGACAGGAGGGACAGAGAAGAGTAATCAGCATTTTGGGTCGTTTGTTTGTGCACTAAAGGACAGGAGGGACAAAGAAGGGTAATCAGCATGTTGGGTGGTGCGTTTGTGCACTATTGGACAGGAGCTACAGAGAGGGGTAATCAGCATGTTGAGTGGTGCGTCTGTGCACTAAAGAACAGTAGGGACAGAGAAGGGTGATCCGCATGTTTGGTGGTGCGTTTGTGTACTGAAGGACAGGAGGTACAGAGAATGGTTTTTGGCATGTTGCGTGGTGAGGAGGTGCACAAAAGGACAGGAGGGACAAAGAAGGGTAATCAGCATGTTAGGTGGTGCCTTTCTGTACTGAAGGACAGGAGGGACAGAGAAGGGTCATGAGCATGTTGGGTGCTGCGTTTGTTCATTAAAAGACAGGAGGGACAGGGAAGGGTAATCAGCATGTTGGGTGGTTCCTTTGTGCACTAAAGGACAGGAGGGATGAAGGAGGGTCTTCCGCATGTTGGGTGGTGCGTTTGCACACTAAAGGACAGGAGTTACAGAGAAGGGTAATCAGCATGTTGAGTGGTGCGTTTCTGCACAAAAGGACAGGAGGGACAGAGAAGGGTCATCAGTATGTTGGGTGGTGCATTTTTGCACGAATGTACAGGAGAGACAGAGAAGGGTAATCAGCATGTTGGGTGGTGCGTTTGCCCACTAAAGGACAGGAAGGAAAGTTAATGGTAATCAGCATGTTGGGAAGTGCTTTTGTGAACTAAAGGACAGGAGTGACAGAGGAGGGCCATCAGCATGTTGGGTGGTGCGTTTGCGCACTAAAGGACAGGAGGGACAGAGAAGGGTCATTAGCATGTTGGGTGGTGCGTTTGTGCATTAAAAACAAGAAGGACAGATAAGGGTAATCAGCATGTTGGGTGGTGCGTTTGTGCACTATAGGACAGGAGGGACAGAGAAGGGTCATTAGCATGTTGGGTGGTGCGTTTGTGCATTAAAAGACAAGAAGGACAGATAAGGGTAATCAGCATGTTGGGTGGTACGTTTGTGCACTAAAGGACAGGAGGGAGGAGGAGGGTCTACAGCATTTTGGATGGTGCGTTGTGCACTCTAGGACAGGAGGTACAGAGAGGGGTAATCAGCATGTTGAGTGGTGCGTCTGTGCACTAAAGGACAGGAGGGACAGAGAAGGGTAATCAGCATGTTGGGTGGTGCATTTGTGCACTAAAGGACAGGAGGGACAGAGAAGTTTAATCAGCATGTTTGGTGGTGCATTTGTGCACTGAAAGACACGAGGGACAGGGAAGGGTAATCAGCATGGTGGGTGGTGCGTTTGTGCACTAAAGGACAGGAGGGACAGAGAAGGGTGATCCGCATGTTGGGTGGTGCGTTTGCGCACTGAAGGACAGGAGGTACAGAGAATGGTTATTGGCATGTTGCGTGGTGAGTTTGTGCACTAAAGGACAGGAGGGACAGAGAGGAGTAATCAGCATGTTGGGTGGTGCGTTTTCCCTCTAAAAGACAGGAGGGACAGAGAAGGGTAAGCAGCCTGTTAGGTGGTGCGTTTCTGCACTAAAGGACAGGAGGGACAGAGAAGGGTCATTAGCATGTTGGGTGGTGCGTTTGTGCACTAAAGGACAGGAAGGATGGAGGATGGTCTTCCGCATGTTGGGTGGTGCGTTTCTGCACTAAAGGACAGGAGGGACAGAGAAGGGTGATCCGTATGTTGGGTGGTGCGTTTGTGTACTGAAGGACAGGAGGTACAGAGAATGGTAATTGGCATGTTGCATGGTGAGTTGGTGCACAAAAGGACAGGAGGGACAAAGAAGGGTAATCAGCATGTTGGGTGGTGCATTTGTGCCCTAAAGGACAGGAGGGACAGAGAAGTGTAATCAGCATGTTTGGTGGTGCATTTGTGCACTGAAAGACAGGAGGGACAGAGAAGGGTAATCAGCATGTTGGGTGGTGCATTTGACCACTAAAGGACAGGAAGGAAAGTGAATGGTAATCAGCATGTTGGGTAGTGCTTTTGTGCACTTAAGGACAGGAGGGACAGAGAAGGGTCATCAGCATGTTGGGTGGTGCATTTGTGCACTAAAGGACAGGAGGGACAGAGAAGGGTACAGCATGTTAAGGGCCCACCAAAGGACAGGAGGGACAGAGAAGGGTGACAGCATGTTGGGTGGTGCACTAAAGGACAGGAGGGACAGAGAAGGGTCATCAGCATGTTGGGTGGTGCGTTTATGCACTAAAGGACAGGAAGGAGGAGGAGGGTGTTCAGCATGTTGGATGGTGTGTTGTGCACTCAAGGACAGGAGGTACAGAGAGGGGTAATCAGCATGTTGAGTGGTGCGTTTGTGCACTAAAGGACTGGAGGGACAGAGAAGGGTAATCAACATGTTGTGTGGTGCATTTGTGCACTAAAGGACAGGAGGGACAGAGAAGGGTGATCAGTGTTGGGTGGTGCGTTTGTGCCCTGAAGGACAGGAGGTACAGAGAATGGTAAATGGCATGTTGTGTGGTGAGTTTGTGCACTAATGGACAGGAGGGACAGAGAGGAGTAATCAGCATGTTGGGTGGTGCATTTGCCCTCTAAAAGACAGGAGGGACAGAGAAGGGTCATCAGCATGTTAGGTGGTGCGATTCTGCACTAAAAGACAGCAGGGACAGAGAAGGGTCATTAGCATGTTGGGTGGTGCGTTTGTGCACTAAGGATGTTGGAGGAGAGTCTTCCGCATGTTGGGTGGTGCGTTTCTGCACTAAAGGACAGGAGGGACAGAGAAGAGTAATCAGCATTTTGGGTCGTTCTTTTGTGCACTAAAGGACAGGAGGGACAGAGAGGGGTAATCCGCATGTTGAGTGGTGCGTCTGTGCACTAAAGGACAGCAGGGACAGAGAAGGGTGATCCGCATGTTGGGTGGTGCGGTTGTGCACTGAAGGACAGGAGGGACAGGGAAGGGTATTCAGCATGTTGGGTGGTGCGTTTGTGCACTAAAGGACAGGAGGGACAGAGAAGGGGTAATCAGCATGTTTGGTGGTGCGTTTGCCCACAAAAGGACAGGAAGGAAAGTGAATGGTAATCAGAATGTTGGGTTGTGCTTTTGTGCACTAAAGGACAGGAGTGACAGAGGAGGGCCATCAGCATGTTGGGTGGTTCGTTTGTGCACTAAAGGACACGAGGGACAGAGAAGGGTCATCAGCATTTTGTATGGTGCATTTGTGCACTAAAGGACAGGAGGGACAGAGAAGGGTAATCAGCATGTTGGGTGGTGCGTTTGCCCACAAAAGGACAGGAAGGAAAGTGAATGGTAATCAGATGTTGGGTAGGTGCTTTTTGGCACAAAGGACAGGAGGACAGAGGATGTCAGCATGTTGGGTGGTGTGTTTGCGCACTAAAGGACACGAGGGACAGAGAAGGGTCATCAGCATGTTGGATGGTGCGTTTGTGCACTAAAGGACAGGAGGGACATAGAAGGGTAGTCAGCATGTTGGGTGGTGCGTTTGTGGACGAAAGGACAGGAGGGACAGAGAAGGGTCATCAGCATGTTGGGTGGTGCGTTTATGCACTAAAGGACAGGAGGGGCAAAGAAGGATAGTCAGCATGTTGGGTGGTACGTTTGTGCACTAAAGGACAGGAGGGACAGAGAAGGGTAATCAAAATGTTGTGTGGTGCATTTGTGCACTAAAGGACAGGAGGGACAGAGAAGGGTGATCCGAAAGTTGGGTGGTGCGTTTGTGCACTGAAGGACAGGAGGTAAAGAGAATGGTAAATGGCATGTTGTGTGGTGAGTTTGTGCACTAATGGACAGGAGGGACAGAGAGGAGTAATCAGCATGTTGGGTGGTGCATTTGCCCTCTAAAAGACAGGAGGGACAGAGAAGGGTCATCAGCATGTTGAGTGGTGCGTCTGTGCACTAAAGGACAGCAGGGACAGAGAAGGGTGATCCGCATGTTGGGTGGTGCGGTTGGTGAAGGACAGGAGGGACAGAGAAAGGGTATTCAGCATGTTGGGTGGTGCGCTTTGTGCACTAAAGGACAGGAGGGACAGAGAGGGTAATCAGCCTGTTGGGTGGTGCGTTTGTGCACTAAAGGACAGGAGGGACAGAGAAGGGTGATCCGCATGTTGGGTGGTGCGTTTGTGTACTGAAGGACAGGAGGTACAGAGAATGGTAATTGGCATGTTGCGTGGTGAGTTGGTGCACAAAAGGACAGGAGGGACAAAGAAGGGTAATCAGCATGTTGGGTGGTGCATTTGTGCACTAATGGACAGGAGGGCCAGAGAGGGGTAATGAGCATGTTGGGTGGTGCGTTCGCCCTCTAAAAGACAGGAGGGACAGAGAATGGTAATCAGCATGTTGGGTGGTGCGTTTGTGCACTAAAGGACAGGAGGGACAGAGAAGGGTAATCAGCATGTTGGGTGGTTCCTTTGTGCACTAAAGGACAGGAAGGATGGAGGAGGGTCTTCCGCATGTTGGGTGGTGCGTTTGCAAAATAAAGGACAGGAGGGACAGAGAAGGGTCATCAGCATGTTGGGTGGTGCGTTTGCCCACTAAAGGACAGGAAGAAAGTGAATGGTAATCAGTATGTTGGGTTGTGCTTTTGTGCACTTAAGGACAGGAGTGACAGAGGAGGGCCATCAGCATATTGGGTGGTGCGTTTGTGCATTAAAAGACAGGAGGGACAGAGAAGGGTAATCAGCATGTTGGGTGGTGCTTTTATGCACTAAAAGACAGGAGGGAGAGAGTAGGGTAATCAGCATGTTGGGTGGTCCGTTTGTGCACTAAAGGACAGGAGGTACAGAGAAGGGTAATCAGCATGTTGGGTGGTGCGTTTGTGCACTAAAGGACAGGAGGGACAGAGTAGGGTAATCAGCATGTTGGGTGGTGCATTTGTGCACTAAGGGACAGGAGGTACAGAGAAGGGTAATCAGCATGTTGGGTGGTGCGTTTATGCACTAAAGGACAGGAGGTACAGAGAAGGGTCATCAGCATGTTGGACGGTGCGTTTGTGCACTAAAAGACAGGAGGTACAGAGAAGGGTAATCAGCATGTTGTGTGGTGCGTTTGTGCACTAAAGGACAGGAGGGAGAGAGTAGGGTAATCAACAAGTTAGGTGGTGCATTTGTGCACTAAAGGACAGGAGGGAGAGAGAAAGGTAATCAGCATGTTGGTTGCTGCATTTGTGCACTATTTGACAGGACAGACAGAGAAGAGTAATCAGTATGTTAGGTGGTGCATTTGTGCACTAATGGACAGGAGGGACAGAGAAGGGTAATCAACATGTTGCGTGGTGCGTTTGCCACCTAAAGGACAGGAGGGACCGTGGAGGGTCTTTAGCATGTTGGATGGTGCGTTTGTGCACTATAGGACAGGAAGTACAGAGAGGGGTAATCAGCATGTTGAGTGGTGCGTTTGTGCACTAATGGACAGGAGGGACAGAGAGGAGTAATCAGCATGTTGGGTGGTGCATTTGCCCTCTAAAAGACAGGAGGGACAGAGAAGGGTCATCAGCATGTTAGGTGGTGCGTTTCTGCACTAAAAGACAGGAGGGACAGAGAAGGGTCATTAGCATGTTGGGTGGTGCGTTTGTGCACTAAAGGACAGGAAGTATGGAGGAGAGTCTTCCGCATGTTGGGTGGTGCGTTTCTGCACTAAAGGACAGGAGGGACAGAGAAGAGTAATCAGCATTTTGGGTCGTTCGTTTGTGCACTAAAGGACAGGAGGGACAGAGAGGGGTAATCAGCATGTTGAGTGGTTTAAAGGACAGCAGGGACAGAGGAGGGTGATCCGCATGTTGGGTGGTGCGGTTGTGCACTGAAGGACAGGAGGGACAGGGAAGGGTATTCAGCATGTTGGGTGGTGCGTTTGTGCACTAAAGGACAGGAGGGACAGAGAGGGGTAATCAGCATGTTGGGTGGTGCGTTTGTGCACTAAAGGACAGGAGGGACAGAGAAGGGTGATCCGCATGTTGGGTGGTGCGTTTGTGTACCGACAGGAGGGTAAAAGAATGGTACATGTTGAGTTGGTGCACAAAAGGACAGGAGGGACAAAGAAGGGTAATCAGCATGTTGGGTGGTGCATTTGTGCACTAATGGACAGGAGGGCCAGAGAGGGGTAATGAGCATGTTGGGTGGTGCGTTCGCCCTCTAAAAGACAGGAGGGACAGAGAATGGTAATCAGCATGTTAGGTGGTGCGTTTCTGCACTAAAGGACAGCAGGGACAGAGAAGGGTCATTAGGATGTTGGGTGGTGCGTTTGTTCATTAAAAGACAGGAGGGACAGAGAAGGGTAATCAGCATGTTGGGTGGTTCCTTTGTGCACTAAAGGACAGGAAGGATGGAGGAGGGTCTTCCGCATGTTGGGTGGTGCGTTTGCAAACTAAAGGACAGGAGGGACAGAGAAGGGTCATCAGCATGTTGGGTGGTGCGTTTTATGCACTAAACGACAGGAAGAAAGTCAATGGTAATCAGCATGTTGGGTTGGGTGCACTTAAGGACAGGAGTGACAGAGGAGGGCCATTATTGTGCACTAAAAGACAGGAGGGACAGAGAAGGGTAATCAGCATGTTGGGTGGTGCGTTTGTGCACTAAAGGACAGGAGGGACAGAGAAGGGTAATCAGCATGTTGGGTGGTGCGTTTGAGCACTAAGGGACAGGAGGTACAGAGAAGGGTAATCAGCATGTTGGGTGGTGCGTTTATGCACTAAAGGACAGGAGGGACAGAGAAGGGTCATCAGCATGTTGGGTGGTGCGTTTGTGCACTAAAAGACAGGAGGTACAGAGAAGGGTAATCAGCATGTTGTGTGGTGCGTTTGTGCACTAAAGGACAGGAGGGAGAGAGTAGGGTAATCAACAAGTTAGGTGGTGCATTTGTGCACTAAAGGACAGGAGGGAGAGAGAAAAGTAATCAGCATGTTGGTTGCTGCATTTGTGCACTATTGGACAGGACGGACAGAGAAGAGTAATCAGTATGTTGGGTGGTGCATTTGTGCACTAATGGACAGGAGGGACAGAGAAGGGTAATCAACATGTTGCGTGGTGCGTTTGCCACCTAAAGGACAGGAGGGACCGTGGAGGGTCTTTAGCATGTTGGATGGTGCGTTTGTGCACTATAGGACAGGAAGTACAGAGAGGGGTAATCAGCATGTTGAGTGGTTCGTTTGTGCACAAAAGGACAGGAGGGACTGAGAAGGGTAATCAGCATGTTGGGTGGTGCATTTGTGCGCTAAACGACAGGAGGGACGGAGAAGGGTCTTCAGCATGTTGGATGTTGCGTTTGTGCACTATAGGACAGGAGGTACAGAGTGGGGTAATCAGCATGTTGAGTGGTGCGTTTGTGCACTAAAGGACAGGAGTGACAGAGAATGGTAATCAGCATTTTGGGTGGTGCGTTTGTGCACTAAAGGACAGTAGGTACAGAGAAGAGTAATCAGCATTTTGGGTGATCCGTTTGCCCACGAAAGGATAGGAGGGACAGAGAAGGGTCATCGGCATGTTGGGTGGTGCGTTTGCCCACGAAAGGATAGGAGGGACAGAGAAGAGTAATCAGCATGTTGGGTGCTACGTTTGTGCACTAAAGGACAGGAGGGACAGAGAAGGGTCTTCAGCATGTTGGGTGGTGTGTTTGTGCACTAAAGAACAGGAGGTACAGAGAAGGGTAATCAGCATGTTGGGTGGTGCGTTTGTGCAATAAAGGACAGGAGGGACAGAGTAGGGTAATAAACATGTTGGGTGGTGCGTTTGTACACTAAAGGACAGGAGGGACATAGACGGGTAATCAGCATGTTGGTTGGTGCATTTGTGCACTAATGGACCGGAGGGACAGAGAAGGGTAATCAACATGTTGCGTGGTGCGTTTTCCCACTAAAGGACAGGAGGGACGGAGGAGGGTCTTCAGCATGTTGGATGGTGCGTTTGTGCACTATAGGACAGGAGGTACAGAGTGGGGTAATCAGCATGTTGAGTGGTGCGTTTGTGCACTAAAGGACAGGAGGGACAGAGAATGGTAATCAGCATGTTGGGTGGTGCGTTTGTGCACTAAAGGACAGTAGGGACAGAGAAGAGTAATCAGCATTTTGGGTGATGCGTTTGCCCACGAAAGGATAGGAGGGACAGAGAAGGGTCATCAGCATGTTGGGTGGTGCGTTTGCCCACGAAAGGATAGGAGGGACAGAGAAGAGTAATCAGCATGTTGGGTGCTACGTTTGTGCACTAAAGGACAGGAGGGACAGAGAAGGGTCTTCAGCATGTGGGGTGGTGTGTTTGTGCACTAAAGAACAGGAGGTACAGAGAAGGGTAATCAGCATGTTGGGTGGTGCGTTTGTGCAATAAAGGACAGGAGGAACAGAGTAGGGTAATCAACATGTTGGGTGGTGCGTTTGTACACTAAAGGACAGGAGGGACATAGAAGGTTAATCAGCATGTTGGTTGGTGCATTTGTGCACTAACGGACCGGAGGGACAGAGAAGGGTAATCAACATGTTGCGTGGTGCGTTTGCCCACTAAAGGACAGGAGGGACGGAGGAGGGTCTTCAGCATGTTGGATGGTGCGTTTGTGCATTATAGGACAGGAGGTACAGAGTGGGGTCATCAGAATGTTGAGTGGTGCATTTGTGCACTAAAGAACAGGAGGGACAGAGAAGGGTAATGAGCATGTTGGTTGGTGCATTTGTGCACTTAAGGACAGGAGGGACAGAGAAGGGTAATCAACATGTTGGGGTTTGCCCACCAAAGTACAGGTGGGGAGGAGGGTCTTCAGCATGATGGATGGTGCGTTTGTGCACCATAGGACAGGACACAGAAAGGGGTAATCAGCATGTTGAGTGGTGCGTTTGTGCACTAAAGGACAGGAGGGACAGAGAAGGGTATTCAGCATGTTGGGTGGTGTGTTTGTGCACTAAAGGACAGTATGTACAGAGAAGAGTAATCAGCATTTTGGGTGGTGCGTTTGCCCACTAAAGGACAGGAGGGGACAGAGAAGGGTCATCAGCATGTTGAATGGTGCGTTTGTGCACTATAGGACAGGAGGTACAGAGAGGGGTAATCAGCATGTTGAGTGCTGCGTTTGTGCACTAAAGGACAGGAGGGACAGAGAATGGTAATCAGCATGTTGGGTTGTGCTTTTGTGCACTAAGGACAGGAGGACAGAGGAGGGCCATCAGCATATTGGGTGGTGCTTCAACATTAAAAGACAGGAGGGACAGAGAAGGGTAATCAGCATGTTGGGTGGTGCTTTTATGCACTAAAAGACAGGAGGGAGAGAGTAGGGTAATCAGCAAGTTGGGTGGTGCGTTTGTGCACTAAAGGACAGGAGGGACAGAGTAGGGTAATCAGCATGTTGGGTGGTGCATTTGTGCACTAAGGGACAGGAGGTACAGAGAAGGGTAATCAGCATGTTGGGTGGTGCGTTTGTGCACTAAAGGACAGGAGGTACAGAGAAGGGTCATCAGCATGTTGGGTGGTGCGTTTGTGCACTAAAAAGATACAGGAGGTACAGAGAAGGGTAATCAGCATGTTGTGTGGTGCGTTTGTGCACTAAAGGACAGGAGGGAGAGAGTAGGGTAATCAACAATTAGGTGGTGCATTTGTGCACTAAAGGACAGGAGGGAGAGAGAAAAGTAATCAGCATGTTGGTTGCTGCATTTGTGCAATGTTGGACAGGACGGACAGAGAAGGGTAATCAGTATGTTGGGTGGTGCATTTGTGCACTAATGGACAGGAGGGACAGAGAAGGGTAATCAACATTTTGCGTGGTGCGTTTGCCACCTAAAGGACAGGAGGGACCGTGGAGGGTCTTTAGCATGTTGGATGGTGCGTTTGTGCACTATAGGACAGGAGGTACAGAGAGAGGTAATCAGCATGTTGAGTGGTTCGTTTTTGCAGAAAAAAAAAGGAGGGACTGAGAAGGGTAATCAGCATGTTGGGTGGTGCATTTGTAAACTACAGGACGGAGAAGAGCATGTTGATGTTGCGACTATAGGACAGGAGGTACAGAGTGGGAATAATCAGCATGTTGAGTGGTGCGTTTGTGCACTAAAGGACAGGAGTGACAGAGAAGGGTAAGCAGCATGTTGGGTGGTGCGTTTGTGCACTAAAGGACAGTAGGTACAGAGAAGAGTAATCAGCATTTTGGGTGATGCGTTTGCCCACGAAAGGATAGGAGGGACAGAGAAGGGTCATCAGCATGTTGGGTGGTGCGTTTGCCCACGAAAGGATAGGAGGGACAGAGAAGAGTAATCAGCATGTTGGGTGCTACGTTTGTGCACTAAAGGACAGGAGGGACAGAGAAGGGTCTTCAGCATGTTGGGTGGTGTGTTTGTGCACTAAAGAACAGGAGGTACAGAGAAGGGTAATCAGCATGTTGGGTGGTGCGTTTGTGCAATAAAGGACAGGAGGGACAGAGTAGGGTAATAAACATGTTGGGTGGTGCGTTTGTACACTAAAGGACAGGAGGGACATAGAAGGGTAATCAGCATGTTGGTTGGTGCATTTGTGCACTAATGGACAGGAGGACAGAGAAGGGTAATCAGTATGTTGCGTGGTGCGCTTGCCCACTAAAGGACAGGAGGGACATAGAAGGGTAATCAGCATGTTGGTTGGTGCATTTGTGCACTAATGGACCGGGAGGGACAGAGAAGGGTAATCAACATGTTGGGGCACTTGCCCACCAAAGGACAGGAGGCAATGGAGGAGGGAGCATGTTGGATGGGTTTGCATTATAGGACAGGAGGTACAGTGGGGTGAATGTTGACTGGTGCATTTCTGCACTTAAGAACAGGAGGGACAGAGAGAAGGGTAATGAGCATGTTGGTTGGTGCATTTGTGCACCAAAGGACCGGAGGGACAGAGAAGGGTAATCAACATGTTAAGTGGGCGCTTGCCACAAAGACAGGTGGGACGGAGGAGGGTCTTCAGCATGATGGATGGTGCGTTTGTGCACCATAGGACAGGAGGTACAGAAAGGGGTAATCAGCATGTTGAGTGGTGCGTTTGTGCACTAAAGGACAGGAGGGACAGAGAAGGGTATTCAGCATGTTGGGTGGTGTGTTTGTGCACTAAAGGACAGTAGGTACAGAGAAGAGTAATCAGCATTTTGGGTGTGCGTTTGCCCACTAAAGGACAGGAGGGACAGAGAAGGGTCATCAGCATGTTGGGTGGTGCGATTTGTGTACTAAAGGACAGGAGGGACTGAGGAGGGTCTTCAGCATGTTGGATGGTGCGCGTTGTGCACTAAAGGACAGGAAGGACAGAGAAGTGTAGTCAGCATGTTGGGTGGTGCGTTTGTGCACTAAAGGACAGGAGGTACAGAGAAGGGTAATCAGCATGTAGTGTGGTTTGTTTGTGCAACAAAGGACAGGAGGGACAGAGTTGGGTAATCAACATGTTAAGGACAAAGGACATGAGGACAGAGAAGGGTAATCAGCATGTTGGTTTGTGCATTTGTGCACCAATGGACAGGAGGGACAGAGAAGGGTAATCAACATGTTGTGGTGCACTTGCCCACTAAAGGACAGGAGGGACGGAGGAGGGTCTTCAGCATGTTGGATGGTGCGTTGGGACAAGAGGTACAGAGTGGGGTTCAGAATGTTGAGTGGTGCATTTGTGCAAAAGGACAGGAGGGACAGAGAAGGGTAATGAGCATGTTGGTTGGTGCATTTGTGCACTAATGGACCGGACAGGAGAAGGGTACAGAGAACAGGTGGGACGGAGGAGCGCTTCAGCATGTTGGATGGTGCGTTTGTGCACCAAAGGACAGGAGGGACAGAGAAGGGTAATCAGCATGTTGGGTGGTGCATTTGCCCTAAAGGACAGGAGGTACAGAGAAGAGTAATCAGCATTTTTGGGTGGTGCGTTTGCCAAAAAGGACAGGAGGGACTGAGAAGGATTCAGCATGTTTGGTGGTGCATTTGCCCACTGAAAGACAGGAGGGACAGAGAAAGGGCATCAGCATGTTGGGTGCTGCATTTGCCCACTAAAGGACAGGAGGGACAGAGAAGGTAATCAGCATGTTGGGTGGTGCATTTGTGCACTAAAGGACAGGAAGGATGTGAGGAGGGCCAATCAGCATGTTGGGTGGTTTGTGCACTAAGGACAGGAGGACAGAGAAGGGTAATCAGCATGTTGGGTGGTGCGTTTGTGCACTAAAGGACAGGAGGGACAGAGAAGGGTTTCAGCATGTTGGGTGGTGCGTTTGCACTAAAGGACAGGAGGGACAGAGAAGGGTGAATCAGCATGTTGTGTGGTGCATTTGTGCACTAAAGGACAGGAGGGACAGAGAAGGGCCATCAGCATGTTGGGTGGTGCGTTTGTGCACTGAAGGACAGGAGGTACAGAGAATGGTAATCAGGACATGTTGGGTGGTGCGTTTGTGCACTAAAGGACAGGAGGGACAGAGAAGAGTAATCAGCATGTTGGGTGGTGCGTTTGTGCACTAAAAGACAGGAGGGACAGAGAAGGGTAATCAGCATGTTGGGTGGTGCCTTTGTGCACTGGAAGGACAGGAGGGACAGAGAAGGGTCATCAGCATGTTGGGTGGTGTATTTGTGCACTTAAAGACAGGAGGGACAGAGAAGGGTCTTCAGCATGTTGGGTGGTGCATTTGTGCACTAAAGGACAGGAGGGACAGAGAAGGGTGATCAGCATTTTGGGTGAGTGAGTAACGTTTGTGCACTAAAGGACAGGAGGGACAGAGAAGGGTAATCAGCATGTTGGGTGGTGCGTTTGTGCACTGAAGGACAGGAGGGACAGGGAAGGGTATTCAGCATGTTGGGTGGTGCGTTTGTGCACTAAAGGACAGGAGGGACAGAAGGGTAATCAGCATGTTGGGTGGTGCGTTTGTGCACTAAAGGACAGGAGGGACAGAGAAGGGTGATCACCATGTTGGGTGGTGCGGAGGTGTGCACTGAAGGACAGGAGGGACAGAGAAGGGTAATCAGCATGTTGGGTGGTGCGTTTGTGCACTAAAGGACAGGAGGGACAGAGAAGGGTAATCAGCATGTTGGGTGGTGCATTTGTGCACTAAAAGACAGGAGGGACAGAGAAGGGTAATCAGCATGTTGGGTGGTGCGTTTGTGCACTAAAGGACAGGAGGGACAGAGAAGGGTAATCAGCATGTTGGGTGGTGCGTTTGTGCACTAAAGGACAGGAGGGACAGAGAAGGGTCATCAGCATGTTGGGTGGTGCGTTTGTTCACTAAAAGACAGGAGGGACAGAGAAGGACATGTTGGGTGGGACTAAAGACAAGGGATAAGATGGGTCATCAGCATGTTGGGTGGTGTGTTGCAAAACTAAAGGACAGGAGGGACAGAGAATGGTAATCAGCATGTTGGGTTGTGCTTTTGTGCACTTAAGGACAGGAGTGACAGAGGAGGGCCATCAGCATATTGGGTGGTGCGTTTGTGCATTAAAAGACAGGAGGGACAGAGAAGGGTAATCAGCATGTTGGATGGTGCTTTTATGCACTAAAAGGACAGGAGGGAGAGAGTAGGGTAATCAGCATGTTGGGTGGTGCGTTTATGCACTAAAGGACAGGAGGGACAGAGAAGGGTAATCAGCATGTTGGGTGGTGCATTTGTGCACTAAAGGACAGGAGGACAGAGAAGGGTAATCAGCATGTTCGGTGGTGCATTTGTGCACTAAAGGACAGGAGGGACAGAGAAGGGTAATCAGCATGTTGGGTGGTGCGTTTTATGCACTAAAGGACAGGAGGTACAGAGAAGGGTCATCAGCATGTTGGGACGGTGCGTTTGTTCACTAAAAGATAGGAGGTACAGAGAAGGGTAATCAGCATGTTGTGTGGTGCGTTTGTGCACCAAAGGACAGGAGGGAGAGAGTAGGGTAATCAACAATTAGGTGGTGCATTTGTGTACTAAAGGACAGGAGGGAGAGAGAAGGTAATCAACATGTTGGTTGCTGCATTTGTGCAATGTTGGACAGGACGGACAGAGAAGGGTAATCAGTATGTTGGGTGGTGCATTTGTGCACTAATGGACAGGAGGGACAGAGAAAGGGTAATCAACATTTTGCGTGGTGCGTTTGCCACCCTAAAGGACAGGAGGGACGTGGAGGGTCTTTAGCATGTTGGATGGTGCGTTGTGCACTATAGGACAGGAGGCACAGAGAGAGGTAATCAGCATGTTGAGTGGTTCGTTTTTGCAGAAAAAAAAAGGAGGGACTGAGAAGGGTAATCAGCATGTTGGGTGGTGCATTTGTGCGCTAAACCACAGGAGGGACGGAGAGAAGGTCTTCAGCATGTTGGATGTTGCGTTTCTGCACTATAGGACAGGAGGTACAGAGTGGGGTAATCAGCATGTTGAGTGGTGCGTTTGTGCACTAAAGGACAGGAGTGACAGAGAAGGGTAAGCAGCATGTTGGGTGGTGCGTTTGTGCACTAAAGGACAGTAGGTACAGAGAAGAGTAATCAGCATTTTGGGTGATGCGTTTGCCCACGGAAGGATAGGAGGGACAGAGAAGGTCATCTAAAGCATGTTGCGGTGCGCTTGCCCACGAAAGGATAGGGAGGACAGAGAAGAGTAATCAGCATGTTGGGTGCTACGTTTATTGCACTAAAAGGACAGGAGGGACAGAGAAGGGTCTTCAGCATGTTGGGTGGTGTGTTTGTGCACTAAAGAACAGGAGGTACAGAGAAGGGTAATCAGCATGTTGGGTGGTGCGCTTGAATAAGGACAGGAGGGACAGAGAGAGGGTAATAAACATGTTGGGTGGGTGCGTTTGTACACTAAAGGACAGGAGGGACATAGAAGGGTAATCAGCATGTTGGTTGGTGCATTTGTGCACTAATGGACCGGAGGGACAGAGAAGGGTAATCAACATGTTGGGGTGGTGGTTGCCCACTAAAGGACAGGAGGGACATAGAAGGGTAATCAGCATGTTGGATTTGGTGCATTTGTGCACTAATGGACGGAGGGGACAGAGAAGGGGTATCAACATGTTGCGTGAATGGTTTACCAAAAGGACAGGAGGTACGGAGGAGTGGCTTCATGTTGGGATGAATGCGTTTGTGCATTATAGGACAGGAGGTACAGAGTGGGGTCATCAGAATGTTGACTGGTGCATTGTGCACTTAAGAACAGGAGGGACAGAGAAGGGCAATGAGCATGTTGGTTGGTGCATTTGTGCACTAAGGACAGAGAGGACAACATGTTAGGGAAATCAACCAAAGGTTGGGACGGGAGGAGTGGCGTGATGGATGCAGCAAGCGGTGCACTATGTGACAAGTACAGGTGGGGTCTTCAGCATGTTGGATGAGATGCGTTTGTACCATAGGACAGGAGGGACAGAGAAGGGTAATCAGCATGTTGGGTGGTGTGTTTGTGCCAAAGGACAGGAGGGACAGAGAAGAGTATTCAGCATGTTGGGGTGTGTTTGCCTACTAAAGGACAGGAGGGACAGAGAAGGGTAATCAGCATTTTGGGTGGTGCGTTTACCCAAAGGACAGGAGGACAGGAGGGGTCATCCAGCATGTTGGATGGTGCGTTTGTGCACTAAAGGACAGGAAGGACTGAGAAGGTCTTCAGTATGTTGGATGGTGCGTTTGTGCACTAAGGACAGGAAGGACAAGGGTAATCAACATGTTGTTTGTTTTGACAACAGACAGGAGGGTCTTCAGGGTGTTGGATGTTGCGTTTGTGCAATAAAGGACAAAAGAGGGACAGAGTGGGGTAATCAGCATGTTGGTTTGGTTTGCATTGACCGGAGGGAAAAAGGACAACATGGAGGGACAGAGGACAGGGTAACGGAGCATGTTGGTTGGTGCATTTATTGCAATAATGGACAGACAGAGGGGCATCAACATGTTGCGTGGTGCATTTGCCCACGAAAGGACAGGAGGGACGGAGGAGCATCCTTGGCAGCATGTTGGTGAATGCGTTTGTGCACTAAAGGACAGGAGGGGACAGAGAAGGTATTCAACATGTTAGATTGGTGTCTTTGGCACTAAAGGAGAGTAGGTACAGAGAAGAGTAATCAACATTTGGGTTGCCTGAAAGGACAGGAGGGACTGAGAAGGATCATCAGCATGTTTGGTGGTGCATTTGTGCACTGAAGACAGGAGAAGGGACAGGAAGGGTAATCAGCATGTTGGGTGCTGCATTTGCCCATAAAGGACAGGAAGGAAAGTGAATGGTAATCAGCATGTTGGGGTGGTCTTTTGTGCACTAAGCGACAGGATTGACAGAGGAGACCATCAGCATATTGGGTGATAACGTTTGTGCACTAAAAGGACAGGAGGGACAGAGAAGGGTGATCAGCATGTGTGGTGCATTTGTGCACTAAAGGACAGGAGGGACAGAGAAGGGTGATCACATGTTGGGTGGTGCGTTACGTACTGAAGGACAGGAGAGGTACAGAAATGAGTAAATCAGCATGTTGGGGGTGCGCTTTGCCATAAAGGACAGGAGGGACAGAGAAGGGTATCAGCATGTTGGGTGGTGCGTTTGTGCACTAAGGACAGGAGGGACAGAGAAGGGTAATCAGCATGTTGTGGTGCGTTTGTGCACTAAAGGACAGGAGGACAGAGAAGGGTAATTCAGCATGTTGGGTGGTGCGTTGTGCACAAAGGACAGGAGGTGACAGAGAAGGTATCAGCATGTTGGGTGGTGCGTTTGTCACTAAAGGACAGGAGGACAGAGAAGGGTATCAGCATGTTGGGTGAGTGCTTTTGTGCACTAAAGGACAGGAGGACAGAGAAGGGTAATCAGCATGTTGGGTGGTGCGTTTGCACTAAGGACAGGAGGACAGAGAAGGGTAATCAGCATGTTGGGTGATGCGTTTGTGCACTAAAGGACAGGAGGGACAGAGAAGGGTAATCAGCATGTTGGGTGGTGCGCTTTGTGCACTAAGGACAGGGGACAGAGAAGGGGAGGGGTAATCAGGATTTTGGGTTGTGCATTTGCCCAATAATGGACAGGATGGAAAGAGAAGGGTCATCAGCATGTTGCGTGGTGCGTTTGTATACTCAAGGACAGGAGGGACAGAGGAGGGACTTGAGCATGTTGGGTGGTGCATTTGTGCACTATAGGACAGGAGGGACAGAGGATCATCAGCATGTTGGGTGGTGCGTTTGTGCACTAAAGGACAGGAGGGACAGAGAAGGGTGATCAGCATGTTGGGTGGTGCGTTTGTGTACTAAAGGACAGGAGGTACAGAGAGGGTAATCAGCATTTTGGGGGTGCGTTTGCCCACTAAAGGACAGGAGGGACAGAGAAGGGTCATCAGCATGTTGGGTGGTGCGTTTGTGCACTAAAGGACAGGAGGGACAGAGAACGGTAATCAGCATGTTGTGTGCTATGTTTGTGCACTAAAGGACAGGAGGTACAGAGAAGAGTAATCAGCATGCATTGAGCAAAAATAGCTGTTTTAGCGCCAGAGGTTAAACCCATTATTCCACTGAGGTTAGTCAATTGTTGCCTCCCATGCGGACCTCGGGCCCATAGCTGGTAATAAGGGGGGAAAACTTTCCCCCCCCCAACATCCTGTGTACAGCCACTTGGATTATTCCAAATTGACGAGGGAGATCCAAATTGTAGCCAGAGCTCAGGGGTAGAGACTAATGTGAGCAGTTAGCCACGAGTGTGTTGTTTCGTGAGTAATTTGAACGGTTAGCCCGACCAAAAGCGTTTGCAAAGGATGTGGGTGAGCGAGGGGAAAGGGTTTGGAAAAAAAATGTGTACAGGACCCCTTTAGCTGTAATGGTGCCGAAACTGCTATATCTGCCCTGTGGGAAGGACTTGACAGACACAGTGTTAAACTAACTCTGTCTGTAAACAGAACTGGTTTAAACAAACAAATCCCAAGCAAAGGGGAAGCACTGGCTCACCAAAATGGTCGGAAGCCCACCCATTCCATCAGGGGAAAAATTTTGATGAAACTACTTGCAAATTAAAAGTGACAGTCTCTATTATAAGCTTTCCTTTGTTTAAATGTACCCCAATGAGCCTGGGATACGGAGTTAAGAAGAGTCGGTGGCCAAACGGTTATGGTCTGTGCTACTTTTCTCCATTGCACAAAATCAGACGTGTGCTCATCAGTCAGGGCCCAAGGCCACATTAATATGCTTCTTTCAGCCATTCAGTGCGAATTTCCAAAGGCTAAAAAAATGAATGAGGTTCTTTCATATTAAAATTTTGTTTTGTTTTAAACCGACAGGCTGCATTTTGCTTTTTTAATGGGGGCATACCATGAAAAATAACTCGACCTGAGGGACCCCTTTCCGACAAACACGAGGCTAATTCAGCCATTCACATAAACCTGCAAATAATTTTCCATAAACCCAGAATCAAGCTTTCCCAATAAGCCTGCGAATTTACAGTCATTCACATAAACCTGAACCAATCAGAGTCATTCACATAAACCCGACCAATCCAGTCATTCCATAAACCTGCACCAATCACAGTATTCAAAAACCCCAAATCGAGTCATTCACAAAACCTGAACCAATCAGAGTCATTCACATAAACCTGCACCAATCACAGTTTTTACAAAACCTGACAACCCAGTCATTCAATAAACCTGAACCAACAAGTCATTCACAAACCTGCACCAACAATTTTCCACATAAACCTAAACCAATCAAGTCATTCAAAAACCCTGCACCAATCACAGTCATTCACATAACCGACCAATCACATTTCCATAGACCTGCACCAATCACAGTCATTCAATAGACCTGCCCCAAACACAGTCATTCACATAAACCTGCCCCCAAATCACAGTCATGCATTTAAACCTGAACCAATCACAGCCGGTGAGCCAACCAATCACAGTTATTCATGAACCCCCCAAATTTAGTTTCATGTAAACCAGAACCAGCCCCAATATTCATAGAACCCTGAGCCAACCCCAGCCCCACCATTCACATAAACCCAAACCAATAAAGGGGTTTTTCAAAGTCGGCAACACGAAGCAGAATGTATATTTAAACGGCAACAGAGGGCTGAACGCCTGTCACGAAGCGTGAAACATGGCAGCCGAGAGGCCATTTTTGCGCTTTTTTGGAAAAATTTTTTGGGGTGATGAAAATTTAAAATTTGGCTTGTTTTTAAACGCTGAATTTTTACTTAAAAACATTGCTTGATGTCATCAACCGTGGTGAATACCAAGCAAAGAGATGCTTTTTAAACCCCGGGGGTTTATTGGCACTCCCTTTTTTAAATTCCGCGTTTATATAATGGCAGCTGTTTGGGGTAAACCCTGGCCACCCACCAAACAGGAGAAAAGGGACCAAACCCCGCAGCACCGCTCACCCCCAAATTTGGGAGGAAACGGTGTTAAACCCCGAAACCGAATTAAACTAGGGGCACCGAGTGACTTTGAACGCACCAGTTGTTCAAAAAAACCCCCCCCAATCATTCACAAAGACCTCAATCGAGTTTTAAAAAACTTAACCGTCGCAGTCTTTCTGCACCAATCGTGGAACATTTCATTTCTTCATTCATCATTCAATCATTCAACAGTGAGACGAAAAAAACACAGCCAATCACACGCTTATCCTGAAAACAGTCAAGCCATTTAGACGGTTTTTTCTGCTTATTGACAGAGTGCATCCAATCACAGCCCCATTTTATTCACCACTGAACATAGCAAATAGGGGCAGTTTTAATCACAACTAAACACACTCTAACGTAAACAACTAACTTGAAAATTTTTAGGAATGTCGGGGCCTTTCCGAACCGTGTTTTATAAAAACGCCAGGGCCTCCCCTAAAATTTCAAGATATGTGCTTTAAAAAAATTTAGTTAAGGGGTTAATTTTTTGCACATTTATGCTGTGAATTTTGTGTTTCAATCTAATCAAGGTGACTTAAGGGGAATTTCAACAAACGAGATTAAACACCAGAGCTGAAGATACTGTGGCAAATCACACTGAGCGAGAGTTGAAATCATCATGTGCTGTTTCAGCCCCGGGGGTACAGGGGAAAAACCCCGTATGTATTACCAAACAAGGGCCGCTTTTCTCAGTGGATTTGGGGACAAGAAAAAAAAAAAAATGATTAAATTCAATATCACTGATCTTAATGTGGCTAAAAAGGAAGTCGCTCACCGCTTTATTAAAACAACAACGGTCAGGGGTAAGAGGAATCGAAGATAACCGAAGCACAGGCGTGCGGGGGTGAAAATTGGAAGGGGGGTGGTTCCTGTTGAACTTTTTGGCTTCAGGCTTTTTTTATGAGACGAAAACCAAAAAACCAAGGTGAAAAAAAAGACAAGTTTGAATATTTATACCCCTTTTATGATGCACGCTACGTTTTTTGGGGGCCCCGACACTAGTTGCTGATTTTAACCCCAAACAAACCCTGCAGACACCCCTGTGCCTTCTGCTTTTTTAATATAGTCTGTATATACATTTACTTGGGAGTCATTTTGCAGTTTAGTAACTTGGGAGTCATTTGCTTTTTTAGTAACTGCAGAAAAAAACATGGTTACCAGGACTATATTTTCCCTCCATCGTGGGTAGTCCCAGATTCTGTTCTGCCCCTGAACTGGGATCTTAAAATCACGTGTGAACTGTGGATTACACCTCACTATACCTGGGTTTCAGGTGAGAAAACACCGGTCAATAGTAGCACCAACTGTTCAGTTTATAAACCACAGGATGTTAGCCCCAAATTTACAGTAATCCCCCAAGAAGAAAGTTACTTAAAATAGAAACAGCAGTTGGTAAGACTGGTTTTATTAGACTGCTGGACCAATTTGATTGCTTAGATCAATGGACCAAATAGACCAAACCTGTTACTGGCGATCTACCATTCTGTAGGTTTTACTGAAACCCCTTAGCTTGGTATGTCTGATTGAGCCACCTAAGGGGCAAAGCAGGCTCTGGAGTTACTGAATGGTGTTCTTTGTTAGAGTGTGAGTATATCCACAAGAGGACAGATCTCCAGAAATAGGGTTGGTGACCACTGGTTTGTTTTAAAATTATCCCAGAAATCTCATTTGATCTGTATCACACTGCAAATATCAACCCAGTATGGCCGGCCTATCCCATATCAAATCCTAATGAGCAAGAGTGTGTTAAGTTAAAGGGCCATTTGGGTTAATAGATCGGGGCTATTCAAAAAGCCTGGTGGGGGACCCAAACCCAAACGCTAAACCTGTAACTACAACGTTTTTTTACAAAGACCATGGGGTTGATATAGGGTGTCAGGTGTGTAAGAGTTGGTTGGAGTAAAAGCCTGCACCCACACCCCCTTTCGGGACACGGTTGAATAGTCCTGCAAAGATAGTCCACATACCCTATTTTGACTGGCTAAGGATTTCACGGACTGAATCCCCCAAGGCCCACACTGGCCTCAGAAACCAGAGAAGCCAGAAAACCCTTTTTCTACTTAAATATGGACATCTGAAATCCATTTTCTTCATTGGGTTTTATGCATGAACCCTCTTCACAGGTGGGAAAAGGGGATGCCATTCCCACCCAGTCCTTGTTTTGTTTTCAAAATTTAGGGACCTTCAACCACATAAATTGCACACTGAGGTTGGGCCACCAAAGATACACTGATTGCAGTATTTCATTCGGGGACACTAACCAAACAGTTGTACTGTCATTCACCAACTGGTAAATGCGTAAATGCAGATAAAATTATTCTGGGTTTTTAAAAAAAATTTAGCCTAAAGACCATAAATGGATCCGGAATGGTTTTTCTGGATTAAAAGCCTGATGCATTTTTCCTTTGAGATGTTTCAGAGGTGTGACGCCCAGCCCTATCTGCAGGCTTTCAGGTACCCTCAATCAGCCCCAAAGACTCTTTTCCCCAAAAAGGGGAGGGGGACTTGCGAGTCACTGACTGAAATGATCAGGGGGCAGAAACACACCAAAAAAAGGCAAAATTTTTGGCCCTCCGGGGTTGAACTCTGACACTGCAAACCCAGATGAAGTCACTGTCAGAAAAGTATAACCCCTGATAGCAAAAAAAATTCTCCCGATAATTGTTCCACCGGGGATTACAGCATAAAAATTTATTAGCCAGAATACAGGACTGTTAGTGAAGTCGCTGGCTGATTTTTTATGGCGGAAGAATTACACAAGGACTTTTACTTTTTAGTTCTGGGACTTGACCCCTCTGGTCGCTGATGTGGCTGTAGTTACTGAATAGTCTCCTCAAAACTTGTTTTTGAAATTTGGAACCCGACTCAGACAAGTACTGCTTTGAGCTAATGACACGACTCCCCGTTTTGTCTCTTTCAAACAACAGCTGAGCTTTTTGGGTGCCGCCGGGCAGTGGGAAATTAAATTTTGTCACACTGCCCAATAAAAACCAAAATTTTACGGGGGGGAAAGAGCCTGGATTTGTCTATGATTACATGACTTTTAGCTGAAACTTTTTTGACCATGACCACACCGACAAGAGCAGAGAGCAATACAGATCGGGTAATATCCATGTGGCCGATGTTTTTGTGCCAAAATTTTTTCATTTTTTTTTCATTTGTGCAATACAGTAGTTGTTAGCCCTGCCTGTAAACTACAGACATATTTTAAACAAATTACCCCAGGAAGACATGCTTGACAGACATCCTTTTTACCCGGGGATAAGCGAGCCGGAAGGAGTTTTTGGATGAGACCTCCCCACCACCAATCAATCAGTCAATCAATAAATTTGGGGGCCGTTAGCAAACCAGGGCGGCAAGATAAATATGATCTTGGCCTGATGACCATCCCGTTACAACAGCTTATCCTGGAGTTAAAGAGTGTCACTTTGATTTTTTTTCTGTTTCTGACCCAGGGCATTGGCCGACATGTAATTAAAACCCCCTGAACCGGAGACGATTTTTTGTTTCTATCTAACATGAAGGCAGCAATATCTCAAAGCCATTAGAGGCAGCGAAATAAAAGCACCACTTGCCCCATAAACCTGTAGCCTAACCCCCAGCAGAGTTATCGCCCCCTTCAGGCTTTTTTCGGGGCGGAAACACCAAGTCTAACCTTGGGGTTGGCCACACAAATGACATGATGAATTTTAGCCCCATCAGAATTTTGTTCAAGTTAAAATTTTTATCTCCAGTCAAACATTCAGTGGCCATTTTAAAAGAGCAAAAAGGGAAACTATGTTTGTTTTGTTTGAACCCCCCGTATAGATCATCTTTGTTTTTAGGGGGGGTTTTTTTGCGCAGACATCGAACGATATTTCGAAAAAACCATGACGGGGGGGGCCCAACTTGGTTGTTTGGGCTTGTGTATTTTTCTCCTCCCCCCTTTCCGTTTTTTTCCCTCTCAGATCTTGGGAAACCAAATTTATTTACCCCCATGTTTTGGGAAGGCAAGGCTGCCCTGATTGGCTCCCTTTAGTTGATAATTAACGGGGTTTTTAACCCCCCATTTTTACCCCCATCCAGTTCCAAAAAATGGCACCTTCGGCGACCACCATTCATCTGTATATTTTCATTCTGTTTTTCAATACATATTTTTTAATTTTTAAAAATTTCAAGTAAATAACACGATCAGAACTGGCTGTTTTTTGCAGCCACCCACACAAGGGGAACTTTGCAGGCCCAGAAAGGCCTTTTTTGGAAAAAGGGGGGAGACTGGGGGGGAGGGTCACATGGCAAGGACAAGATCCAACACCTTTTTTGGACATCATAAGGTGTTTTTCCCCCTTTGGTCCCCCAGTAGGGTAGAAAACTGAATAGGTCCCATTATTTTGTCGCACGCCCAGATAACAAACACCGGGTGTTCAGGAGGTAAATGATGCAGGCAGCACGGGCATGTGTGGGGAGATCCTGTTTTTTGACAGAGATGATATCACTGTAAACGTTTTTTTCATAATTTTCCCCCCCAGCACCTGCCACAGCGAAAACCCCTCGAGCCCAGGGCCCCCCCCGAGGTTCCCCTCAGCGTGAGGGCCAGAATGCCAATGTACTAACTAACATATTCCCTGACACACACATCAGTAAAAAGAAGTAAGTAAATAAAAAAAACTGCCGCGATCAGACAATAAAATAAAAATATCTTTTAAGACTGATGACTCAACATCACCCGTGATTTTCCCGCTTTCACAGTTTAGGGGATCTGGTCACACGATGAGACTGCAGTATCGAGGCTGAAGCTCTATGTACACCGTGGGTTTATTGCCTCGCCCTTGTTTTGTTGTGCCCGCCTCTCTAAATGGAGATACGGCAGCATTCCCCTGCTGCTCCCCGCCCGGGCAGCGCCTGCAGGTGGTCTCAGACCCAGCCCCTCCTGCATCAGGGCGCTGCCCTGGCACTGCAGCTGGCGTCCCCACTCCGTCTCGGCCGCCAGCACTGCCTTCCGGATGCTTTGTCCAGCACGGGTCTCCCAGGCGGGTACCTGTTCCGCACAGGTCGATCTTTAATCACCGCTCTCCAAAGCCGCGGCGCCAGACGAGGGGGGGGGGGAGGGGGGGGGGGCGATTGGAATACGGGGAACTCGCCCCGCCCGGGAAAGTACTTGGGGTCCGGGCCGCAGCCCGCTTGTCTCCCGGGGGCGCAGAGTTGGTGGCGCCCGTGGCAGGGCGGCGGTGGCAGACGGGTCGCCGAGGATGCAGCTGGAGAGCGCCAACCGCGCCGTGGGGTGGAAAAAAGGCGAGTACATGAGCATGAAGAGCACGCCGGGGCGGAAGGGAAGATCACGCACAGCGCCGACCGCGAAAAGCCTCGGTTTGTTTGGGGACGGGGGTAAATCCCCAACCCGCTGAGCGTGGCTTCCCCAGAACTCCCGGTAGACGCCGCGGCAGCGGGGCCCTTCACGTGAACCAGCTGAAGATGTAGACGACGCCCGCCACCATGTCGAACACGACCTCCCCACTTGCACGCAGAATTTCGGCCCGCAGTGCACAACCGAAGGCCGGGCGCACCAGTGCAGACGGCGAAGATGCCGGGGCAGAGCTGAAACACGGAGGCGGCAGGGCAAAGGTCACCACGCCGGCGGCGATGGTGAAGAAGTGCCAGCAGAACCGCAGCGCCAGGTGTGACTGAGGGGCTTTTGTCTCTCACGACTGTCCCGCAGCGCTTCTGATACGAGGCCAGCGCCCAGGCCAGGGACACAGCGACGCCACACACCATGCCTGCACCAGGAGTACACACACACACACACACACACACACACACACACACACAAGCCTGTTAGCTCTTTTTCATACCAATACAACAAAACACACCATTTGCACTGCTTTTTAAGGTATGGATGGAGCACACACACACACACGCCACAGACAGACACAGACACGCACACACACACACACTCACAGGCCTGTTTTGTTCATTTCTAACTACACAAAAGCACAAAAAAACACATACACTTTGGTCAGCTGGCTTAAGCCTGTGCAGGGAATACACACACAAGCCTGTTAGCTTTTTTTTCATACCGATACAATAAACACACTTATTCACACTGCTTTTTTGTGCCTGTCTTTTGAACACACACACACGCTGCACACACACACTCACAGGCCTGTTAGCTTTTTCATACGTGTAGCCTACAAGAAACACACACCCATTAACTCTGGTCAGCTGTTTTTATGCCTATGCATGGAACACGCACACACACACACGCATATACACTCACACACACACACACACACACACCTGTTCGCCTACAAAACCCACAGGCTGAGTTCCCTACACGCAAAAGAAAGTTCTGAGTTTACGGTTACAGAATATCCTGTGATTTTTGGATAGTAGCAATATGGGCTTTGCCTACAGATGCCTAAGAACAGTATTGTGTATAACCCCTGCATGCACATGCGAGTATGAGTCACAGTAACAACAGTATTTTCACCCAGTGATACAGTGGCTAACAGAGTCCTCACTGCCAGCCAATCGCTGCCGCTTTTTTTCCCCATGTGAGCCAAAAAGGTTGCCGTGGTGACTGGTCGTACCCTGGCCGCTGCATTGAATGGCCCTGATTTATCCCAATGTCGCCCACAACTCATTTTTACACACAGGTGGAATCTCTTTTCCCACAATGCACTGAGGCCTTAAATCCTGCAGGCTTTTCCCGGTGCCCTGAAACATCGCAGAACTCGAGACGCCCAGTCGAATCGTAATAAAGGCCCGTGTTTCCCAGACTGCGCTGAATTCCGCCTGCCGCGATTTCCTCAGGAAACTGGCGCCGTTTTCAGCAGTTCTGTCCTCAAAAAAGGTGAAAACCTCCTTTTTTTCACTATTTATAATCTAATGAACAAAATGGCATTTAGAAGCATGGAAATTCAAAAGTTGTATGGCAGCCTTCCAGGCTGAATCAAACGCTTTCAAAGACAGCACATGAGCTGCCCATACTTTTTGTTAATGGTTTCCCAAGTCACATGATGACCGCCTCACCGGGCTATTTTAACCACATCAGATAAGACCTCAAAATCTTAACCGCTTAACCTCTCATATCCCTGGCGCAGGCTGGGGCTAATGGGTGCCGCTGATGCGACCTCCGCCTGGGATTCAACACGCAACCCCAGGGCTTCCGGAAAACAGGAGCGTTTGTACTGGCCCGGCGAGGTGCATGCGCGCTTGCATACAAGGCACAGGTGATTCTGCACAAAGACACTGGAGGAGTCTGAGAGACGATGGTGCTCGTGGCTGGTAATTTCAGACAGTTACAGAGAGAACTGCTGAGAATATAAGTTGGGCAGCAATCCCTCAGTGCAAAACCATTATGTGCAGTGCTCTTCCAAATCATTTTGAAAACTAAGGCAGTTGGCAGTTTGCCACAAGATCGGGAGTCGGTATTCCTGGAGAATCTGGAAAAGCGCCGCTCGCCGTCAGGGGCAACGTGTTCCATTACGCCTCGACGATACGAAAGCAAAAAAAATGGGCAAGTGAGCAGCCCCTTTAATTATTTTCACTGCAAAACCACTCCAGCCAAAAAAAATAATAACAACAATATTAATAATAATAATAATAATAATAAATAAAAGGAAACCCATCAGACCCTGTTTCGCTTTTACTGAGCCAAGAAAGTAGAGAATCAGACGGATTCGAGATTATTATCCTCGGCTCACCGCTGACGCCAAGTTACTTGTCTTACCCCTGAAAGGGCCGAATGGGTGCAGGTTTTCATTCCAACCATTCACTTACACAACTCATCCCACCAATCAAATGCTAGATTCTTCAAAAAATCTTAAGTAGAATCAGGTGTGTAACTTATTGGTTGAATGAAGGCATGTATCCACACTAGCGCTTGACTCAGGATGTGATTGAATAAGGACGATAGACCGTGAGTACAGGGCGAATACACTGTGTGGATGGACAGTACAAAGTTGTTTGCCCTTTCATGGTCCAATCATACCAACCCAACAGCCATGGCCAACATTTCCCACAATCTTTGTGTATCGCTTTCCTTTGCTGTCAGAAGATAAGGACTGTAAAACATGGTGTAGCGCACTAATGAGGAGGAACAGCTGTGCTATCTCCAGGCTACTATGACAAGAAGAATTTCATGGAGGTGATGCGCTTGCACACTAAAGGACAGGAGTGACAGAGAAGGGTAATCAGCACATTGGGTGGTGCGTTTGTGCACTAAAGGACAGGAGGGACAGAGAAGGTTAATCAGCATGTTGGGTGGTGCGTTTGTGCACTAAAGGACAGGAGGGACAGAGAAGGGTAATCAGCATGTTGGGTGGTGCGTTTGTGCACTAAAGGACAGGAGGGAGAGAGAAGGGTAATCAGCATTTTGGGGGGTGTGTTGTGGACTAAAGGACAGGAGGGACAGAGAATGGTAATCAGCATTTTGGGGGTGCGCTTTGTGCACTAAAGGACAGGAGGGAGAGAGAAGGGTAATCAACATTTTGGGGGTGGACAGGAGGGACAGAGAAGGGTAATCAGCATTTGTGCACTAAAGGACAGGAGGGACAGAGAAGGGTAATCAGCATGTTGGGGGTGCGCTGGTACACTAAAGGACAGGAGGTACAGAGAAGGGTAATCAGCATTTTGGGGGTGAGTTTGTGCACTAAAGGACAGGAGGGACAGAGAGGAGTAATCAGCATTTGGGGGGTGCTGGTGCACTAAAAAGACAGGAGGGACAGAGAAGGGTAATCAGACATGTTGGGTGGTGCGAGCCTACTAAAGGACAGGAGGGGAGAGAGAAGGGTAATCAGCATGTTGGGTGGTGCGTTGTGCACTAAAGGACAGGAAGAGGGACAGAGAAGGTGGATGGTTGGGTGGTGCAAGGCACTAAAGGACAGGAGGGACAGAGAAGGGTAATCAGCATGTTGGGTGGTGCGTTTGTGCACTAAAGGACAGGAGGTACAGAGAAGGGTAATCAGCATGTTGGGTGGTGCGCTTTGTGCACTAAAGGACAGGACAGAGAGGGACAGAGAAGGTGAAAGGACAGCATGTTGGGTGGTTGCGGTTTGTGCACTAAAGGACAGGAGGGACAGAGGGTAATCAGTGTTGGGTGGTGCGCTTAGCACTATAGGATGTTGGGTGGTAAAGGACAGGAGGGACAGAGAAGGGTAATCAGCATGTTGGGTGGTATGACAAAGGACAGGAAGGACAGAGAAGGGTAATCAGCATGTTGGTGGTGCTTTTGTGCACTAAAGGACAGGAGGGACAGAGAGAAGGGTAATCAGCATGTTGGGTGGTGCGTTTGTACTAAAGGACAGGAGGGACAGAGAAGGGTAATCAGCATGTTGGGTGGTGCGTTTGTGCACTAAGGACAGGAGGGACAGAGAAGGGTAATCAGCATGTTGGGTAGGTAGAAGCCTCTACATTTTGCGGTGTTTGCCCACCAAAGGACAGGAGGGAAAGAGAAGGGTAATCAGCATGTTGGGTGGTGCGTTTGTGCACCAAAGGACAGTAGAGAGAAGGGTAATCAGGATGTTGGGTGGTGAGTTTGCCCACTAAAGGACAGGAGGGACAGAGAAAGGTAATCAGCATGTTGGGTGGTGTGTTGTGCACTAAAGGACAGGAGGGACAGAGAAGGGTAATCAGCATGTTGGGTGGTGAGCTTTGTGCACTAAAGGACAGGGGAGGGACAGAGAGAAGGGTAATCAGCATGTTGGGTGGTGCGCTTTGTGCACTAAAGGACAGGAGGGACAGAGAAGGGTAATCAGCATGTTGGGTGGTGCATTTTGGGTGCACTAAAGGACAGGAGGGACAGAGAAGGATATCAGCATGTTGGGTGGTGCAAGCATGTGCACTAAAGGACAGGAGGGACAGAGAAGGGTAATCAGCATTTTGGGTGGTGCACTTTTGTACCAAAGGACAGGAGGGACAGAGAAGGGGTAATCAGCATGTTGGGTGGTGCGTTTGTGCACTAAAGGACAGGAGGTACAGAGAAGGGTAATCAGCATTTTGGTGGTGCGTTTGTGCATTAAAGGACAGGAGGGACAGAGAAGGGTAATCAGCATGTTGGGTGGTGCGTTGTGCACTAAAGGACAGGAGGGACAGAGAAGGGTAATCAGCATGTTGGGTGGTGCGTTAGCACTAAAGGACAGGAGGGACAGAGAAGGGTAATCAGCATGTTGGGTGGTGCGCTTGTACCAAAGGACAGGAGGGACAGAGAAGGGTAATCAGCATGTTGGTGGTGCGTTTGTGCACTAAAGGACAGGAGGGACAGAGAAGGGGTAATCAGCATGTTGGGTGGTGCGTTTGTGCACTAAAGGACAGGAGGGACAGAGAAGGGTAATCAGCATGTTGGGTGGTGCATTTGTGCACTAAAGGACAGGAGGTACAGAGAAGGGTAATCAGCATGTTGGGTGGTGCGTTTGTGCACTAAAGGACAGGAGGGACAGAGAAGGGTAATCAGCATGTTGGGTGGTGCGTTTGTGCACTAAAGGACAGGAGGGACAGAGAAGGGTAATCAGCATGTTGGGTGGTGCGTTTGTGCACTAAAGGACAGGAGGGACAGAGAAGGGTAATCAGCATGTTGGGTGGTGCGTTTGTGCACTAAAGGACAGGAGGGACAGAGAAGGGTAATCAGCATGTTTGGGTGGTGCGGCTTTGTGCACTAAAGGACAGGAGGGACAGAGAAGGGTAATCAGCATGTTGGGTGGTGCGCTTTGCACTAAAGGACAGGAGGGACAGAGAAGGGTAATCAGCATGTTGGGTGGTGCTTGTGCACTAAAGGACAGGAGGGACAGAGAAGGGTAATCAGCATGTTGGGGTGCGTTTGTGCACTAAAGGACAGGAGGACAGAGAAGGGTAATCAGCATGTTGGGTGGTGCGCTTGTGCACTAAAAGACAGGAGGACAGAGAAGGGTAATCAGCATGTTGGGTGGTGCGTTGTGCACTAAAGGACAGGAGGGACAGAGAAGGTTAATCAGCATGTTGGGGTGGTGCTGCTTTGTGCACCAAAGGACAGGAGGGACAGAGAAGGGTAATCAGCATGTTGGGTGGTGCGTTTGTGCACTAAAGGACAGGAGGGACAGAGAGAAGGTAATCAGCATGTTGGGTGGTGAGTTGTGCACTAAAGGACAGGAGGGACAGAGAAGGGTAATCAGCATGTTTGGTGGTGCGCCAGCACTAAAGGACAGGAGGTACAGAGAAGGGTAATCAGCATGTTGGGTGGCATTTGTGCAAAAAAGACAGGAGGGACAGAGAAGGGTAATCAGCATGTTGGGTGGTGCGTTTGCCCACTAAAGGACAGGAGGGACAGAGAAGGGTAATCAGCATGTTGGGTGGGTTTTGTGCACTAAAGGACAGGAGGGACAGAGAGAAGGGTAATCAGCATGTTGGGTGGTGCGTTTGTGCACTAAAGGACAGGAGGGACAGAGAAGGGTAATCAGCATGTTGGGTGGTGCATTTGTGCACTAAAGGACAGGAGGGACAGAGAAGGGTAATCAGCATGTTGGGTGGTGCGCTTTTGCACTAAAGGACAGGAGGGACAGAGAAGGGTAATCAGCATGTTGGGTGGTGGGACAGAGAAGGGTAATCAGCATGTTGGTGTGCACTAAAGGACAGGAGGGACAGAGAAGGGTAATCAGCATGTGTTGGTGGTGGTTTGTGCACTTTGGACAGGGAGGGACAGAGAAGGATAATCAGCATGTTGGGTGGTGCATTTGTCTACCAAAGACACAGGAGGGACAGAGAAGGGATGTTGGGTGGTGCGCTTGTGCACAGAAGGACAGGGGAGGGACAGAGAAGGGTAATCAGCATGTTGGGTGGTGCGTTTGCCTACTAAAGGACACAGAGAGGACAGGAGGACAGAGGAAGGAGAGAGAGAGAAGGATGTTGGGTGGTGTTTGTTTGCACTAAAGGACAGGAAGGACAGAGAAGGGTAATCAGCATGTTGGGTGGTGCTTGTGCAATCAGGATGTTGAGAAGGTAATCAACATGTTTGGTGCACACCAAAGGACAGGAGGGACAGAGAAGGGGTAATCAGCATGTTGGGTGGTGGGACAGAGAAGGGTAATCAGCATTTGTGCACTTTCAAGGACAGGAGGGACAGAGAAGGGTATCAGCATGTTGGGTGGTGCAAAGGACAGGAGGGACAGAGAGATGGAATCAGCATGTTGGGTGGACAAGGACAGAGGTACAGAGAAGTAATCAGCATTTTGGGTGATCAGCATGTTGGAAAGGAGAAGCGTTTGTGGGGGATAGGAGGGACAGAGAAGGTAATCAGCATGTTGGCGTTTGTGCACTTGGAGGACAGGAAAGGACAGTTGAAGGGGTACAGAGAAGGGTAATCAGCATGTTGGTGGTGCGATTTGTGCACCAAAGGACAGGAGGGACAGAGGAGGGTAATCAGACATGAAAAGTACACAAGGATTTTAGAAGGTGGTCAGCATGTTGGTTGCGCATTTGTGCACTAAACAGGAGGGACAGAAAGGACAGGAGGAAATCAGTTGATGGTGCGTTTGGGTACAGAGGGGTAATCAGCATGTTGAGCACAGGAGGGACAGAGAAGGGTAATGTTGGTTGGTGCATTTGTGCACCAAAGAAAGGGACAGGAAGGGACAGAGAAGGGTAATCAGCATGTTGGGTGGTGCGTTGGTGCACCAAGGACAGGAGGGACAGAGAAGGGTAATCAGCATGTTGGGTGGTGCGTTTGTGCACTAAAGGACAGGAGGGACAGAGAAGGGTAATCAGCATGTTGGGTGGTGCGTTTGTGCACTAAAGGACAGGAGGGACAGAGAAGGGTAATCAGCATGTTGGGTGGTGCGTTTGTGCACTAAAGGACAGGAGGGACAAAGAGAAGGGTAATCAGCATGTTGGGTGGTGCACTTTGACAGGAGGGACAAAAAGGACAGGAGGGACAGAGAAGGGAGGGTCTCAGCATGTTGGGTGGTGCGTTTGTGCACTAAAGGACAGGAGGGACAGAGAAGGGTAATCAGCATGTTGGGTGGTGCGTTTGGTGCAAAGGACAGGAGGTGCAGAGAAGGGTAATCAGGATGGAGGAGAAGGGATAATGCATGTGGGTGGTGCGCTTGTATGCATGTTGGGTGGTGCGCTTGTGCACCAAAGGACAGGAACAGGAGGGGACAGAGAAGGGTAATCAGCATGTTGGGTGGTGCGTTCAGCATGTGGTGCTTTGCCCAAAGGACAGGGAGGGACAGAGAAGGGTAATCAGCATGTTGGGTGGTGCGCTTGCCCACAGAGAAGGACAGGAGGTGACAGAGGACAGGGGGATCAGCATGTTGGGTGGTTTGGAGCACTAAAAATCAGGAGGAGGGACAAGAAGGGTAATCAGCATGTTGGGTGGTGCGTTTGCACTAAAGGACAGGAGACAGAGAAGGGTAATCAGCATGTTGGGTGGTGCGTTTGGACCAAAGGACAGGAGGGACAGAGACAGGGTAATCAGCATGTTGGGTGGTGCGTTTGCCACACTAAAGCATGTTGGGTGGTGCGCTTGTGCACCAAAGACAGGAGGGACAGAGAAGGGTAATCAGCATGTTGGGGTGCACTAAAGGACAGTTGTGCACTGGACAGGAGGGACAGGAGAGGAGGGACAATCAGCATGTTGGTGGTGCGCGTTGGGCACTAAAGGACAGGAGGGACAGAGAAGGGTAATCAGCATGTTGGTGGTGCTGTTTGTGCACTAAAGGACAGGAGGGACAGAGAAGGGTAATCAGCATGTTGGGTGGTGCGTTTGTGCACCAGGACAGGAGGGACAAAGAAGGGTGGGACAGGAGGTGGTGGTGCATTTGCCCACTAAAGGACAGGAGGGGACAGAGAAGGGTAATCAGCATGTGGAGGTGGACAGGGGGAGAAAAGGGTCAGCAAAGGAGGGAGAGAGAAGGGAATGGACAGGAAGGACAGGAGGGACAGAGAATGGTAATCAGCATGTTGGGTGGTGCGTTTGTGCACTAAAGGACAGGAGGGACAGAGAAAAGGGTCATCAGCATTTTGGGTGGTGCGTTTGCCCACGGTAAAAGCAAAGGAGGGACAGAGAAGGGTCATCGGCATGTTGGGGACAGAGGACAGGAGGGACAGAGAAGAGTAATCAGCATGTTGGGTGGTGCGTTTGCACTAAAGGACAGGACTAGAGGGACAGAGAAGGGTCTTCAGCATGTTGGGTGGTGTGTTTGTGCACTAAAGAACAGGGGAGGTACAGAGAAGGGTAATCAGCATGTTGGGTGGTGCGCTTTGTGCAATAAAGGACAGGAGGGACAGAGTAGGGTAATCAACATGTTGGGTGGTGCGTTTGTACACTAAAGGACAGGAGGGACAGAGACGGGTAATCAGCATGTTGGTTGGTGCATTTGTGCACTAATGGACAGGAAGGACAGAGAAGGGGTAATCAACATGTTGCGTGGTGCGCTTGCCCACTAAAGGACAGGAGGGACGGAGGAGGGTCTTCAGCATGTTGTTGGGTGCATGGTGCACTTGTGGAACTACAGGAGGAGGTACAGAGTGGGGTAATCAGCATGTTGAGTGGTGCGTTTGTGCACTAAAGGACAGGAGTGACAGAGAATGGTAATCAGCATGTTGGGTGGTGCGTTTGTGCACTAAAGGACAGTAGGTACAGAGAAGAGTAATCAGCATTTTGGGTGATGCGTTTGCCCACGAAAGGATAGGAGGGACAGAGAAGGGTCATCAGCATGTTGGGTGGTGCGTTTGCCCACGAAAGGATAGGAGGGACAGAGAAGAGTAATCAGCATGTTGGGTGCTACGTTTGTGCACTAAAGGACAGGAGGGACAGAGAAGGGTCTTCAGCATGTTGGGTGGTGTGTTTGTGCACTAAAGAACAGGAGGTACAGAGAAGGGTAATCAGCATGTTGGGTGGTGCGTTTGTGCAATAAAGGACAGGAGGGACAGAGTAGGGTAATCAACATGTTGGGTGGTGCGTTTGTACACTAAAGGACAGGAGGGACATAGAAGGTTAATCAGCATGTTGGTTGGTGCATTTGTGCACTAATGGACCGGAGGGACAGAGAAGGGTAATCAACATGTTGCGTGGTGCGTTTGCCCACTAAAGGACAGGAGGGACGGAGGAGGGTCTTCAGCATGTTGGATGGTGCGTTTGTGCACTATAGGACAGGAGGTACAGAAAGGGGTAATCAGCATGTTGAGTGGTGCATTTGTGCACTAAAGGACAGGAGGGACAGAGAAGGGTAATGAGCATGTTGGTTGGTGCATTTGTGCACTAAAGGACAGGAGGGACAGAGAAGGGTAATCAACATGTTGCGTGGTGCGTTTGCCCACTAAAGTACAGGTGGGACGGAGGAGGGTCTTCAGCATGATGGATGGTGCGTTTGTGCACCATAGGACAGGAGGTACAGAAAGGGGTAATCAGCATGTTGAGTGGTGCGTTTGTGCACTAAAGGACAGGAGGGACAGATAAGGGTATTCAGCATGTTGGGTGGTGTGTTTGTGCACTAAAGGACAGTATGTACAGAGAAGAGTAATCAGCATTTTGGGTGGTGCGTTTGCCCACTAAAGGACAGGAGGGACAGAGAAGGGTCATCAGCATGTTGGATGGTGCGTTTGTGCACTATAGGACAGGAGGTACAGAGAGGGGTAATCAGCATGTTGGGTTGTGCTTTTGTGCACTTAAGGACAGGAGTGACAGAGGAGGGCCATCAGCATATTGGGTGGTGGATTAAAAGACAGGAGACAGAGAAGGGTCATCAGCATGTTGGGTGGTGCCTTTATGCACTAAAAGACAGGAGGGACAGAGAAGGGTAATCAGCATGTTGGGTGGTGCGTTTGTGCACTAAAAGACAGGAGGGACAGAGAAGGGTAATCAGCATGTTGGGTGGTGCGTTTGTGCACTAAAGGACAGGAGGGACAGAGAGGGTAATCAGCATGTTGGGTGGTGCATTTGTGCACTAAGGGACAGGAGGTACAGAGAAGGGTAATCAGCATGTTGGGTGGTGCGTTTATGCACTAAAGGACAGGAGGTACAGAGAAGGGTCATCAGCATGTTGGACGGTGCGTTTGTGCACTAAAAGACAGGAGGTACAGAGAAGGGTAATCAGCATGTTGTGTGGTGCGTTTGTGCACTAAAGGACAGGAGGGAGAGAGTAGGGTAATCAACAATTAGGTGGTGCATTTGTGCACTAAAGGACAGGAGGGAGAGAGAAAAGTAATCAGCATGTTGGTTGCTGCATTTGTGCAATATTGGACAGGACGGACAGAGAAGGGTAATCAGTATGTTGGGTGGTGCATTTGTGCACTAATGGACAGGAGGGACAGAGAAGGGTAATCAACATGTTGCGTGGTGCGTTTGCCACCTAAAGGACAGGAGGGACCGTGGAGGGTCTTCAGCATGTTGGATGGTGCGTTTGTGCACTATAGGACAGGAGGTACAGAGAGAGGTAATCAGCATGTTGAGTGGTTCGATTTTGCACAAAAGGACAGGAGGGACTGAGAAGGGTAATCAGCATGTTGGGTGGTGCATTTGTGCGCTAAACGACAGGAGGGACGGAGAAGTGTCTTCAGCATGTTGGATGTTGCGTTTCTGCACTATAGGACAGGAGGTACAGAGAAGGGTAATCAGCATGCTGAGTGGTGGACAGCACTAAAAGGACAGGAGTGACAGAGAAGGGTAATCAGCATGTTGGGTGGTGCGTTTGTGCACTAAAGGACAGTAGGTACAGAGAAGAGTAATCAGCATTTTGGGTGATGCGTTTGCACAAGAAAGGATAGTAGGGACAGAGAAGGGTCATCAGCATGTTGGGTGGTGCGTTTGCCCACGAAAGGATAGGAGGGACAGAGAAGAGTAATCAGCATGTTGGGTGGTGCGTTTGTGCACTAAAGGACAGGAGGGACAGAGAAGGGTCTTCAGCATGTTGGGTGGTGTGTTTGTGCACTAAAGAACAGGAGGTACAGAGAAGGGTAATCAGCATGTTGGGTGGTGCGTTTGTGCAATAAAGGACAGAAGGGACAGAGTAGGGTAATAAACATGTTGGGTGGTGCGTTTGAACACTAAAGGACAGGAGGGACATAGAAGGGTAATCAGCATGTTGGTTGGTGCATTTGTGCACTAATGGACCGGAGGGACAGAGAAGGGTAATCAACATGTTGCGTGGTGCGTTTGCCCACTAAAGGACAGGAGGGACATAGAAGGGTAATCAGCATGTTGGTTGGTGCATTTGTGCACTAATGGACCGGAGGGACAGAGAAGGGTAATCAACATGTTGGGGTGGTTGCCCACTAAAAGGACAGGAGGTACGGAGGAGGGTCTTCAGCATGTTGGATGGTGCGTTTGTGCATTATAGGACAGGAGGTACAGAGTGGGGTCATCAGAATGTGGAGTGGTGCATTTGTGCACTAAAGAACAGGAGGGACAGAGAAGGGTAATCAACATGTTGCGTGGTGCGTTTGCCCACTAAAGTACAGTTGGGACGGAGGAGGGTCTTCAGCATGATGGATGGTGCGTTTGTGCACCATAGGACAGGAGGGACAGAAAGGGTAATCAGCATGTTGGGTGGTGCGTTTGTGCACTAAAGGACAGGAGGGACAGAGAAGGGTATTCAGCATGTTGGGTGGTGTGTTTGTGCACTAAAGGACAGTAGGTACAGAGAAGAGTAATCAGCATTTTGGGTGGTGCGTTTGCCCACTAAAGGACAGGAGGGACAGAGAAGGGTCATCAGCATGTTGGGTGGTGCGTTTGTGCACTAAAGGACAGGAGGGACGGAGGAGGGTCTTCAGCATGTTGGATGGTGCGTTTGTGCACTAAAGGACAGGAGGGACAGAGAAGGGTAATCAGCATGTTGGGTGGTGCGTTTGTGCACTAAAGGACAGGAGGTACAGAGAAGGGTAATCAGCATGTAGTGTGGTGTGTTTGTGCAATAAAGGACAGGAGGGACAGAGTAGGGTAATCAACATGTTGGGTGGTGCGTTTGTGCACTAAAGGACAGGAGGGACAGAGAAGGGTAATCAGCATGTTGGTTTGTGCATTTGTGCACTAATGGACCGGAGGGACAGAGAAGGGTAATCAACATGTTGGTGTGTGCTGCCCACTAAAGGACAGGAGGGACGGAGGAGGGTCTTCAGCATGTTGGATGGTGCGTTTGTGCATTATAGGACAAGAGGTACAGAGTGGGGTAATCAGAATGTTGAGTGGTGCATTTGTGCACTAAAGGACAGGAGGGACAGAGAAGGGTAATGAGCATGTTGGTTGGTGCATTTGTGCACTAATGGACAGGAGGGACAGAGAAGGGTAATCAACATGTTGTAATGCAGCCCATGTTGGGACGGAGGAGCGTCTTCAGCATGTTGGATGGTGCGTTTGTGCACTAAAGGACAGGAGGGACAGAGAAGGGTATTCAGCATGTTGGGTGGTGTGTTTATGCACTAAAGG
Source organism: Gymnothorax javanicus (assembly GCA_029692085.1). NCBI lineage: Eukaryota > Metazoa > Chordata > Actinopteri > Anguilliformes > Muraenidae > Gymnothorax > Gymnothorax javanicus. The sequence continues at coordinate 9,517,089 of CM056197.1, forward strand.
AGAGTAGGTACAGAGAAGAGTAATCAGCATTTTGGGTGGTGCGCTTGCCCAGGAAAGGACAGGAGGGACAGAGAAGGATCATCAGCATGTTTGGTGGTGCATTTGTGCACTGAAAGACAGGAGGGACAGGGAAGGGTAATCAGCATGTTGGGTGGTGCATTTGCCCACTAACGGACAGGAAGGAAAGTGAATGGTAATCAGCATGTTGGGTACTGCTTTTGTGCACTAAAGGACAGGATTGGACAGAGGAGGGCCATCAGCATATTGGGTGGTGCATATGCGCACTTAAGGACAGGAGGGACAGAGAAGGGTCATCAGCATGTTGGGTGGTGCGTTTGTGCACTAAAGGACAGGAGGGACAGAGAAGGGTAATCAGCATGTTGTGTGGTGAGTTTGTGCACTAATGGACAGGAGGGAGAGAGGAGTAATCAGCATGTTGGGTGGTGCATTTGCCCTCTAAAAGACAGGAGGGACAGAGAAGGGTCATCAGCATGTTAGGTGGTGCGTTTCTGCACTTAAAGACAGGAGGGACAAAGAAGGCTCATTAGCATGTTGGGTGGTGCGTTTGTGCACTAAAGGACAGGAAGTATGGAGGAGAGTCTTCCGCATGTTGGGTGGTGCGTTTCTGCACTAAAGGACAGGAGGGACAGAGAAGAGTAATCAGCATTTTGGGTCGTTCGTTTGTGCACTAAAGGACAGGAGGGACAGAGAGGGGTAATCAGCATGTTGGGTGGTGCGTTTGTGCACTAAAGGACAGGAGGGACAGGGAAGGGTATTCAGCATGTTGGGTGGTGCGTTTGTGCACTAAAGGACAGGAGGGACAGAGAGGGGTAATCAGCATGTTGGGTGGTGCGTTTGTGCACTAAAGGACAGGAGGGACAGAGAAGGGTGATCCGCATGTTGGGTGGTGCGTTTGTGTACTGATGGACAGGAGGTACAGAGAATGGTAATTGGCATGTTGCGTGGTGAGTTGGTCCACAAAAGGACAGGAGGGACAAAGAAGGGTAATCAGCATGTTGGGTGGTGCATTTGTGCACTAATGGACAGGAGGGAAAGAGAAGGGTAATGAGCATGTTGGGTGGTGCGTTCGCGCTCTAAAAGACAGGAGGGACAGAGAAGGGTAATCAGCATGTTAGGTGGTGCGTTTCTGCACTAAAGGACAGCAGGGACAGAGAAGGGTCATTAGGATGTTGGGTGGTGCGTTTGTTCATTAAAAGACAGGAGGGACAGAGAAGTGTAATCAGCATGTTGGGTGGTTCCTTTGTGCACTAAAGGACAGGAAGGATGGAGGAGGGTCTTCCGCATGTTGGGTGGTGCGTTTGCAAACTAAAGGACAGGAGGGACAGAGATGGGTCATCAGCATGTTGGGTGGTGCGTTTGCCCACTAAAGGACAGGAAGAAAGTGAATGGTAATCAGTATGTTGGGTTGTGCTTTGTGCACTAAAAGACAGGAGGACAGAGGAGGGCCATCAGCATATTGGGTGGTGCGTTTGTGCATTAAAGACAGGAGGGACAGAGAAGGGTAATCAGCATGTTTGGTGGTGCTTTTATGCACTAAAAGACAGGAGGGGACAGAGAGGGTAATCAGCATGTTGGGTGGTGCGTTTGTGCACTAAAGGACAGGAGGGACAGAGAAGGGTAATCAGTATGTTGGGTGGTGCGTTTGTGCACTAAAGGACAGGAGGGACAGAGAAGGGTAATCAGCATGTTGGGTGGTGCATTTGTGCACTAAAGGACAGGAGGTACAGAGAAGGGTAATCAGCATGTTGGGTGGTGTGCGTTTATGCACTAAAGGACAGGAGGTACAGAGAAGGGTCATCAGCATGTTGACGGGTGCGTTTGTGCACTAAAAGACAGGAAGGACAGAGAAGGGTAATCAGCATGTTGTGTGGTGCGTTTGTGCACTAAAGGACAGGAGGGAGAGAGAAAGGTAATCAGCATGTTGGTTGGTGCATTTGTGCACTATCTGACAGGACGGACAAAGAAGAGTAATCAGTATGTTGGGTGGTGCATTTGTGTACGACTGGACAGGAGGGACAGAGAAGGGTAATCAACATGTTGCGTGGTGCGTTTGCCACCTAAAGGACAGGAGGGGACCGTGGAGGGTCTTTAGCATGTTGGATGGTGCGTTTGTGCACTATAGGACAGGAAGTACAGAGAGGGGTAATCAGCATGTTGAGTGGTTCGTTTGTGCAAAAATGGACAGGAGGGACTGAGAAGGGTAATCAGCATGTTGGGTGGTGCATTTGTGCACTAAAAGGACAGGAGGGACGGAGAAGGGTCTTCAGCATGTTGGATGTTGCGTTTGTGCACTATAGGACAGGAGGTACAGAGTGGGGTAATCAGCATGTTGAGTGGTGCGTTTGTGCACTAAAGGACAGGAGTGACAGAGAATGGTAATCAGCATGTTGGGTGGTGCGTTTGTGCACTAAAGGACAGTAGGTACAGAGAAGAGTAATCAGCATTTTGGGTGATGCGTTTGCTTACTAAAGGATAGGAGGGACAGAGAAGGGTCATCAGCATGTTGGGTGGTCGTTTGCCCAATTAAAGGATAGGAGGGACAGAGAAGAGTAATCAGCATGTTGGGTGCTACGTTTGTGCACTAAAGGACAGGAGGGACAGAGAAGGGTCTTCAGCATGTTGGGTGGTGTGTTTGTGCACTAAAGAACAGGAGGTACAGAGAAGGGTAATCAGCATGTTGGGTGGTGCGTTTGTGCAATAAAGGACAGGAGGGACAGAGTAGGGTAATAAACATGTTGGGTGGTGCGTTTGTACACTAAAGGACAGGAGGGACATAGAAGGGTAATCAGCATGTTGGTTGGTGCATTTGTGCACTAATGGACCGGAGGGACAGAGAAGGGTAATCAACATGTTGCGTGGTGCGTTTGCCCACTAAAGGACAGGAGGGACGGAGGAGGGTCTTCAGCATGTTGGATGGTGCGTTTGTGCACTATAGGACAGGAGGGACAGAGAAGGGTAATCAGCATGTTGAGTGGTGCGTTTGTGCACTAAAGGACAGGAGTGACAGAGAATGGTAATCAGCATGTTGGGTGGTGCGTTTGTGCACTAAAGGACAGTAGGTACAGAGAAGAGTAATCAGCATTTTGGGTGAGGCGTTTGCCCACGAAAGGATAGGAGGGACAGAGAAGGGTCATCAGCATGTTGGGTGGTGCGTTTGCCCACGAAAGGATAGGAGGGACAGAGAAGGGTAATCAACATGTTGCGTGGTGCGTTTGCCCACTAAAGTACAGGTGGGACGGAGGAGGGTCTTCAGCATGATGGATGGTGCGTTTGTGCACCATAGGACAGGAGGTACAGAAAGGGGTAATGAGCATGTTGAGTGGTGCGTTTGTGCACTAAAGGACAGGAGGGACAGAGAAGGGTATTCAGCATGTTGGGTGGTGTGTTTGTGCACTAAAGGACAGTAGGTACAGAGAAGAGTAATCAGCATTTTGGGTGGTGCGTTTGCCCACTAAAGGACAGGAGGGACAGAGAAGGGTCATCAGCATGTTGGGTGGTGCGTTTGTGTACTAAAGGACAGGAGGGACGGAGGAGGGTCTTCAGCATGTTGGATGGTGCGTTTGTGCACTAAAGGACAGGAAGGACAGAGAAGTGTAGTCAGCATGTTGGGTGGTGCGTTTGTGCACTAAAGGACAGGAGGTACAGAGAAGGGTAATCAGCATGTAGTGTGGTGTGTTTGTGCAATAAAGGACAGGAGGGACAGAGTAGGGTAATCAACATGTTGGGTGGTGCGTTTGTGCACTAAAGGACAGGAGGGACAGAGAAGGGTAATCAGCATGTTGGTTTGTGCATTTGTGCACTAATGGACCGGAGGGACAGAGAAGGGTAATCAACATGTTGCGTGGTGCGTTTGCCCACTAAAGGACAGGAGGGACGGAGGAGGGTCTTCAGCATGTTGGATGGTGCGTTTGTGCATTATAGGACAAGAGGTACAGAGTGGGGTAATCAGAATGTTGAGTGGTGCATTTGTGCACTTAAGGACAGGAGGGACAGAGAAGGGTAATGAGCATGCTGGTTGGTGCATTTGTGCACTAATGGACAGGAGGGACAGAGAAGGGTAATCAACATGTTCGTGGTGCGTTTGCCCACGAAAGGACAGGTGGGACGGAGGAGCGTCTTCAGCATGTTGGATGGTGCGTTTGTGCACTAAAGGACAGGAGGGACAGAGAAGGGTATTCAGCATGTTGGGTGGTGTGTTTATGCACTAAAGGAGAGTAGGTACAGAGAAGAGTAATCAGCATTTTGGGTGGTGCGTTTGCCCACGAAAGGACAGGAGGGACAGAGAAGGATCATCAGCATGTTTGGTGGTGCATTTGTGCACTGAAAGACAGGAGGGACAGGGAAGGGTAATCAGCATGTTGGGTGGTGCATTTGCCCACTAAAGGACAGGAAGGAAAGTGAATGGTAATCAGCATGTTGGGTAGTGCTTTTGTGCACTAAAGGACAGGATTGACAGAGGAGGGCCATCAGCATATTGGGTGGTGCGTTTGTGCATTAAAGGACAGGAGGGACAGAGAAGGGTAATCAGCATGTTGAGTGGTGCGTTTGTGCACTAAAGGACAGGAGGGACAAAGAAGGGTAATCAGCATGTTGGGTGGTGCGTTTGTGCACTAAAGGACAGGAGGGACAAAGAAGGGTAATCAGCATGTTGGGTGGTGCGTTTGTGCACTAAAGGACAGGAGGGACAGAGAAGGGTAATCAGCATGTTGGGTGGTGCGTTTGTGCACTAAAGGACAGGAGGGACAAAGAAGGGTAATCAGCATGTTGGGTGGTACGTTTGTGCACTAAAGGACAGGAGGGACAGAGAAGGGTAGTCAGCATGTTGGGTGGTACGTTTGTGCACTAAAGGACAGGAAGGAGGAGGAGGGTGTTCAGCATGTTGGATGGTGCGTTGTGCACTCTAGGACAGGAGGTACAGAGAGGGGTAATCAGTATGTTGAGTGGTGCGTTTGTGCACTAAAGGACAGGAGGGACAGAGAAGGGTAATCAGCATGTTGGGTGGTGCATTTGTGCACTAAAGGACAGGAGGGACAGAGAAGGGTAATCAGCATGTTGGGTGGTGCGTTTGTGCACTAAAGGACAAGAGGTACAGAGAATGGTAAATGGCATGTTGTGTGGTGAGTTTGTGCACTAATGGACAGGAGGGACAGAGAGGAGTAATCAGCATGTTAGGTGGTGCGTTTCTGCACTTAAAGACAGGAGGGACAAAGAAGGCTCATTAGCATGTTGGGTGGTGCGTTTGTGCACTAAAGGACAGGAAGGATGGAGGAGAGTCTTCCGCATGTTGGGTGGAGCGTTTCTGCACTAAAGGACAGGAGGGACAGAGAAGAGTAATCAGCATTTTGGGTCGTTCGTTTGTGCACTAAAGGACAGGAGGGACAGAGAGGGGTAATCAGCATGTTGGTTGGTGCGTTTGTGCACTGAAGGACAGGAGGGACAGGGAAGGGTATTCAGCATGTTGGGTGGTGCGTTTGTGCACTAAAGGACAGGAGGGACAGAGAGGGGTAATCAGCATGTTGGGTGGTGCGTTTGTGCACTAAAGGACAGAAGGGACAGAGAAGGGTGATCCGCATGTTGGGTGGTGCGTTTGTGTACTGAAGGACAGGAGGTACAGAGAATGGTAATTGGCATGTTGCGTGTTGAGTTTGTCCACAAAAGGACAGGAGGGACAAAGAAGGGTAATCAGCATGTTGGGTGGTGCATTTGTGCACTAATGGACAGGAGGGAAAGAGAGGGGTAATGAGCATGTTGGGTGGTGCGTTCGCCCTCTAAAAGACAGGAGGGACAGAGAAGGGTAATCAGCATGTTAGGTGGTGCATTTCTGCACTAAAGGACAGCAGGGACAGAGAAGGGTCATTAGGATGTTGGATGGTGCGTTTGTTCATTAAAAGACAGGAGGGACAGAGAAGGGTAATCAGCATGTTGGGTGGTTCCTTTGTGCACTAAAGTACAGGAAGGATGGAGGAGGGTCTTCCGCATATTGGGTGGTGCGTTTGCAAACTAAAGGACAGGAGGGACAGAGATGGGTCATCAGCATGTTGGGTGGTGCGTTTGCCCACTAAAGGACTGGAAGAAAGTGAATGGTAATCAGTATGTTGGGTTGTGCTTTTGTGCACTAAAGGACAGGAGTGACAGAGGAGGGCCATCAGCATATTGGGTGGTGCGTTTGTGCATTAAAAGACAGGAGGGACAGAGAAGGGTAATCAGCATGTTGGGTGGTGCTTTTATGCACTAAAAGACAGGAGGGAGAGAGTAGGGTAATCAGCATGTTGGGTGGTGCGTTTGTGCACTAAAGGACAGGAGGGACAGAGAAGGGTAATCAGCATGTTGGGTGGTGCGTTTGTGCACTAAAGGACAGGAGGGACAGAGAAGGGTAATCAGCATGTTGGGTGGTGCATTTGTGCACTAAGGGACAGGAGGGACAGAGAAGGGTAATCAGCATGTTGGGTGGTGCGTTTATGCACTAAAGGACAGGAGGGACAGAGAAGGGTCATCAGCATGTTGGGTGGTGCGTTTGTGCACTAAAAGACAGGAGGTACAGAGAAGGGTAATCAGCATGTTGTGTGGTGCGTTTGTGCACTAAGGACAGGAGGGACAGAGAAGGGTAATCAACAAGTTAGGTGGTGCATTTGTGCACTAAAGGACAGGAGGGACAGAGAAAGGTAATCAGCATGTTGGTTGGTGCATTTGTGCACTAATGGACAGGACGGACAGAGAAGGGTAATCAGTATGTTGGGTGGTGCATTTGTGCACTAAAAGGACAGGAGGGACAGAGAAGGGTAATCAGCATGTTGGGTTGGTGGTGCGTTTGCCTACCAGAGAGGGGTAAAGGACAGGAGGACAGGAGGTTGGGTCTTTGCATGTTGGATGGTGCGTTTGTGCACTATAGGACAAGGTCAGAGGGGGTAATCAGCATGTTGAGTGGTTCGTTTGTGCACTAAAGGACAGGAGGGACAGAGAAGGTAATCAGCATGTTGGGTGGTGCGTTTGTGCACTAAAGGACAGGAGGGACAGAGAAGAGTAATCAACATTTTGGGTGATCGTTTGCATGTTGGGACAGAGAAGGGTTGCGTTTGCATGTTTGTGCACTAAAGGATAGGAGGACAGAGAAAGGGTAATCAGCATGTTGGTGGTAATCTAAAGGACAGGAGGGACAGAGAAGGGTCTTCAGCATGTTGGGTGGTGTGTTTGTGCACTAAAGGACAGGAGGTACAGAGAAGGGTAATCAACATGTTGGGTGGTGCGTTTGTGCAATAAAGGACAGGAGGGACAGAGTAGGGTCATAAACATGTTGGGTGGTGCGTTTGTACACTAAAGGACAGGAGGGACATAGAGAGGGTAATCAGCATGTTGGTTGGTGCATTTGTGCACTAAAGGACAGGAGGGACAGAGAAGGTAATCAGCATGTTGGGTGGTGCGTTTGCCCACTAAAGGACAGGAGGGACAGAGGAGGGTAATTCAGCATGTTGGATGGTGCGTTTTGCACTATAGGACAGGAGGGACAGAGAGGGGTCATCAGAATGTTGGGTGGTGCATTTGTGCACTAAAGAACAGGAGGGACAGAGAAGGGTAATGAGAATGTTGGTTGGTGCATTTGTGCACTAAAGGACAGGAGGGACAGAGAAGGGTAATCAACATGTTGCGTGGTGCGTTTGCCCACTAAAGTAGAGGTGGGACGGAGGAGGGTCTTCAGCATGATGGATGGTGCGTTTGTGCACTATACGACAGGAGGGACAGAGAAAGGGGTAATCAGCATGTTGGGTGGTGCGTTTGTGCACTAAAGGACAGGAGGGACAGAGAAGGGTATTCAGCATGTTGGGTGGTGTGTTTGTGCACTAAAGGACAGTATGTACAGAGAAGAGTAATCAGCATGTTGGGTGGTGCGTTTTGCACTAAAAAAGGACAGGAGGGACAGAGAAAGGGTCATCAGCATGTTGGATGGTGCGTTTGTGCACTATAGGACAGGAGGTACAGAGAGGGGTAATCAGCATGTTGAGTGCTGCGTTTGTGCACTAAAGGACAGGAGGATCAGAGAAGGGTAATGAGCATGTTGGTTGGTGCATTTGTGCACTAATGGACAGGAGGGACAGAGAAGGGTAATCACCATGTGCGTGGTGCGTTTGCCCACGAAAGGACAGGTGGGACGGAGGAGGGTCTTCAGCATGTTGGATGGTGCGTTTGTGCACTAATGGACAGGAGGGACAGAAAGGGGTAATCAGCATGTTGAGTGGTGCGTTTGTGCACTAAAGGACAGGAGGGACAGAGAAGGGTATTCAGCATGTTGGGTGGTGTGTTTATGCACTAAAGGACAGGAGGGACAGAGAAGAGTAATCAGCATTTTGGGTGGTGCGTTTGCCCACTAAAGGACAGGAGGGACAGAGAAGGATCATCAGCATGTTGGGTGGTGCGTTTGTGCACTAAAGGACAGGAGGGACAGAGAAGAGTAATCAGCATGTTGGGTGCTACGTTTGTGCACTAAAGGACAGGAGGGACAGAGAAGAGTAATCAGCATGTTGGGTGGTACATTTGTGCACTAAAGGACAGGAGGGACAGAGAGGGGAAATCAGCATGTTTGGTGGTGCGTTTGTGCACTAATGGACAGGAGGTACAGAGAAGGCTAATCAGCATGATGGGTGGTGCGTTTGTACACTAAAGGACAGGACGGACAGAGAAGGGTAATCAGCATGTTGGGTGGTGCGTTTGTGCACTAAAGGACAGGAGGGACAGAGAAGGGTAATCAGCATGTTGGGTGGTGCATTTGTGCACTAAAGGACAGGAGGGACAGAGAAGGGGTCCGCATGTCGGGTTTGTGCAATCAGCATGTTGGGTGGTGCGTTTGTGCACTGAAGGACAGGAGGGACAGAGGAATGGTAATCAGCATGTTGGGTGGTGCGTTTGTGCACTAAAGGACAGGAGGGACAGAGAATGGTAATCAGCATGTTGGGTGGTGAGATTTGCCCACTAAAAGACAGGAGGGACAGAGAAGGGTAATCAGCATGTTGGGTGGTGCATTTGTGCACTAAAAGACAGGAGGGACAGAAAAGGGTAATCAGCATGTTGGGTGGTGCGTTTGTGCACTAAAGGACAGGAGGGACAGAGAAGGGTAATCAGCATGTTGGGTGGTGCGTTGTGCACTAAAGACAGGAGGGACAGAGAAAGGTAATCAGCATGTTGGGTGGTGCATTTGTGCACTATAGGACAGGAGGGACAGAGAAAGGGTAATCAGCATGTTGGAGTGGTGCATTTGTGCACTAAAGGACAGGAGGGGAAAATGAAAGGGTAATCAGCATGTTTGGTGGTGCATTTGTGCACTAAAGGACAGTAGGGACAGAGAAAGGGTAATCAGCATGTTGGGTGGTGCGTTTGTGCACTAAAGGACAGGAGGGACAGAGAAGGGTCATCAGTAATCAGCATGTTGGGATGGTGCGTTTGGTGCCCACTAAAGGACAGGAGGGACAGAGAAGGGGTAATCAGCATTTTGGGTTGGCATTTGCCCAATAATGGACAGGATGGAAAGAGAAGGGTCAAGTTGGGTGGTGCGTTTGTATCTAAAGCATGTTGGGTGGGTGGTGTTTGTGCACTATAGGACAGGAGGGACAGAGAAGGATAATCAGCATGTTGGGTGGTGCGTTTTGAGCACTAAAGGACAGGAGGGACAGAGAAGGGTGATCAGCATGTTGGGTGGTGCGTTTGTGTACTAAAGGACAGGAGGGACAGAGAAGGTAATCAGCATTTTGGGGGGGTGTTTGTGTACTAAAAGGACAGGAGGGACAGAGAAGGGTAATCAGCATGTTGGGTGGTGCGTTTGTGCACTAAAGGACAGGAGGGACAGAGAAGGGTAATCAGCATGTTGGGTGGTGCGTTTGTGCACTAAAGGACAGGAGGGACAGAGAAGGGTAATCAGCATGTTGGGAGGTGCGTTTGTGCACTAATGGACAGGAGGGACAGAGAAGGCTAATCAGCATGTTGGGTGGTGCGTTTGTACACTAAAGGACAGGACGGACAGAGAAGGGTAATCAGCATGTTGGGTGGTGCGTTTGTGCACTAAAGGACAGGAGGGACAGAGAAGGATCATCAGCATGTTGGGTGGTGCGTTTGTGCACTAAAGGACAGGAGGTACAGAGAAGGGTAATCAGCATGTTGGGTGGTGCGTTTGTGCACTAAAGGACAGGAGGGACAGAGAAGGGTAATCAGCATGTTGGGTGGTGCGTTTGTGCACTAAAGGACAGGAGGGACAGAGAAGGGTAATCATGTTGGGTGGTGCATTTGTGCACTATTGGACAGGAGGACAGAGATAGGTAATCAGCATGTTGGTGGTGCATTTGTGCACTAAAGGACAGGAGGTACAGAGAAGGGTAATCAGCATGTTAGGTGGTGCATTTGTGCACTTAAGGACAGGAGGGACAGAGAAGGGTAATCAGCATGTTTGGTGGTGCGTTTGTGCACTAAAGGACAGGAGGGACAGAGAAGGTTCAGCAGCATGTTGGGTGGTGCGTTTGTGCACTCAAGGACAGGAGGGACAGAGAAGGGTAATCAGCATGTTCGGTGGTGCGTTTGTGCACTAAAGGACAGGAAGGACAGAGAAGGGTAATCAGCATGTAAGGTGGTGCATTTGTGCACTAAAGGACAGGAGGGACAGAGAAGGGTGATCGTGTTTGGGTGGTGCATTTGTACACTGGAAGGACAGGAGGGACAGGGAAGGGTAATCAGCATGTTGGGTGGTGCGTTTGTGCACTGAAGGACAGGAGGGACAGAGAAGGGTAATCAGCATGTTGGGTGGTGCGTTTGCCCTCTAAAAGACAGGAGGGACAGAGAAGGGTAATCAGCATGTTAGGTGGTGCATTTCTGCACTAAAGGACAGGAGGGACAGAGAAGGGTAATCAGCATGTTGGGTGGTGCGTTTGTGCACTAAAGGACAGGAGGGACAGAGAAGGGTAATCAGCATGTTGGGTGGTGCATTTGTGCACTATGGACAGGACTAGAGGAATGAGCATGTTGGGTGGTGCATTTGTGCACTATAGGACAGGAGGACACAGAGAAGGGTAATCAGCATGTTGGGTGGTGCGTTTTGTGCACTAAAGGACAGGAGGGACAGAGAAGGGTAATCAGCATGTTTGGTGGTGCGTTTGTGCACTAAAGGACAGTAGGTACAGAGAAGGTAATCAGCATTTTGGGTGGTGCATTTGCCCACTAAAGGACAGGAGGGACAGAGAAGGGTAATCATCATGTTGGGTGGTAAAGGACAGGAGGGACAGAGGAGGGTTTGAGCATGTTGGATGGTGCACTACTATAGGACAGGAGGGACAGAGAAGGGTAATCAGCATTTTGGGTTGTGCATTTGCCCACTAAGGACAGGAGGGAAGAGAAGGGTCATCAGCATGTTGGGTGGTGCGTTTGTGCACCAAAGGACAGGAGGGGACAGAGGGGACTTGAGCATGTTGGGTGGTGCATTTGTGCACTATAGGACAGGAGGGACAGAGAAGGATCATCAGCATGTTGTGGTGTTTTGTGCACTAAAGGACAGGAGGGACAGAGAAGGGTGATCAGCATGTTGGGTGGTGCGTTTGTGCACTAAAGGACAGGAGGGACAGAGAATCAGCATTTTGGGGGGGGTCAGCATGTTGGACAGTGAAGGGTCATCAACATGTTGGGTGGTGCATTTGTGCACTAAAGGACAGGAGGGACAGAGAACCGAAGGGTTGTGTCAGCATGGACAGGAGGGACAGAGAAGAGTTTGTGTGCACTAAACAGAGAAGGCTAATCAGCATGATGGGTGGTGCGTTTGGGTCAGGAAGGACAGAGAAGGGTAATCAGCAAGTTGGGGGTGGTTTTGCACTATAGGACAGGAGTACAGAGAAGGGTAGGACTAAAGGACAGAAGGTACAGAGAAGGGTAATCAGCATGTTTGGGTGGTGCGTTTGTGCACTAAAGGACAGGAGGGACAGAGAAGGGTAATCAGCATGTTGGGTGGTGCGTTTGTGCACTAAAGGACAGGAGGGACAGAGAAGGGTAATCAGCATGTCGGGTAATCGTTTGTGCACTGAAGGACACGGGACAGGAAGGGCATCAGCATGTTGGGTGGTGCACTAAAAGGACAGGAGGGACGGAGGAGGGTCTTGAGCATGTTGGATGGTGCGTTTGTGCACTATAGGACAGGAGGTACAGAGAGAGGGTAATCAGCATTTTGGGTTGCATTTGCCCAATAATGGACAGGATGGAAGAGAAGGGTCATCAGCATGTTGGGTGGTGCGTTTGTGCACTAAAGGACAGGAGGGACAGAGGAGGGACTTCAGCATGTTGGGTGGTGCATTTGTGCACTATAGGACAGGAGGGACAGAGAAGGATCATCAGCATGTTGGGTGGTGCGTTTGTACACTAAAGGACAGGAGGGACAGAGAAGGGTGATCAGCATGTTGGGTGGTGCGTTTGTGTACTAAAGGACAGGAGGTACAGAGAGGGGTAATCAGCATTTTGGGGGTGCGTTTGTGCACTAAAGGACAGGAGGGACAGAGAACGGTAATCAGCATGTTGTGTGCTATGTTTGTGCACTAAAGGACAGGAGGTACAGAGAAGAGTAATCAACATGTTGGGAGGTGCGTTTGTGCACTAATGGACAGGAGGTACAGAGAAGGCTAATCAGCATGATGGGTGGTGCGTTTGTACACTAAAGGACAGGACGGACAGAGAAGGGTAATCACCAAGTTGGGTGGTGCGTTTGTGCACTAAAGGACAGGAGTGACAGAGAAGGATAATCAGCATGTTGGGTGGTGCGTTTCTGCACTAAAGGACAGGAGGGACAGAGAAGGGTAATCAGCATGTCGGGTGGTGCGTTTGTGCACTGAAGGACACGAGGGACAGGGAAGGGTCATCAGCATGTTGGGTGGTGCGTTTGTGTACTAAAGGACAGGAGGGACGGAGGAGGGTCTTGAGCATGTTGGATGGTGCGTTTGTGCACTATAGGACAGGAGGTACAGAGAGGGGTAATCAGCATTTTGGGTTGTGCATTTGCCCAATAATGGACAGGATGGAAAGAGAAGGGTCATCAGCATGTTGGGTGGTGCGTTTGTATACTAAAGGACAGGAGGGACAGAGGAGGGACTTGAGCATGTTGGGTGGTGCATTTGTGCACTATAGGACAGGAGGGACAGAGAAGGATCATCAGCATGTTGAGTGCTGCGTTTGTACACTAAAGGACAGGAGGGACAGAGAAGGGTGATCAGCATGTTGGGTGGTGCGTTTGTGTACTAAAGGACAGGAGGTACAGAGAGGGGTAATCAGCATTTTGGGGGGTGCGTTTGTGCACTAAAGGACAGGAGGGACAGAGAACGGTAATCAGCATGTTGTGTGCTATGTTTGTGCACTAAAGGACAGGAGGTACAGAGAAGAGTAATCAACATGTTGGGAGGTGCGTTTGTGCACTAATGGACAGGAGGTACAGAGAAGGCTAATCAGCATGATGGGTGGTGCGTTTGTACACTAAAGGACAGGACGGACAGAGAAGGGTAATCAGCATGTTGGGTGGTGCGTTTGTGCACTAAAGGACAGGAGGGACAGAGAAGGATAATCAGCATGTTGGGTGGTGCGTTTCTGCACTAAAGGACAGGAGGGACAGAGAAGGGTAATCAGCATGTTGGGTGGTGCGTTTGTGCACTGAAGGACACGAGGACAGGGAAGGGTCATCAGCATGTTGGGTGGTGCGTTTGTGTACTAAAGGACAGCAGGGACGGAGGAGGGTCTGAGCATGTTGGATGGTGCGTTTGTGTACTAAAGGACAGGAGGACAGAGAGGGGTAATCAGCATTTTTGGGGGTGATGCGTTTGTGCACTAAAGGACAGGAGGACAGAAGCGTGTTGTGTGCTATGTTTGTGCACTAAAGGACAGGAGGGACAGAAAGAGTAATCAGCATGTTGGGAGGTGGTGCGTTTGTGCACTAATGGACAGGAGGGGACAGAGAAAGGCTAATCAGCATGATGGGTGGTGCGTTTTGTACACTAAAGGACAGGACGGACAGAGAAGGGTAATCACCATGTTGGGTGGTGCGTTTGTGCACTAAAGGACAGGAGGGACAGAGAAGGATAATCAGCATGTTGGGTGGTGCGCACACTAAAGGACAGGAGGGACAGAGAAGGGTAATCAGCATGTTGGGTGGTGCGTTTGTGCACTGAAGGACACGAGGGACAGGGAAGGGTAATCATCAGCATGTTGGGTGGTGCGTTTGTGTACTAAGGACAGGAGGGACGGAGGAGGGTCTTGAGCATGTTGGATGGTGCGTTTGTGGACAGGAGGTACAGAGAGGGGTAATCAGCATTTTGGGTTGTGCATTTGCCCAATAATGGACAGGATGGAAAGAGAAGGGTCATCAGCATGTTGGGTGGTGCGTTTGTATACTAAAGGACAGGAGGGACAGAGGAGGGACTTGAGCATGTTGGGTGGTGCATTTGTGCACTATAGGACAGGAGGGACAGAGAAGGATCATCAGCATGTTGAGTGCTGCGTTTGTACTAAAGGACAGGAGGGGACAGAGAAGGTGATCAGCATGTTGGGTGGTGCGTTTGTGTACTAAAGGACAGGAGGTACAGAGAGGGGTAATCAGCATTTTGGGGGGTGCGTTTGTGCACTAAAGGACAGGAGGGACAGAGAACGGTAATCAGCATGTTGTGTGCTATGTTTGTGCACTAAAGGACAGGAGGTACAGAGAAGAGTAATCAGCATGTTGGGAGGTGCGTTTGTGCACTAATGGACAGGAGGTACAGAGAAGGCTAATCAGCATGATGGGTGGTGCGTTTGTACACTAAAGGACAGGACGGACAGAGAAGGGTAATCACCAAGTTGGGTGGTGCGTTTGTGCACTAAAGGACAGGAGTGACAGAGAAGGATAATCAGCATGTTGGGTGGTGCGTTTCAGCACTAAAGGACAGGAGGTACAGAGAAGGGTAATCAGCATGTTGGGTGATGCGTTTGTGCACAAAAGGACAGGAGGGACAGAGAAGGGTAATCAGCATGTTGGGTGGTGCGTTTGTGCACTAAAGGACAGGAGGGACAGAGAAGGGTAATCAGCATGTTGGGTGGTGCGTTTGTGCACTAAAGGACAGGAGGGACAGAGTAGGGTAATCAGCATGTTGGGTGGTGCATTTGTGCACTATTGGACAGGACGGACAGAGATAGGTAATGAGCATGTTGAGTGGTGCATTTGTGCACTATAGGACAGGAGGTACAGAGAGGGGTAATCAGCATGTTGAGTGGTGCATTTGTGCACTTAAGGACAGGAGGGAAAGAGAAGGGTAATCAGCATGTTTGGTGGTGCGTTTGTGCACTAAAGGACAGGAGGGACAGAGAAGGTTCAGCAGCATGTTGGGTGGTGTATTTGTGCACTCAAGGACAGGACGTACTGAGAAGGGTAATCAGCATGTTCGGAGTTGCGTTTGTGCACTAAAGGACAGGAAGGACAGAGAAGGGTAATCAGCATGTAAGGTGGTGCATTTGTGCACTAAAGGACAGGAGGGACAGAGAAGGGTGATCCGCATGTCGGGTGGTGCGTTTGTGCACTGAAGGACAGGAGGGACAGGGAAGGGAAATCAGCATGTTGGGTGGTGCATTTGTACACTGAAGTACAGGAGGTACAGAGAATGGTAATCAGCATGTTGGGTGGTGAGTTTGCGCACTAATGGACAGGAGGGACATATAGGGGTAATCAGCATGTTGGGTGGTGCGTTTGCCCTCTAAAAGACAGGAGGGACAGAGAAGGGTAATCAGCATGTTAGGTGGTGCATTTCTGCACTAAAGGACAGGAGGGACAGAGAAGGGTAATCAGCATGTTGGGTGGTGCGTTTGTGCACTAAAGGACAGTAGGGACAGAGTAGGGTAATCAGCATGTTGGGTGGTGCATTTGTGCACTATTGGACAGGACGGACAGAGAAAGGTAATGAGCATGTTGGGTGGTGCATTTGTGCACTATAGGACAGGAGGTACAGAGAGGGGTAATCAGCATGTTGAGTGGTGCGTTTGTGCACTAAAGGACAGGAGGGAAAGAGAAGGGTAATCAGCATGTTTGGTGGTGCGTTTGTGCACTAAAGGACAGTAGGTACAGAGAAGAGTAATCAGCATTTTGGGTGGTGCGTTTGCCCACTAAAGGACAGGAGGGACAGAGAAGGGTCATCATCATGTTGGGTGGTGCGTTTGTGTACTAAAGGACAGGAGGGACAGAGGAGGGTCTTGAGCATGTTGGATGGTGCGTTTGTGCACTATAGGACAGGAGGTACAGAGAGGGGTAATCAGCATTTTGGGTTGTGCATTTGCCCACTAATGGACAGGAGGGAAAGAGAAGGGTCATCAGCATGTTGGGTGGTGCGTTTGTATACTAAAGGACAGGAGGTACAGAGGAGGGACTTGAGCATGTTGGGTGGTGCATTTGTGCACTATAGGACAGGAGGGACAGAGAACGATCATCAGCATGTTGTGTGCTGCGTTTGTGCACTAAAGGACAGGAGGGACAGAGAAGGGTGATCAGCATGTTGGGTGGTGCGTTTGTGTACTAAAGGACAGGAGGTACAGAGAGGGGTAATCAGCATTTTGGGGGGTGCGTTTGCCCACTAAAGGACAGGAGGGACAGAGAAGGGTCATCAGCATGTTGGGTGGTGCATTTGTGCACTAAAGGACAGGAGGGACAGAGAACGGTAATCAGCATGCTGTGTGCTACGTTTGTGCACTAAAGGACAGGAGGGACAGAGAAGAGTTATCAGCATGTAGGGAGGTGCGTTTGTGCACTTATGGACAGCAGGTACAGAGAAGGCTAATCAGCATGATGGGTGGTGCGTTTGTACACTAAAGGACAGGACGGACAGAGAAGGGTAATCACCAAGTTGGGGGGTGCGTTTTTGCACTATAGGACAGGAGTGACAGAGAAGGGTAATCAGCATGTTGGGTGGTGCGTTTCTGCACTAAAGGACAGAAGGTACAGAGAAGGGTAATCAGCATGTTGGGTGGTGCGTTTGTGCACTAAAGGACAGGAGGGACAGAGAAGGGTAATCAGCATGTTGGGTGATGCGTTTGTACAAAGGACAGGAGGGACAGAGAAGGGTAATCAGCATGTCGGGTGGTGCGTTTGTGCACTGAAGGACACGAGGGACAGGGAAGGGTCATCAGCATGTTGGGTGGTGCGTTTGTGTACTAAAGGACAGGAGGGACGGAGGAGGGTCTTGAGCATGTTGGATGGTGCGTTTGTGCACTATAGGACAGGAGGGACAGAGAGGGGTAATCAGCATTTTGGGTTGTGCATTTGCCCAATAATGGACAGGATGGAAAGAGAAGGGTCATCAGCATGTTGGGTGGTGCGTTTGTATACTAAAGGACAGGAGGGACAGAGGAGGGACTTGAGCATGTTGGGTGGTGCATTTGTGCACTAAAGGACAGGAGGGACAGAGAAGGGTCATCAGCATGTTGGGTGCTGCGTTTGTGCACTAAAGGACAGGAGGGACAGAGAAGGGTGATCAGCATGTTGGGTGGTGCGTTT
Source organism: Gymnothorax javanicus (assembly GCA_029692085.1). Classification (NCBI taxonomy): domain Eukaryota; kingdom Metazoa; phylum Chordata; class Actinopteri; order Anguilliformes; family Muraenidae; genus Gymnothorax; species Gymnothorax javanicus. The sequence continues at coordinate 9,534,619 of CM056197.1, forward strand.
GTGTTATAAAGGACAGGAGGTACAGAGGGGTAATCAGCATTTTGGGGGCTGCGTTTGCCCACTAAAGGACAGGAGGGACAGAGAAGGGTCATCAGCATGTTGGGTGGTGCGTTTGTGCACTAAAGGACAGGAGGGACAGAGAACGGTAATCAGCATGTTGTGTGCTATGTTTGTGCACTAAAGGACAGGAGGTACAGAGAAGAGTAATCAGCATGTTGGGAGGTGCGTTTGTGCACTAATGGACAGGAGGTACAGAGAAGGCTTTTCAGCATGATGGGTGGTGCGTTTGTACACTAAAGGACAGGACGGACAGAGAAGGGTAATCACCAAGTTGGGTGGTGCGTTTGTGCACTAAAGGACAGGAGTGACAGAGAAGGATAATCAGCATGTTGGGTGGTGCGTTTCTGCACTAAAGGACAGGAGGTACAGAGAAGGGTAATCAGCATGTTGGGTGATGCGTTTGTGCACAAAAGGACAGGAGGGACAGAGAAGGGTAATCAGCATGTTGGGTGGTGCGTTTGTGCACTAAAGGACAGGAGGGACAGAGAAGGGTAATCAGCATGTTGGGTGGTGCGTTTGTGCACTAAAGGACAGTCGGGACAGAGTAGGGTAATCAGCATGTTGGGTGGTGCATTTGTGCACTATTGGAAAGGACGGACAGAGATAGGTAATGAGCATGTTGAGTGGTGCATTTGTGCACTATAGGACAGGAGGTACAGAGAGGGGTAATCAGCATGTTGAGTGGTGCATTTGTGCACTTAAGGACAGGAGGGAAAGAGAAGGGTAATCAGCATGTTTGGTGGTGCGTTTGTGCATTTAAGGACAGGAGGGACAGAGAAGGTTCAGCAGCATGTTGGGTGGTGCATTTGTGCACTCAAGGACAGGAGGGACAGAGAAGGGTAATCAGCATGTTGGGAGTTGCGTTTGTGCAATAAAGGACAGGAGGGACAGAGTAGGGTGATCCGCATGTCGGGTGGTGCGTTTGTGCACTGAAGGACAGGAGGGACAGGGAAGGGAAATCAGCATGTTGGGTGGTGCATTTGTACACTGAAGTACAGGAGGTACAGAGAATGGTAATCAGCATGTTGGGTGGTGAGTTTGCGCACTAATGGACAGGAGGGACATATAGGGGTAATCAGCATGTTGGGTGGTGCGTTTGCCCTCTAAAAGACAGGAGGGACAGAGAAGGGTAATCAGCATGTTAGGTGGTGCATTTCTGCACTAAAGGACAGGAGGGACAGAGAAGGGTAATCAGCATGTTGGGTGGTGCGTTTGTGCACTAAAGGACAGTAGGGACAGAGTAGGGTAATCAGCATGTTGGGTGGTGCATTTGTGCACTATTGGACAGAATGACGGACAGAAAAGGTAATGAGCATGTTGGGTGGTGCATTTGTGCACTATAGGACAGGAGGTACAGAGAGGGTAATCAGCATGTTTGAGTGGTGCGTTTGGGCACTAAAGGACAGGAGGGAAAGAGAAGGGTAATCAGCATGTTTGGTGGTGCGTTTGTGCACTAAAGGACAGTAGGTACAGAGAAGAGTAATCAGCATTTTGGGTGGTGCGTTTGCCCACTAAAGGACAGGAGGGACAGAGAAGGGTCATCATCATGTTGGGTGGTGCGTTTGTGTACTAAAGGACAGGAGGGACAGAGGAGGGTCTTGAGCATGTTGGATGGTGCGTTTGTGCACTATAGGACAGGAGGTACAGAGAGGGGTAATCAGCATTTTGGGTTGTGCATTTGCCCACTAATGGACAGGAGGGAAAGAGAAGGGTCATCAGCATGTTGGGTGGTGCGTTTGTATACTAAAGGACAGGAGGTACAGAGGAGGGACTTGAGCATGTTGGGTGGTCCATTTGTGCACTATAGGACAGGAGGGACAGAGAACGATCATCAGCATGTTGTGTGCTGCGTTTGTGTACTTAAGGACAGGAGGGACAGAGAAGGGTGATCAGCATGTTGGGTGGTGCGTTTGTGTACTAAAGGACAGGAGGTACAGAGAGGGGTAATCAGCATTTTGGGGTGCGTTTGCCCACTAAAGGACAGGAGGGACAGAGAAGGGTCATCAGCATGTTGGGTGGTGCATTTGTGCACTAAAGGACAGGAGGGACAGAGAACGGTAATCAGCATGTTGTGTGCTACGTTTGTGCACTAAAGGACAGGAGGGACAGAGAAGAGTTATCAGCATGTAGGGAGGTGCGTTTGTGCACTTATGGACAGCAGGTACAGAGAAGGCCAATCAGCATGATGGGTGGTGCGTTTGTACACTAAAGGACAGGACGGACAGAGAAGGGTAATCACCAAGTTGGGGGGTGCGTTTTTGCACTATAGGACAGGAGTGACAGAGAAGGGTAATCAGCATGTTGGGTGGTGCAATGCACCAAAGGACAGAAGGTACAGAGAAGGGTAATCAGCATGTTGGGTGGTGCGTTTGTGCACTAAAGGACAGGAGGGACAGAGAAGGGTAATCAGCATGTTGGGTGATGCGTTTGTGCACTAAAGGACAGGAGGGACAGAGAAGGGTAATCAGCATGTCGGGTGGTGCGTTTGTGCACTGAAGCACACGAGGGACAGGGAAGGGTAATCAGCATGTTGGGTGGTGCATTTATGCACAGAAGTACAGGAGTTACAGAGAATGGTAATTTGCACGTTGGTTGGTGAGTATGCGCACTAATGGACAGGAGGGACAGAGAAGGGTAATCAGCATGTTAGGTGGTGCGTTTCTGCACTAAAGGACAGGAGGGACAGAGAAGGGTAATAAGCATGTTGGGAGGTGCGTTTGAGCATTAAAAGACAGGAGGGACAGAGAAGGGTAATCAGCATGTTGGATGGTTCCTTTGTGCACTAAAGGACAGGAAGGATGGAGGAGGGTCTTCCGCATGTTGGGTGGTGCGTTTAGACACTAAAGGACAGGACGTACTGAGAAGGGTAATCAGCATGTTGCTTGGTGCGTTTGTGCACTAAAGGACAGGAGGGACAGAGAAGGTTAAGCAGCATGTTGGGTGGTGCGTTTGTGCACTAAAGGACAGGAGGGACAGAGAAGGGTAATCAGCATGTTGGGTGGTGCGTTTGTGCACTAAAGGACAGGAGGGACAGAGAAGGGTGATCCGCATGTCGGGTGGTGCGTTTGTGCACTGAAGGACAGGAGGGACAGGGAAGGGAAATCAGCATGTTGGGTGGTGTATTTGTACGCTGAAGTACAGGAGGTACAGAGAATGGTAATCAGCATGTTGGGTGGTGAGTTTGCGCACTAATGGACAGGAGGGACAGATAGGGGTAATCAGCATGTTGGGTGGTGCGTTTGCCCTCTAAAAGACAGGAGGGATAGAGAAGGGTAATCAGCATGTTAGGTGGTGCATTTCTGCACTAAAAGACAGGAGGGACAGAGAAGGGTAATCAGCATGTTGGGTGGTGCGTTTGTGCACTAAAGGACAGTAGGGACAGAGTAGGGTAATCAGCATGTTGGGTGGTGCATTTGTGCACTATTGGACAGGACGGACAGAGAAAGGTAATGAGCATGTTGGGTGGTGCATTTGTGCACTATAGGACAGGAGGTACAGAGAGGGGTAATCAGCATGTTGAGTGGTGTGTTTGTGCACTAAAGGACAGGAGGGAAAGAGAAGGGTAATCAGCATGTTTGGTGGTGCGTTTGTGCACTAAAGGACAGTAGGTACAGAGAAGAGTAATCAGCATTTTGGGTGGTGTGTTGCCCACTAAAGGACAGGTGGGACAGAGAAGGGTCATCAGCATGTTGGGTGGTGCGTTTGTGTACTAAAGCACAGGACGGACAGAGAAGGGTATTCACCAAGTTGGGGGGTGCGTTTTTGCACTATAGGACAGGAGTGACAGAGAAGGGTAATCAGCATGTTGGGTGGTGTGTTTCTGCACTAAAGGACAGGAGGGACAGAGAAGGGTAATCAGCATGTTGGGTGGTGCGTTTGTGCACTAAAGGACAGGAGGGACAGAGAAGGGTAATCAGCATGTTGGGAGGTGCGTTTGTGCACTATAGGACAGGAGGGACATAGAAGGATCATCAGCATGTTGAGTGCTGCGTTTGTGCACTAAAGGACAGGAGGGACAGAGAAGGGTGATCAGCATGTTGGGTGGTGCGTTTGTGTACTAAAGGACAGGGGGTACAGAGAGGGGTAATCAGCATTTTGGGGGGTGCGTTTGCCCACTAATGGACAGGAGGGACAGAGAAGCGTCATCAGCATGTTGGGTGGTGCGTTTGTGCACTAAAGGACAGGAGGGACAGAGAACGGTAATCAGCATGTTGTGTGCTAAGTTTGTGCACTAAAGGACAGGAGGGACAGAGAAGAGTAATCAGCATGTTGGGAGGTGCGTTTGTGCACTAATGGACAGGAGGTACAGAGATGGCTAATCAGCATGATGTTAAGTGCTTGTACACCAAAGGACAGGACGGACAGAGAAGGGTAATCACCATGTTGGGTGGTGCTTCGTACCCAAAGGACAGGAGGGACAGAGAAGGGTAACATGTTGGTGGTGACAGCTTCTAAAGGACAGGAGGGACGGAGGAGGGTCTTCAGCATGTTGGATGGTGCGTTGTGCACTATAGGACAGGAGGTACAGAGAGGGGTAATCAGCATGTTGGGTGGTGCGTTTGTGCACTGAAGGACAGGAGGTACAGAGAATGGTAATTGGCATGTTGGGTGGTGAGTTTGTGCACTAAAAGAGAGGAAGGCACAGAGAATGGTAGAATCAGTGAGCGTTGGGTGGTGCATTTGCGCACTACTGGACAGGAGGGACAGATAGGGGTAATCAGCATGTTGGGTGGTGCTGCTTTGCCTCTAAAAGACAGGTGGGACAGAGTAGGGTAATCATATGTTGGGTGGTGCTTGAGCATTAAAAGACAGGAGGGACAGGGAAGGGTAATCAGCATGTTGGGTGGTTCCTATTTGCACCAACGGACAGGAAGGATGGAGGAGGGTCTTCCGCATGTTGGGTGGTGCGTCGGTGCCAATAAAGGACAGGGGAGGTTCAGAGAAGGCAATAAGCACGTTGCGTGGGTGCTGCTTTGTGCACCAAAGGAAAGGAGGATAGAGAAGGGTCAACAGCATGTTGGGTGGTGCGTTTGTGCATTTAAGGACAGGAGGGACAGAGAAGGGTAATCAGCATGTTGGGTGGTGCATTTGCCCACTAAAGGAAAGGAAGGACAGAGAAGGGCAATCAGCATGTTGGGTGGTGTTGGTGCATTAAAAAGACAGGAGGGACAGAGAAGGGTAATCAGTATGTTGGGTGGTTCCTTTGTGCAATAACGGACAGGAAGGAAGGAGGAGGGTCTTCCTGCGCGTTGGGGTGGTGCGTTGCACACTAAAGGGACAGGAGGTTCAGAGAAGGGTAATAAGACAAGGCGTGGTGCAAGTAGTGCACTTAAGGACAGGAGGGACAGAGAAGGGTCAACAGCATGTTGGGTGGTGCGTTTGCAATTACAGTACAGGAGGGACAGAGACAACAGCATGTCGGTGGTGCGCTTGTGCACTAAAGCGAGGAGGGACAGAGAAGGTAATCAGCATGTTGGGTCGGGCGCTTGTGTACTAAAGGACAGGAGGGACAGAGAAGGGTAATCAGCATGTTGCGGTAACAAGCAGTGCACTAAAGGACAGGAGGGACAGAGAAGGGTAATCAACATGTTAGGTGGTGCGCTTGTGCACCAAGGACAGGTGAGGGACAGAGAAGGTAATCATGTTGGTTGGTGCGTTTTTGCACTAAAGAACAGGAGGGACAGAGAAGGGTAATCAGCATGTTGGGTGGTGCGTGCACTAAAAGACAGGAGGCACAGAGAAGCGTATTCAGTATGTTGGGTGTGTGCTGTGCACTAAAAGACAGAGGGCCAGAGTAGGGTAACGGGGTATGTTGTGGTGTATTTAGCACTAATGGACAGGAGGGACAGAGAAGGGTAATCATCATGTTGGGTAGTGCTTTTGTGCACTAAAGGACAGGAGTGACAGAGGAGGGCCATCAGCATGTTGGGTGGTAGGTTTCCGGATTAAAGGTCAGGGAGGGACAGAGAAGGGTCATCAGTATTTTGGTGGTGCCTTTGTATTAAAAAGACAGGAGGACAGAGAGAAGGTAATCAGTATGTTGGGTGGAGCGCTTGTACACTAAAGGACAGGAGGGACAGATAAGGGTAATCAGCATAAGTTGGGTTGTGCTTGCACTCCAGCGACAGGAGGGATGAGACGGGTAAATAGCATGTTGGGTGGTGCTGCTTTGTGCACTAAAGGACAAGAGGGACAGAGAAGGTAGTTAGCATGTTGTGGTACAGCGCTTAAAGGACAGGAGAGATCTAAAAGGATCATCAGTGACAGCAGGGTATGCTTACAGACTTAAGGACATGCGGGACAGAGAATGGTAATCAGCATGTTGGGTGGTGCATTTTCGCACTTCAGGACAGTAGGGACAGAAAAGGGTAATCAGCATGTTGGGTGGTGCGTTTGCCCACAAAAGGACAGGAGGGACAGAGAAAGGTAATCAGGATGTTTGGTGGTGCGTTGGTGCACTAAAGGACAGGAAGTACAGAAGGGTAATCAGCATAAGTTGGGCGGTAAGGCCAGGCACTAAAGGAAAGGAAGGACAGAGTAGGGAAATAGCATGTTGGTGGAAGCACAGTACTAAAGAACAGGAGGTACAGAGAAGTGTAATCAGTATATGGTGGTGCATTTGTGCACTAAAGGACAGGTGGTACAGAGAAGGTAATCAGCATGCTGGGCGTGTGCATTTGTTTCTACTAAAGGACAGTAGGGACAGAATAGGTAATCAGCATACAGGAAAGTGTTTTGTGCACTAAAGGACAGGAGGGACAGAGAATCAGCATGTTGGGTGGTGCTTGTGCACCAGCAGGAGGCAGAGAAGGGTAATCAGCATGTTGGTGGTGACAGTAACGAAGGACAGGAGGTACAGAGAAGGGTAATCAGCATGTTGGGTGGTGCATTTGTGCACTGAAGGACAGGAGGTACAGAGAAGGGTAATCAGCATGTTGGGCGGTGCGTTTGTGCACTAAAGGAAATGAAGGACAGAGTAGGGAAATCAGCATGCTGAGGGTGCGCGAGTGCACCAAAGAGTAGTGGGAGGTGGCAGAGAAGTGTAATCAGCATGTTGGGTGGCAGCATTTGAGCAATTAAAGACAAAGTTGCAGAGAAGGGTAATCAGCATTTGGGCGCCAGTGCTTGTGCACTAAAGGACGCGAGGGAGAGAAGGGTAATCGCTGTTCAGGTGCCTTTGAGCACCAAAGGGCAGGAGGTACAGATCAGGTATTCAGCATGTTTGTTGATGACGAAATTCAAAGTACAGGAGGGACAGAGAAGGGTAATCAGCATGTTGGGTGGTGCGTTTGTGCACTAAAGGACAGCAGGGACAGAGAAGAGTAATGAGCATATTGGGTGGTACGTTTGTGCACTAAACGACAGGAGGTACAGAGAAGAGTAATCAGCATGTTGGGTGGTACGTTTGTGCACTAAAGGACAGGAGGGACAGAGAAGAGTAATCCGCATGTTGGGTGGTAGGTTTGTGCACTAATGGACAGGAGGTACAGAGAAGGCTAATCAGCATGATGGGTGGTGCGTTTGTACAATAAAGCACAGGACGGGCAGAGAAGGGTAATCACCATGTTGGGTGGTGCGTTTCTGCACTTAAGGACAGGAGGCACAGAGAAGGGTAATCAGCATGTTGGGTGGTGCGTTTCTGCACTAAAGGACAGGAGGGACAGAGAAGGGTAATCAGCATGTTGGTGCGTTGTGCACTAAAGTACAGGAGGAGAGAGAAGGGTAATCAGCATAAGGTGGTGCGCTTTGTACACTAATGGACAGGGAGGGACAGATACGGTTACTCAGCATGTTGGGTGGTGCGTTTATGCACTAAAGGAGAGGAGGACAGGGAAAGGTAATCAGCATGTTGGGTGGTGCGTTTGTGCACTAAAGGACAGGAGGGACAGAGTAGGGTATTCAGCATGTTGGGTGGTGCGTTTATGCACTTAAGGTCAGGAGGGACAGAGAAGGGTAATCAGCATGTTGGTTGGTGCATTTGTGCACAATTGGAAAGGACGGACAGAGAAGGGTAATGAGCATGTTCGGTGGTGCATTTGTGCACTAATGGACAGGAGGGACAGAAAAGGATAATCAACATGTTGTGTGGTTCGTTTACCCACTAAAGGACAGGAGGGACGGAGAGGGGTCTTCAGCATGTTGGATGGTGCGTTTGTGCATTATACGACAGGAGGTACAGCGAGGGTAATCAGCATGTTGAGTGGTGCGTTTGTGCACTAAAGGACAGGAGGGACAGAGAAGGGTCATCAGCATGTTGGGTGGTGCATTTGTGCACTAAACGACAGGTGGGACGGAGAAGGGTCTTCAGCATGTTGGATGGTGCGTTTGTGCACTATAGGACAGGAGGTACAGAGAGGGGTAATCAGCATGTTGAGTTTTATGTTTGTGCGCTAAAGGAGGGACAGAGAAGGGTAATTAGCATGTTTGGTGGTGCGTTTGTGCACTATAGGACAGTAGGTACAGAGAAGGGTCATCAGCATTTTGGGTGGTGCGTTTGCCCACTAAAGGACAGGAGAGACAGAGAAGGGTCTTCAGCATGTTGGATGGTGCTTTTGTGCACTATAGGACAGGAGGTACAGAGAGGGGTAATCAGCATGTTGAGTGCTGCGTTTGTGCACTAACGGACAGGAGGGACAGAGAAGGGTAATCAGCATGTTGGGTGTTGTGTTTGTGCATTAAAGGATAGGAGGGAAAGAGAAGAGTAATCAGCATTTTGGGGGGTGCGTTTGCCCACGAAAGGACAGGAGGGACAGAGAAGAGTCATCAGCATGTTGGGTGGTGCGTTTGTGCACTAAAGGACGGGAGGGACAGAGAAAGTAACTGCATGTTGGGTGGTGCTGCTTGCACTAAAGGACAGGAGGGACAGAGAAGGGTAATAAGCATATGCTGGTGGTGCGTTTGTACACTAAAGGACAGGACGGACAGAGAAGGGTAATCACCATGTTGGGTGGTGCGTTTCTGCACTAAAGGACAGGAGGGACAGAGAAGGGTAATCAGCATGTTGGGTGGTGCATTTGTGCTCTAAAGGACAGGAGGGACGGAGGAGGGTCTTCAGCATGTTGGATGGTGCGTTGTGCACTATAGGACAGGAGGTACAAAGAGGGTAATCAGCATTGGGTGCTGGGTGTTTGTGCACTGGAAGGACAGAAGGTACAGAGAATGGTAATTGGCAAGTTGGGTGGTGAGTTTGTGCACTAAAAGAGAGGAGGCACAGAGAATGGTAATCAGCATGTTGGGTGGTGCATTTGTGCACCAATGGACAGGAGGGACAGATAGGGGTAATCAGCATGTTGGGTGGTGCGTTTGCCCTCTAAAAGACAGGTGGGACAGAGTACGGTAATCAGCATGTTGGGTGGTGCGTTTGAGCATTAAAAGACAGGAGGGACAGGGAAGGTTAATCAGCATGTTGGTGGTTCCTTATTTGCACTAACGACAGGAAGGATGGAGGAGGGTCTTCTCAAGATGTTGGGTGGTATGCTTGCACAATAAAGGACAGGAGGTCTAGAGAAGGGTAATAAGCATGTGGCGTGGTGCGGGCGGTGCACTAAAGGACAGGAGGGACGGAGGTGGGTCTTCAGCATGTTGATGGTGCAAGCAGTAACTATAGGAGGTACAATGAGGGGTAATCAGCATGTTGGGTGCTGCGTTTGTGCACTGAAGGACAGAAGGTACAGAGAATGGTAATTGGCATGTTGGGTGGTGAGTTTGTGCACTAAAAGAGAGGAGGCACAGAGAATGGTAATCAGCATGTTGGGTGGTATCGGCGCACTAATGGACAGGAGGGACAGATAGGGGTAATCAGCATGTTGGGTGGGTGCGTTTTGCCCTCTAAAAGACAGGTGGGGACAGAGTACGTAATCAGCATGTTGGGTGGTGCTGCTGATAAAAGACAGGAGGGACAGAAGGGTAATCAGCATGTTGGGTGGTTCCTATTTGCACTAATGGACAGGAAGGATGGAGGAGGGTGTTCTGCATAAGTTGGGTGGTGCGCTTTGCACAATAAAGGACAGGAGGTTCAGAGAAGGGTAATAAGCATAAGTTATGTGGTGCGCTGGTGCACTAAAGGACAGGAGGGACAGAAGGTAATCAGTATGTTGGGGTGGTGTGCCTGGTACACTAAAGGAAAGGAAGGATGAGAAGGGTAATCAGCATGTGTTGGGTGGTGCGCTTAGCATTAAAAAGACAGGAGGGACAGAGAAGGGTAATCAGCATGTTAAGTGTGGCCCTTTGTGCACCAACGGACAGGAAGGATGGAGGAGTGGCTCTCCAAGATAAGTTGGGTGGTGGTTTGCACACTCAAAGGACAGGAGGTTCATAGCGTAATAAGCATGTTACGTGGTGCATTAGGGTGCACATCAGGACAGGAGGGATGAGGGGTCAACAGCATGTCGGGTGGTGCTGCTTGTGCACTAAAGGACAGGAGGGACAGGGAAGGCACTGTATGTTGGGTGGTTCCTATTTGCACTAACGGACAGGAAGGATGGAGGAGGCCCCAAGATGTTGGGTGGTGCTTGCACACAAGGACAGGAGGTTCAGAGACAGGTTACAGATGTTATGGAAAGGCACTAAAGGACAGAGAAGAGAAGGGTCAACAGCATGTTGGGTGGTGCTGTGCACTAAAGGACAGGAGGGATGGTATAGTAATCAGCATGGGTGGTGCGTTTGCTCACTAAAGGAAAGAAGACAGAGAAGGGCACTGCATAAGGGTGGTGCCAGGAATTAAAAGACAGGAGGGACAGAAGGGTAACGCATGTTGGGTGGTCTCCTTTGTAATTCAACGACAGGAAGGATGGAGGAGGGTCTTCTCAGATGTTGGGTGATGCTTGTACAGTAAAAGAACAGGAGGTTCAGAGAAGGGTGTTAAGTTGTTGGTGTGGTGCGTTAGTGTACATAAGGACAGGAGGGACAGAGGGTCACGCATGTTGGGTGGTGCGTTTGTGCACTAAAGGACAGGAGGGACAGAGAAGGGTAATCAACATGTTGGGTGGTGCATTTGTGCACTAAAGGACAGGAGGGACAGAGAAGGGTAATCAGCATGTTGGGTCGTGCGTTTGTGTACTAAAGGACAGGAGGGACAAAGAAGTGTAGTCAGCATGTTGCGTGGTGCGTTTGTGCACTAAAGGACAGGAGGGACAGAGAAGGGTAATCAGCATGTTGGTTGCGTGTTTTTGTACCAAAGAACAGGAGGGACAGAGAAGGGCCCAGTAGCATGCTGTGTGGTGCGTTTTTGCACTAAAGAACAGGAGGGACAGAGAAGGGTAATCATTTTTGGGTGGAAAGCTGGAAATTAAACACAGGAGGCACAGAGTAGATTCAGCATGTTGGGTGGTGTGTTTGTGCACTAAAGGACAGGAGGGACAGAGTAGGGTAATCATCATGTTGGGTAGTGCTTTTGTGCACTAAAGGACAGGAGTGACAGAGGAGGGTCATCAGCATGTTGGGTGGTGCGTTTGCACACTAAAGGACAGGAGGGACAGATAAGGGTAATCAGCATGTTGGGTTGTGCGTTTTTGCACTAAAGGACAGGAGGGACAGATAAGGGTAATCAGTATTGGGTTGTGCATTTGAGCAGTAAAGGACAGGAGGGACAGAGAAGGGTCATCAGCATGTTGGGTGGTGCCTTTGTGCATTAAAAGACAGGAGGGACAGAGAAGGGTAATCAGCATGTTGGGTGGTGCTGCACCAAAGGACAGGAGGACAGAGAATGGTAATCAGCTGTGTTGGGTGGGTGCGCTTTCTACTAAAGGACAGGAAGGACAGAATAGGGTAATCAGCATGTTGCAGTGCTTGTGCACTAAAGGATAAGGAGGGACAGAGAAGGGTAATCAGCGTATGGGTGGGTGCGCTGCACTAAAGGACAGGAAGGACAGAATAGGGTAATCAGCATGTTGGGTGGTGCGTTTGTGCACTAAAGGAAAGGAGGTACAGAGAAGAGTAATCAGCATGTTGGGTGGTACGCTTGTGCACTAAAGGAGCTGAGGACAGAGAGAGCATCCATGTTGGGTGGTGTGTTTTACACAAAGGACAGGAGGGACATATAAGGGTAATCAGTTGGGTGCTGCTTTGTGCACTAAAGGACAGCAGGGACATAGAAGAGTAATCAACATGTTGGGTGGTGCCTTTGTGCACTAATGGACAGGAGGTACAGAGAATGGTAATCAGCATGTTGGGTGGTGCGTTTGCCCACAAAAGGACAGGAGGGATAGAGAAGGGTAATCAGCATGTTTGGTGGTGCGTTTGTGCACTAAAGGACAGGAGGTACAGAGAAGGGTCATCAGCATGTTGTGGTGCGTTTGTGCACTAAGGGACAGGCGGTACAGAGAAGAGTAATCAGCATTTTGGGTGGTGACGGCGCATTAAAGGACAGGAGGGACAGAGAAGGATAATCAGCATTTTGGGTGGTGCTATGGCGCACTAAAGGACAGGAGGTACAGAGAATGCATCAGCATGTTGGGTGGTGCGTTTGCCCACTAAAGGACAGGAGGGACAGAGAAGGGTAATCAGCATGTTGGGTAGTGCGTTTGTGCACTAAAGGACAGGAGGTACAGAGAAGGCTAATCAGCATGTTGGGTGGTGCGTTTCTGCACTAAAGGACAGGAGGGACAGAGAAGAGTAATCAGCATGTTGGGTGGTGCGTTTGTACACTAAAGGACAGCACGGACAGAAAGGGTAATCAACATGTTGGGTGGTGCGTTTCTGCACAAAGGACAGGGAGGACAGAGAGGAGTAATCAGCATAAGTTGCGGTGCTTTCATGTACGAAGGACAGGGAGGGACAGAGAAGGGTAATCAGCATAAAGGTGGTGCTTTGCACAAAAGGACAGGAGGCAGAAGGGTAATCAGCATGTTGGGTGGTACATTTGTGCACTAAAGGACAGGAGGTACAGAGAAGGGTAATCAGCATGTTGGGTGGTGCCTTTGTGCACTAAAGGACAGGAGGTACAGAGAAGGGTAATCAGCATGTTGGGTGGTGCCTTTGTGCACTAAAGGACAGGAGGTACAGAGAAGGGTAATCAGCATGTTGGGCGGTGCGTTTGTGCACGAAAGGACTCGAGGGAGAGAGAAGCGTAATCAGCAAGTTGGGTGGTGGCGTTTTTGCACTTAAGGAGAGCAGGGACAGAGAACGGTTTTCAGCATGTTGGTAGGTGCGTTTGTGCACTAAAGGTCGCGAGGTAGAGAAAAGGGTAATCAGCATGTTCGGTGGTGCCTTTGAGCACTTAAGGACAGGAGGGACAGAGAAGGGTAATCAGCATGTTGGGTGGTGCGTTTGTGCACTAAAGGACAGGAGGGACAGTGAAAGGTAATCACCATTTTGGGTGGTGCATTTGCGCACTAAAGGGCAGCACCACAACATGCTGATTACCATTCTCTGTACCTCCTGTCCTTTAGTGCACAAACGCACACCAAACATGCTGATTACCCTCTTCTCTGTCCCTCCTGTCCTTTTGTGGGCAACCACCACCCAACATATGCTGATTACCCTTATGTGTCCTCCTGTCCTTTATTAAAGTAAACGACCACCCAACATGCCATTTACCTTCTCTGTCCCTCCTGTCCTTTGCACAATGCATCAACAAAACATGCAAACCACCACCCCTGCATACTGATTACCACTGTCTCTGTCCTTTAGTGCATAAAGACTGTTGATTACCCTTTTTCATATTCACCTTAGGCACCACCCAATATGCTGCTGATTATCCCTTCTCTGTCCCTTTTAGTGCACAAACTCTACCACAACACATGCTGAAACCGTTTTCTGTCCCTGCTCTCCTGGTGCCACCCCAACATTACGATTTTTTTCAGGTATCAACAAGACCCAACTCTGATTACCTCCTGTCGCCCTGTCCTTTAGTGCACAAACGCACCACCCAAATGATAATTGCATCTTCTCTGTCCCTCTGTCCTTAGTGCCAAAACCACCCAACATGCTGATTTCACCCTTCTCTGTCCCTCCCTGTCCTTTAGTGGGCAAACGCACAGCCCAACATGCTGATTACCCTTCTCTGTCCCTCCCTGTCCTTTAGTGCCCAAACGTACCACCCAACATGCTGATTACTCTTCTCTCCTCCTGTCCCCAAGTGCACAAACGCCACACCCAACATGCTGATTACCCTTATCTGTCCCTCCTGTCCTTTAGTGCACAAACGCACCACCCAACATGCTGATTAGCTTCTCTGTCCCTCCTGTCCTTTAGTGCACAAACGCACCACCCAACATGCTGATTACCCTTTCTGTCCCTCCTGTCCTTAGTGGGCAAACGCACCACCAACATGCTGATTACCCATTCTCTGTCCTCCTGTCCTTTAGTGCACAAACGCACCAACCAACATGCTGATTACCCTTCTGTCTCCTGTCCTGTCCACCCAACACTGATCATTCTCCTGTCCTTAGTGCTGCTGAAACGCCCTCCCCGCCTGGCACTCCCATACTCATCTTGTACATCCTGACTTTAGTGCACAAACGCACCACATGCTGATTACCTTTCTGTCCCTCCTGTCCTTAGTGCACAAACGTACCACCCAACATGCTGATTACCCGTCCCTCCTGTCCTTTAGTGCACAAACACAGCACCCAACATTGATTACTCTTTCTCTGTCCCTCCTTGTTCTTAAATGCAAATCCACCCAACATGCTGATTACCCCTTCTCTGTCCTTCCTGTCCCAAAATTAGTGCATTCTCTGTCCCTCCTGTCTTAATTGCGCAAACACACCACCCAACATGCTGATTACCCTTCTGTCTGTCCTTCAGCACAAACTGTGATTACCTTCTGTCCCTCCTGTCCTTAAAACGCAATCACCCAACATGCTGAATACCCTTGTCTGTCCCTCCTGTCCTGTCCAAACGCACACCATCATGCTGATTACCCTTTCTGTCCCTCCTGTCCTATAGTGCGAAAACGCACCACCCAACATGCTGATTACCCTCCTCCCTCCTGTCCAAACGGCACCCAACATGCTGATCCCTTCTTTGTCCCTCCTGTCCTTTTAACGCACCACCAACATGCTGAACCCTCTGTCCTGCCTGTCCTTAGATTACCACCCAACATGATTAGCTGTCCCTCTGTCCTGTCCAGAACACACCACCCAACATGCTGATTATGTCCCTCCTGTCCTTTACAAACCACCCAACACATGCTGATTAGCCTTCTCTGTCCCTCCTGTCCTTTAGTGCACAAACGCACCACCCAACATGCTGATTACCCTTCTCTGTACCTCCTGTCCTTTAGTGCACAAACGCACCACCCAACATGCTGATTACCCTTCTCTGTCCCTCCTGTCCTTTAGTGGGCAAACACCACGCAACATGCTGATTACCCTTCTCTGTCCCTCCTGTCCTTAGTGCACAAACGCACCATCCAACATGCTGATTACCCTCTGTCCTCCTGTCCTTAGTGCACAAACCACCTAAAATGCTGATTACCCTTCTCTGTCCCTCCTGTCTTTAGTGCACAAACGCACCACCCAACATGCTGATTACCTTCTCTGTCCCTCCTGTCCTTTAGTGCACAAACGCACCACCCAACATGCTGATTACCCTTCTGTCCCTCCTGTCCTTTAGTGCACAAACGCACCATCCAACATGCTGATTATTACTCCCCTCCTTAGTCTGTCACCTCCAACATGCTGATGACCCTTCCTGTCCCTCCTGTCCTTTATAAAAACCACCACCCAACATGCTGATTACCCTTCTCTGTCCCTCCTGTCCTTTAGTGCACAAACGCACCACCCAACATGCTGATTACCCTCTGTCCCTCCTGTCCTTTAGTGCTCAAACGCACCACCCAACATGCTGATTACCCTTCTCTGTCCCTCCTGTCCTTTAGTGCACAAACACACCACCCAACATGCTGATTACCCTTCTCTGTCCCTCCTGTCCTTTAGTGCACAAACGCACCACCCAACATGCTGATTACCCTTCTCTGTCCCTCCTGTCCTTTAGTGCACAAACGCACCACCCAAAATGCTGATTACCCTTCTCTGTCCCTCCTGTCCTTTAGTGCACAAACGCACCACCCAACATGCTGATTACCCTTCTCTGTCCCTCCTGTCCTTTAGTGCACAAACACACCACCCAACATGCTGATTACCTTTTCTGTCCATCCTGTCCTTAGTGCACAAACGTACCAACACATGTCCCTTCTCTGTCCTCCTGTCCTTTAGTGCACAAAAGGCACCACCCAACATGCTGATTACCCTTCTCTGTCCCTCCTGTCCTTTAGTGCACAAACACACCACCCAACATGCTGATTACCCTTCTCTGTCCCTCCTGTCCTTTAGTGCACAAACGCACCACCCAACATGCTGATTACCCTTCTCTGTCCCTCCTGTCCTTTAGTGCACAAACGCACCACCCAACATGCTGATTACCCTTCTCTGTCCCTCCTGTCCTTTAGTGCACAAACGCACCACCCAACATGCTGATTACCCTTCTCTGTCCCTCCTGTCCTTTAGTGCACAAACGCACCACCCAACATGCTGATTACCTTTCTCTGTCCCTCCTGTCCTTTAGTGCACAAACGCACCACCCAACATGCTGATTACCATTCTCTGTCCCTCCTGTCCTTTAGTGCACAAACGCACCACCCAAAATGCTGATTACCCTTCTCTGTCCCTCCTGTCCTTTTAGTGCACAAACGCACCACCCAACATGCTGATTACCCTTCTCTGTCCCTCCTGTCCTTAGTGCACAAACGCACCACCCAACATGCTGATTACCCTTCTCTGTCCCTCCTGTCCTTTAGTGCACAAACGCACCACCCAACATGCTGATTACCCTTATCTGTCCCTCCTGTCCTTTAGTGCACAAACGCACCACCCAACATGCTGATTACCCTTCTCTGTCCCTCCTGTCCTTTAGTGCACAAACGCACCACCCAACATGCTGATTACCCCTTCTCTGTCCCTCCTGTCCTTTAGTGCACAAACGCACCACCCAACATGCTGATTACCCTTCTCTGTCCCTCCTGTCCTTTAGTGCACAAACGCACCACCCAACATGCTGATTACCCTTCTCTGTCCCTCCTGTCCTTTAGTGCAAAACACACCACCCAACATGCTGATTACCCTTCTCTGTCCCTCCTGTCCTTTTAGTGCACAAACGCACCACCCAACATGCTGATTACCCTTCTGTCCCTCCCTGTCCCTCCTGTCCTTTAGTGCACAAACGCACCACCCAACATGCTGATTACCCTTCTCTGTCCCTCCTGTCCTTTAGTGCACAACGCTTTAACATGTGTCCTTTACAAACGCACCACCCAACATGCTGATTACCCTTCTCTGTCCCTCCTGTCCTTTAGTGCACAAACGCACCACCCAACATGCTGATTACCCTTCTCTGTCCCTCCTGTCCTTTAGTGCACAAACGCACCACCCAACATGCTGATTACCCTTCTCTGTCCCTCCTGTCCTTTAGTGCACAAACGCACCACCCAACATGCTGATTACCCTCTCTGTCCCTCCTGTCCTTTAGTGCACAAACGCACCACCCAACATGCTGATTACCCTTCTCTGTCCCTCCTGTCCTTTAGTGCACAAACGCACCACCCAACATGCTGATTACCCTTCTCTGTCCCTTCCTGTCCTTTAGTGCACAAACGCACCACCCAACATGCTGATTACCCTTCTCTGTCCCTCCTGTCCTTTAGTGCACAAACGCACCACCCAACATGCTGATTACCCTTCTCTGTCCTCCTGTCCTTTAGTGCACAAACGCACCACCCAACATGCTGAAGACCCTCCTCCATCCCTCCTGTCCTTTAGTGCACAAACGCACCACCCAACATGCTGATTACCCTTCTCTGTCCCTCCTGTCCTTTAGTGCACAAACGCACCACCCAACATGCTGATTACCTTCTCTCTGTCCCTCCTGTCCTGAAGTGCACAAACGCACCACCCAACATGCTGATTACCCTTCTCTGTCCCTCCTGTCCTTTAGTGCACAAACGCACCACCCAACATGCTGATTACCCTTCTCTGTCCCTCCTGTCCTTAGTGCACAAACGCACCACCCAACATGCTGATTACCCTTCTCTGTCCCTCCTGTCCTTTAAGTGCACAAACGCACCACCCAACATGCTGATTACCCTCCTGTCCCTCCTGTCCTTTAGTGCACAAACGCACCACCCAACATGCTGATTACCCTCCTCCTGTCCCTCCTGTCCTTTCCTTTAGTGCACAAACGCACCACCCAACATGCTGATTACCCTTCTCTGTACCTCCTGTCCTTTAGTGCACAAACGCACCACCCAACATGCTGATTACCCTTCTCTGTCCCTCCTGTCCTTTAGTGCACAAACGAACCACCCAACATGCTGATTACCCTTCTCTGTCCCTCCTGTCCTTTAGTGCACAAACGCACCACCCAACATGCTGATTACCCTTCTCTGTCCCTCCTGTCCTTTAGTGGGCAAACGCACCACCCAACATGCTGATTACCCCTATCTGTCCCTCCTGTCCATTAGTGCACAAATGCACCACCCAACATGCTGATTACCCTTCTCTGTCCCTCCTGTCCTTTTTTAGTGCACAAACGCACCACCCAACATGCTGATTACCCTTCTGTCCCTCCTGTCCTTCAGTGCACAAACGCACCACCCAACATGCTGATTACCCTTTTGTCCCTCCTGTCCTATAGTGCACAAACGCACCATCCAACATGCTGATTACCCTCCTCCGTCCCTCCTGTCCTTTAGTGCACAAATGCACCACCCAACATGCTGATTACCCTTCTCTGTCCCTCCTGTCCTTTAGTGCACAAACGCACCACCCAACATGCTGATTACCCTTCTCTGTCCCTCCTGTCCTTTAGTGCACAAACGCACCACCCAACATGCTGATTACCCTTCTCTGTCCCTCCTGTCTTTAGTGCACAAACGCACCACCCAACATGCTGATTACCCTTCTCTGTCCCTCCTGTCCTTTAGTGCACAAACGCACCACCCAACATGCTGATTACCTTCTCTGTCCCTCCTGTCCTTTTCTGTGGCAAACGCACCCTCCAAAATGCTGATTACCCTTCTCTGTCCCTCCTGTCCTTTAGTGCACAAACACAACACCCAACATGCTGATTACCCTTCTCTGTCCCTCCTGTCCTTTAGTGCACAAACGCACCACCCAACATGCTGATTACCCTCTCTGTCCCTCCTGTCCTTTAGTGCACAAACGCACCATCCAACATGCTGATTACCCTTCTCTGTCCCTCCTGTCCTTTAGTGCACAAACGCACCACCCAACATGCTGATTACCCTTCTCTGTCCCTCCTGTCCTTTAGTGCACAAACGCACCACCCAACATGCTGATTACCCTTCTCTGTCCCTCCTGTCCTTTAGTGCACAAACGCACAACCCAACATGCTGATTACCCTTCTCTGTCCCTCCTGTCCTTTAATGCACAAACGCACCACCCAACATGCTGATTACCCTTCTCCGTCCCTCCTGTCCTTTAGTGCACAAATGCACCACCCAACATGCTGATGACCCTTCTCTGTCCCTCCTGTCCTTTAGTGCACAAACGCACCACCCAACATGCTGATTACCCTTCTCTGTACCTCCTGTCCTATAATGCACAAACGCACCATCCAACATGCTGAAGACCCTCCTCCGTCCCTCCTGTCCTTTAGTGGGTAAACGAACCACACAACATGTTGATTATCCTTCTCTGTCCCTCCTGTCCATTAGTGCACAAATGCACCACCGAACATGCTCATTACCCTTCTCTGTCCGTCCTTTCCAATTGTGCACAAATGCACCAACCAACATGCTGATTACCCTTCTCTGTCCCTCCTGTCCTTTAGTGCACAAACGCACCACCCAACATGCTGATTACCCTTCTCTGTCCCTCCTGTCCTTTAGTGCACAAACGCACCACCCAACATGCTGATTACCTTTCCCTGTCCTCCTCTCCTTTAGTGCATAAACGCACCACCCAACATGCTGATTAACCCTTCTCTGTCCCTCCTGTCCATTAGTGTACAAACGCACCACCCAACATGCTGATTACCCTTCTCTCTCCCTCCTGTCCTTTAGTGCACAAACGCACCACCCAACATGCTGACGACACTTCTCTGTGCCTCCTGTCCTTTAGTGCAGAAACGCACCACCCAACATGCTGATTACCCTTCTCTGTGCCTCCTGTCCTTAAGTGCAGAAACGCACCACCCAACATGGTGATTACCCTTCTCTGCCCGTCCTGTGCTTTATTGTACAAACGCACCACCCATCATGCTGATTAGCCTTCTCTGTACCTCCTGTCCATTAGTGCACAAACGCACCACCAAACATGCTGATTACCCTTCTCTGTCCCTCCTGTCCTTTAGTGGGCAAACGCACCACCCAACATGCTGATTACCATTCTCTGTACCTCCTGTCCTTTAGTGCACAAACGCACCACCCAACATGCTGATTACTCTTCTCTGTCCCTGCTGTCCTTTAGTGCACAAACGCACCACCCAACATGCTGATTACCCTTCTCTGTCCCTCCTGTCCTTTAGTGCACAAACACACCACCCAACATGCTGATTACCCTTCTCTGTCCCTCCTGTCCTTTAGTGCACAAACGCACCACCCAACATGCTGATTACCCTTCTCTGTCCCTCCTGTCCTTTAGTGCACAAACGCACCACCCAACATGCTGATTACCCTTCTCTGTCCCTCCTGTCCTTTAGTGCACAAACGCACCACCCAACATGCTGATTACTCTTCTCTGTCCCTCCTGTCCTTTAGTGCACAAACGCACCACCCAACATGCTGATTACCCTTCTGTGTCCCTCCTGTCCTTTAGTGCACAAACGCACCACCCAACATGCTGATTACCCTTCTCTGTCCCTCCTGTCCTTTAGTGCACAAATGCATCACCAAACATGCTGATTACCCTTCTCTGTCCCTCCTGTCCTTTAGTGCACAAACGCACCACCCAAAATGCTGATTACCCTTTCTCTGTCCCTCCTGTCCTTTTAGTGCACAAACGCACCACCCAACATGCTGATTACCCTTCTCTGTCCCTCCTGTCCTTAGTGCACAAAGGCACCACCCAACATGCCCAACCCTTCTCTGATTACCCTTTAGTGCACAAACGCACCACCCAACATGCTGATTACCCTTCTGTACCTGTCCTTTAGTGCACAAATGCACCACCCAACATGCTGATTACCCTTCTCTGTACCTCCTGTCCTTTAGTGCACAAACGCACCACCCAACATGCTGATTTCCCTACTCTGTCCTTCATTTCCTTTAGTGCACAAACGCATCGCCCAACATGCTGATTACCCTTCTCTGTACCTCTTGTCCTTTAGTGCACAAATGCACCACCCAACATGCTGATTACCCTTCTCTGTCCCTCCTGTCCTTTAGTGCACAAACGCACCACCCAACATGCTGATTACCCTTCTCTGTCCCTCCTGTCCTTTAGTGCACAAACGCACCACCCAACATGCTGATTACCCTTTCTGTCCCTCCTGTCCTTTAGTGCACAAATGCACCACCCAACATGCTGATTACCCTTCTCTGTACCACCTGTCCTTTAGTGCACAAACGCACCACCCAACATGCTGATTACCCTTCTCTGTCCCTCCTGTCCTTTAGTGCACAAACGCACCACCCAACATGCTGATTACCCTTCTCTGTCCTTCCTTTCCTTTAGTGCACAAACGCACCACCCAACATGCTGATTACCTTCTCTGTCCCTCCTGTCCTTTAGTGCACAAACGCACCACCCAACATGCTGATTACCCTTCTCTGTCCCTCCTGTCCTTTAGTGCACAAACGCACCACCCAACATGCTGATTACCCTTTCTGTCCCTCCTGTCCTTTAGTGCACAAACGCACCACCCAACATGCTGATTACCCTTCTCTGTCCCGCATGTCCTTAAGTGCACAAACGCACCACCCAACATGCTGATGACCCTTTTCTGTCCCTCCTGTCCTTTAGTGCACAAACGCACCACCCAACATGCTGATTACCCTTCTCTGTCCCTCCTGTCCTTTAGTGCACAAACGCACCACCCAACATGCTGATTACCCTTCTCTGTCCCTCCTGTCCTTTAGTGCAAAAACGCACCACCCAACATGCTGATTACCCTTATCTGTCCCTCCTGTCCTTTAGTGTGCAAACGCACCACCCAACATGCTGATTACCCCTCTGCCCCTCCTGTCCATTAGTGCACAAATGCACCACCCAACATGCTGATTACCCTTCTCTGTCCCTCCTGTCCTTTAGTGCACAAACACACCACCCAACATGCTGAATACGCTACTCTGTGCCTCCTGTCTTTTAGTGCACAAACGCACCACCCAAAATGCTGATTACCCTTCTCTGTCCCTCCTGTTCTTTAGTGCAAA
Organism: Gymnothorax javanicus; assembly: GCA_029692085.1. Classification (NCBI taxonomy): domain Eukaryota; kingdom Metazoa; phylum Chordata; class Actinopteri; order Anguilliformes; family Muraenidae; genus Gymnothorax; species Gymnothorax javanicus. The sequence continues at coordinate 9,557,012 of CM056197.1, forward strand.
AACGCACCAACCAACATGCTGATTACCCTTCTCTGTCCCTCCTGTCCTTTGGTGCACAAACGCACCACCCAACATGTTGATTACCCTTCTCTGTCCCTCCTGTCCTTTAGTGCACAAACGCACCACCCAACATGCTGATTACCCTTCTCTGTCCCTCCTGTCCTTTAGTGCACAAACGCACCACCCAACATGCTGATTACCCTTCTCTGTCCCTCCCTGTCCTTTAGTGCACAAACGCACCACCCAACATGCTGATTACCCTTCTCTGTCCCTCCTGTCCTTTAGTGCACAAACGCACCACCCAACATGCTGATTACCCTTCTCTGTCCCTCCTGTCCTTAAGTGCACAAACGCACCACCCAACATGCTGATTACCCTTCTCTGAACCTCCTGTCCTTTAGTGTGCACAAACGCACCACCCAACATGCTGATTACCCTCCTCCATCCCTCCTGTCCTTAGTGCACAAACGAACCACCCAACATGCTGATTACCCTTCTCTGTCCCTCCTGTCTTTTAATGCACAAACGCACCCACCCAACATGCTGATTACCCTTCTCTGTCCTTCCTTTCCTTTTAGTGCACAAATGCACCACCCAACATGCTGATTACCCTTCTCTGTCCCTCCTGTCCTTTAGTGCACAAACGCACCACCCAACATGCTGTTGACCCTTCTCTGTCCCTCCTTTCCTTTAGTGCACAAACGCACCACGCAACATGCTTATTACCCTTCTCTGAACCTCCTGTCCTTTATTGTGCAAACGCACCACCCAACATGCGGAAGACCCTCCTCCATCCTTCCTGTCCTTTAGTGCACAAACGCACCACCCAACATGCTGATTACCCTTCTCTGTCCCTCCTGTCTTTTAATGCTCAAACGCACCACCCAACATGCTGATTACCCTTCTCTGTCCCTCCTGTCCTTTTAGTGGGCAAACGCACCACCCAACATGCTGATTACCCCTATCTGTCCCTCCTGTCCAGTAGTGCGCAAATGCACCACCCAACATGCTGATTACCATTCTCTGTGCCTCCTCTCTTTTAGTGCACAAACTCACCACCCAACATGCTGATTACCATTCTCTGTCCCTCCTGTCCTTCAGTGCACAAACGCACCACCCAACATGCTGATTACCCCTCTCTGTACCTCCTGTCCTATAGTGCACAAACGCACCATCCAACATGCTGAAGACCCTTCTCCGTCCCTCCTGTCCTTTAGTGCACAAATGCACCACCCAACATGCTGATTACCCTTCTCTGTCCCTCCTGTCCTTTAGTGCACAAACGCACCACCCAACATGCTGATTACCCTTCTCTGTCCCTCCTGTCCTTTTTAGTGTACAAACGCACCACCCAACATGCTGATTACCCTTGTCTGTACCTCCTGTCCTTTAGTGCACAAACACACTCACCCAACATGCTGATTACCCTTCTCTGTCCCTCCTGTCCTTTAGTGCACAAACGCACCACCCAACATGCTGATTACCCTTCTCTGTCCCTCCTGTCCTTTAGTGCACAAACGCACCACCCAACATGCTGATTACCCTTCTCTGTCCCTCCTGTCCTTTAGTGCACAAACGCACCACCCAACATGCTGATTACCCTTCTCTGTCCCTCCTGTCCTTTTTAGTGCACAAACGCCCTCCTGTCCTTTACCACCCAACATGCTGATTACCCTTCTCTGTACCTCCTGTCCTTAGTGTGCACAAAGGCACCAAATTTCCCAACATGCCCCTGTCCTCCTTCCTGTCCTTTAGTGCACAAACGCACCACCCAACATGCTGATTACCCTTCTCTGTCCTCCTGTCCTTTAGTGCACAAACGCACCACCCAACATGCTGATTACCTGTCCCTTCTCTGTCCCTCCTGTCCTTAGTGCACAAAAGCACCACCCAACATGCTGATTACCCTTCTCTGTCCCTCCTGTCCTTTAGTGCACAAACGCACCACCCAACAACATGCTGATTACCTCTGTCCCTCCTGTCCTTTAGTGCGAAAACGCACCACCCAACACGCTGATTACCATTCTCTGTCCCTCATATCCTTTAGTGCACAAACGCACCACCCAACATGCTGATTACCCTATTCTGTCCCTCCTGTCCTTTAGTGCAAAACGCACCACCCAACACGCTGATTACCCTTCTCTGTCCCTCCTGTCCTTTAGTGCAAAACGCACCACCCAACATGCTGATTACCCTTCTCTGTCCCTCCTGTCCTTTAGTGCACAAAGGCACCACCCAAATGCTGATTACCCTTCTCTGTCCCTCCTGTCCTTTAGTGCACAAACCTACCACCCAACATGCTGATTACCCTTCTGTCCCTCCTGTCCTTTAGTGCACAAACGCACCACCCAACATGCTGATTACCCTTCTCTGTCCCTCCTGTCCTTTAGTGCACAAACACACCACCCAACATGCTGATTACCCTTCTCTGTCCCTCCTGTCTTTTAGTGCACAAACGCACCACCCAAAATGCTGATTACCCTTCTCTGTCCCTCCTGTCCTTTAGTGCACAAACGCACCAACCAACATGCTGATTACCCTTCTCTGTCCCTCCTGTCCTTTAGTGCACAAACGCACCACCCAACATGCTGATTACCCTTCTCTGTCCCTCCTGTCCTTTAGTGCACAAACGCACCACCCAACATGCTGATTACCCTTATCTGTCCCTCCTGTCCTTTAGTGTGCAAACGCACCACCCAACATGCTGATTACCCTTCTCTGTCCCTCCTGTCCTTTAGTGCACAAACGCACCACCCAACATGCTGATTACCCTTCTCTGTCCCTCCTGTCCTTTAGTCCGCAAACCTACCACCCAACATGCTGATGGCCCTTCTCTGTCCCTCCTGTCCTTTAGTGCACAAACGCACCACCCAACATGCTGATTACCCTTCTCTGTCCCTCCTGTCCATTAGTGCACAAACGCACCACCCAACATGCTGATTACCCTTCTCTGTCCCTCCTGTCTTTTAGTGCACAAACACACCACCCAAAATGCTGATTACCCTTCTCTGTCCCTCCTGTCCTTTAGTGCAAAAACCCACCAACCAACATGCTGATTACCCTTCTCTGTCCCTCCTGTCCTTTAGTGCACAAACGCACCACCCAACATGTTGATTACCCTTCTCTGTCCCTCCTGTCCTTTAGTGCACAAACGCACCACCCAACATGCTGATTACCCTTCTCTGTCCCTCCTGTCCTTTAGTGCACAAACGCACCACCCAACATGCTGATTACCCTTCTCTGTCCCTCCTGTCCTTTAGTGCACAAACGCACCACCCAACATGCTGATTACCCTTCTCTGTCCCTCCTGTCCTTTAGTGCACAAACGCACCACCCAACATGCTGATTACCCTTCTCTGTCCCTCCTGTCCTTTAGTGCACAAACGCACCACCCAACATGCTGATTACCCTTCTCTGTCCCTCCTGTCCTTAGTGCACAAACGCACCACCCAACATGCTGATTACCCTCCTCCATCCTTCCTGTCCGTTAGTGCAAATAGGAACCACCCAACATGCTGATTACCCTTCTCTGTCCCTCCTGTCTTTTAATGCTCAAACGCACCACCCAACATGCTGATTACCCTTCTCTGTCCCTCCTGTCCTTTAGTGCAGAAACGCACCACCCAACATGCTGATTACCCCTCTCTGTCCCTCCTGTCCTTTAGTGCACAAACGCACCACCCAACATGCTGATTACCATTTTGTGTCCTTCCTCTCTTTTAGTGCACAAACTCACCACCCAACATGCTGATTACCCTTCTCTGTCCCTCCTGTCCTTCAGTGCACAAACGCACCACCCAACATGCTGATTACCCCTCTCTGTCCCTCCTGTCCTTTAGTGCACAAACGCACCATCCAACATGCTGAAGCACCTGTCCTTTAGAGCACAAATGCACCACCCAACATGCTGATTACCCTTCTCTGTCCCTCCTGTCCTTAGTGCAGAAACGCACCACCCAACATGGTGATTACCCTTCTCTGTCCCTCCTGTCCATTAGTGCACAAACGCACCACCCAACATGCTGATTACCCTTCTCTGTCCCTCCTGTCCTTTAGTGCACAAACGCACCACCCAACATGCTGATTACCCTTCTCTGTCCCTCCTGTCCTTTCGTGGGCAAACACCCCCCCCCAAAATGCTGATTACTCTTCTCTGTCCCTCCTGTCCTTTAGTGCACAAACACAACACCCAACATGCTGATTACCCTTCTCTGTCCCTCCAGTCCTTTAGTGCAAAAATGCACCCCCCAACATGCTGATTACCCGTCTCTGTACCTCCTGTCCTTTAGTGCACAAACGCAGCACTCAACATGCTGATTACCCCTCTCTGTACCTCCTGTCCTATAGTGCACAAAAGCACCATCCAACATGCTGAAGACCCTTCTCTGTCTCTCCTGTCCTTTAGTGGGCAAACGCATCACCCAAAATGCTTATTACTCTTCTCTGTACCTACTGTCCTTTAGTGCACAAACGCACCACCCAACATGCTGATTACCCTTCTCTGTCCCTCCTGTCCTTTAGTGCACAAACGCACCACCCAACATGCTGATTACCCTTCTCTGTCCCTCCTGTCCTTTAGCGCACAAACATAAAACTCAACATGCTGATTACCCCTCTCTGTACCTCCTGTCCTATAGTGCACAAACGCACCACCCAACATGCTGATTACCCTTCTCTGTCCCTCCTGTCCTTTAGTGCACAAACGCACCACCCAACATGCTGATTACCCTATTCTGTCCCTCCTGTCCTTAGTGCACAAATGCACCACCCAACATGCTGATTACCCTTCTCTGTCCCTCCTGTCCTTTAGTGCACAAACGCACCACCCAACATGCTGATTACCCTTCTCTGTCCCTCCTGTCCTTTAGTGCACAAACGCACCACCCAACATGCTGATTTCCCTACTCTGTCCTTCCTGTCCTTTAGTGCACAAACGCACCACCCAACATGCTGATTACCCTTCTCTGTACTTCCTGTCCTTTAGTGCACAAACGCACCACCCAACATGCTGATTACCCTTCTCTGTCCCTCCTGTCCTTTAGTGCACAAACGCACCACCCAACATGCTGATTACCCTATTCTGTCCCTCCTGTCCTGAAGTGCGAAAATGCACCACCCAACATGCTGATTACCACTCTCTGTCCCGCATGTCCTTAAGTGCACAAACGCACCACTCAACATGCTGATTACCCCTCTCTGTACCTCCTGTCCTATAATGCACAAACGCACCATCCAACATGCTGAAGACCCTCCTCTGTCCCTCCTGTCCTTTAGTGCACAAACGCACCACCCAACATGTTGATTATCCTTCTCTGTCCCTCCTGTCCATTAGTGCACAAATGCACCACCGAACATGCTCATTACCCTTCTCTGTCCGTCCTGTCCAATTGTGCACAAATGCACCAACCAACATGCTGATTACCCTTCTCTGTCCCTCCTGTCCTTTAGTGCACAAACGCACCACCCAACATGCTGATTACCCTTCTCTGTCCCTCCTGTCCTTTAGTGCACAAACGCACCACCCAACATGCTGATTACCTTTCCCTGTCCTCCTCTCCTTTAGTGCATAAACGCACCACCCAACATGCTGATTAACCTTCTCTGTCCCTCCTGTCCATTAGTGTACAAACGCACCACCCAACATGCTGATTACCCTTCTCTCCCTCCTGTCCTTTAGTGCACAAACGTCCTGCTGATTACCTTTCTCTGTCCCTCCTGTCCTTTAGTGCACAAACGCACCACCCAACATGCTGATTACCCTTCTCTGTCCCTCCTGTCCTTTAGTGCACAAACGCACCACCCAACATGCTGATTACCCTTCTCTCCTCCTGTCCTTTAGTGCACAAACGCACCACCCAACATGCTGATTAGCCTTCTCTGTCCCTCCTGTCCATTAGTGCACAAACGCACCACCCAACATCCTGATTACCCTTCTCTGTCCCTCCTGTCCTTTAGTGGGCAAACGCACCACCCAACATGCTGATTACCCTTCTCTGTACCTCCTGTCCTTTAGTGCACAAACGCACCACCCAACATGCTGATTACCCTTCTCTGTCCCTCCTGTCCTTTAGTGCACAAACGCACCACCCAACATGCTGATTACCCTTATGTGTCCCTCCTGTCCTTTATTGCGCAAACACACCACCCAACATGCTGATTACCCTTCTCTGTCCCTCCTGTCCTTTAGTGCACAAACGCACCACCCAACATGCTGATTACCCTTCTCTGTCCCTCCTGTCCTTTAGTAGCACAAACGCACCACCCAACATGCTGATTACCCTTCTCTGTCCCTCCTGTCCTTTAGTGCACAAACGCACCACCCAACATGCTGATTACCCTTCTCTGTCCCTCCTGTCCTTTAGTGCACAAACGCACCACCCAACATGCTGATTACCCTTCTCTGTCCCTCCTGTCCTTTAGTGCACAAATACACCATTCAACATGCTGATTACCCTTCTCTGTGCCTCCTGTCCTTTTAAAATGCACCACCCAAAATGCTGATTACCTTTCTCTGTCCCTCCTGTCCTTTTTATTGCACAAACGCACCACCCAACATGCTGATTACCCTTCTCTGTCCCTCCTGTCCTTTAGTGCACAAACGCACCACCCAACATGCTGATTACCCTTCTCTGTCCCTCCTGTCCTTTAGTGCACAAACGCACCACCCAACATGCTGATTACCTTCTCTGTCCCTCCTGTCCTTTAGTACACAAATGCACCACCCAACATGCTGATTACCCTTCTCTGTCCCTCCTGTCCTTTAGTGCACAAACGCACCACCCAACATGCTGATTACCCTTCTCTGTCCCTCCTGTCCTTTAGTGCACAAACGCACCACCCAACATGCTGATTACCCTTCTCTGTCCCTCCTGTCCTTTAGTGCACAAATGCACCACCCAACATGCTGATTACCCTTCTCTGTCCCTCCTGTCCTTTAGTGCACAAAAGCACCACCCAACATGCTGATTACCCTTCTCTGTCCCTCCTGTCCTTTAGTGCACAAACGCACCACCCAACATGCTGATTACCCTTTCTGTCCCTCCTGTCCTTTAGTAAACAAATGCACTGCCCAACATGCTGATTACCCTTCTCTGTACCTCCTGTCCTTTAGTGCACAAATGCACCACCCAACATGCTGATTACCCTTCTCTGTCCCTCCTGTCCTTTAGTGCACAAACGCACCACCCAACATGCTGATTACCCTTCTCTGTCCCTCCTGTCCTTTAGTGCACAAACGCACCACCCAACATGCTGATTACCCTTCTCTGTCCCTCCTGTCCTTTAGTGCACAAACGCACCACCCAACATGCTGATTACCCTTCTCTGTCCCTCCTGTCCTTTAGTGCACAAACGCACCACCCAACATGCTGATTACCCTATTCTGTCCCTCCTGTCCTTTTGTGCCTCACCACCCAACATGTGATTACCTTTCTGTCCCTCCTGTCCTTAGTGCACAAACGCACCACCCAACATGCTGATTACCTTTTCTGTCCCTCCTGTCCTTTAGTGCACAAACGCACCACCCAACATGCTGATTACCCTTCTCTGTCCCTCTGTCCTTTAGTGCACAAACGCACCACCCAACATGCTGATTACCCTCTCTGTCCCTCCTGTCCTTTAGTGCAAAACGCACCACCCAACATGCTGATTACCCTTCTCTGTCCCTCCTGTCCTTTAGTGCAAAAACGCACCACCCAACATGCTGATTACCTTTCTCTGTCCCTCCTGTCCTTTAGTGCACAAATGCACCACCCAACATGCTGATTACCCTTCTCTGTCCCTCCTGTCCTTTAGTGCACAAACACACCACCCAACATGCTGAATACCCTTCTCTGTCCCTCCTGTCCTTTAGTGCACAAACGCACCACCCAAAATGCTGATTACCCTTCTGTCCCTCCTGTCCTTTAGTGCAAAACGCACCACCCAACATGCTGATTACCCTTCTCTGTCCCTCCTGTCCTTTTTGTGCAAAACGCACCACCCAACATGCTGATTACCCTTCTCTGTCCCTCCTGTCCTTTAGTGCACAAACGCACCACCCAACATGCTGATTACCCTTCTCTGTCCCTCCTGTCCTTTAGTGCACAAACGCACCACCCAACATGCTGATTACCCTTCTCTGTCCCTCCTGTCCTTTAGTGCACAAACGCACCACCCAACATGCTGATGACCCTTCTCTGTCCCTCCTGTCCTTAGTGCACAAACGCACCACCCAACATGCTGATTACCCTTCTCTGTCCCTCCTGTCCTTTAGTGCACAAACGCACCACGCAACATGCTTATTACCCTTCTCTGAACCTCCTGTCCTTTAGTGCAAAAACGCACCACCCAACATGCGGAAGACCCTCCTCCATCCTTCCTGTCCGTTATTGCACAAAGGAACCACCCAACATGCTGATTACCCTTCTCTGTCCCTCCTGTCTTTTAATGCACAAACGCACCACCCAACATGCTGATTACCCTTCTCTGTCCTTCCTTTCCTTTAGTGGGCAAACGCACCACCCAACATGCTGATTACCCTTCTCTGTCCCTCCTGTCCTTTAGTGCACAAACGCACCACCCAACATGCTGTTGACCCTTCTCTGTCCCTCCTTTCCTTTAGTGCACAAACGCACCACGCAACCTGCTTATTACCCTTCTGAACCTCCTGTCCTTTAGTGCAAACGCACCACCCAACATGCGGAAGACCCTCCTCCATCCTTCCTGTCCGTTAGTGCAAATAGGAACCACCCAACATGCTGATTACCCTTCTCTGTCCCTCCTGTCTTTTAATGCTCAAACGCACCACCCAACATGCTGATTACCCTTCTCTGTCCCTCCTGTCTTTTAGAGGGCAAACGCACCACCCAACATGCTGATTACCCCTATCTGTCCCTCCTGTCCTTAGTGCACAAATGCACCACCCAACATGCTGATTACCATTCTCTGTCCCTCCTGTCCTTTAGTGCACAAACGCACCACCCAACATGCCAATTACCATTCTCTGTACCTCCTGTCCTTCAGTGCACAAACGCACCACCCAACATGCTGATTACCCTTCTCTGTCCTCCTGTCCTTTAGTGCACAACGCACCATCCAACATGCTGAAGACCCTCCTCCGTCCCTCCTGTCCTTTAGTGCACAAACGCACCACCCAACATGCTGATTACCCTTCTCTGTCCCTCCTGTCCTTTAGTGCACAAACGCACCACCCAACATGCTGATTACCCTTCTCTGTCCATCCTGTCCTTTAGTGCACAAACGCACCACCCAACATGCTGATTACCCTTCTCTGTCCCTCCTGTCTATTAGTGCACAAACACACCTCCCAACATGCTGATTACCCTTCTCTGTCCCTCCTGTCCTTTAGTGCACAAACGCACCACCCAACATGCTGATTACCCTTCTCTGTCCCTCCTGTCCTTTAGTGCACAAATGCACCACCCAACATGCTGATTACCCTTCTCTGTCCCTCCTGTCCTTTAGTGCAAATGCACCACCCAACATGCTGACTACCTTTCTCTGTCCCTCCTGTCCTTTTTAGTGCACAAACGCACCACCCAACATGCTGATTACCCTTCTCTGTCCCTCCTGTCCTTTAGTGCACAAAGGCACCACCAACATGCACATGTCTTAGATTACCCCACCCAAAATGCTGTTACCCTTCCTGTCCTGTCCTTTAGTGCACAAATGCACCACCCAACATGCTGATTACCTTCTCTGTCCCTCCTGTCCTTTAGTGCACAAACGCACCACCCAACATGCTGATTACCCTTCTCTGTCCCTCCTGTCCTTTTAGTGCACAAACGCACCGCCCAACCACCCAACATGCTGTCCTTCCATCCTGATTACCCTTCTCCTACCTCCTGTCCTTTAGTGCACAAACGCACCACCCAACATGCTGATTACCCTTCTCTGTCCCTCCTGTCCTTTAGTGCACAAACGCACCACCCAACATGCTGATTACCCTTCTCTGTCCCTCCTGTCCTTTAGTGCACAAATGCACCACCCAACATGCTGATTACCCTTCTCTGTCCCTCCTGTCCTTTAGTGCACAAACGCACCACCCAACATGCTGATTACCCTCTCTGTCCCTCCTGTCCTTTAGTGCACAAACGCACCACCCAACATGCTGATTACCCTCTCTGTCCTGTCCTGTCCTTTAATGCAAACGCACCACCCAACATGCTGATTACCCTTCTCTGTCCCTCCTGTCCTTTAGTGCACAAATGCACCACCCAACATGCTGATTACCATTCTCTGTCCCTCCTGTCCTTTAGTGCACAAACGCACCACCCAACATGCTGATTACCCTTCTCTGTCCCTCCTGTCCTTAGTGCACAAAATGCACCACCCAACATGCCATTACCCCTACTCTGTCCCTCCTGTCCTTAGTGCACAAACGCACCACCCAACATGCTGATTACCCTTCTCTGTCCCTCCTGTCCTTTAGTGCACAAACGCACCACCCAACATGCTGATTACCCTTCTCTGTCCCTCCTGTCCTTTAATGCACAAACGCACCACCCAACATGCTGATTACCCTTCTCTGTCCCTCCTGTCCTTTAGTGCACAAACGCACCACCCAACATGCTGATTACCCTTCTCTGTCCCTCCTGTCCTTTAGTGCACAAACGCACCACCCAACATGCTGATTACCCTTCTCTGTCCCTCCTGTCCTTTAGTGCACAAACGCACCACCCAACATGCTGATTACCCTTCTCTGTCCCTCCTGTCCTTTAGTGCACAAACACACCACCCAACATGCTGATTACCCTTCTCTGTCCCTCCTCTGTCCTCCAACATGCTGTCCCTTTAGTTTTGGTGCAAAATGCACCACCCAACATGCTGATTACCCTTCTCTGTCCCTCCTGTCCTTAGTGCACAAACGCACCACCCAACATGCTGATTACCTTATCTGTCCCTCCTGTCCTTTAGTGCACAAACGCACCACCCAACATGCTGATTACCCTTCTCTGTCCCTCCTGTCCTTTAGTGCACAAAAGCACCACCCAAAATGCTGATTACCCTTCTCTGTCCCTCCTGTCCTTTAGTGCACAAACGCACCACCCAACATGCTGATTACCTTCCTCTGTCCCTCCTGTCCTTTAGTGCACAAACGCACCACCCAACATGCTGATTACCCTTCTCTGTCCCTCCTGTCCATTAGTGCACAAATGCACCACCCAACATGCTGATTACCCTTCTCTGTCCCTCCTGTCCTTTAGTGCACAAACACACCACCCAACATGCTGATTACCCTTCTCTGTCCCTCCTGTCCTTTAGTGCAAAAACGCACCAACCAACATGCTGATTACCCTTCTCTGTCCCTCCTGTCCTTTAGTGCACAAACGCACCACCCAACATGCTGATTACCCTTCTCTGTCCCTCCTGTCCTTAGTGCACAAATGCACCACCCAACATGCTGATTACCCTTCTCTGTCCCTCCTGTCCTTTAGTGCACAAACGCACCACCCAACATGCTGATTACCCTTCTCTGTCCCTCCTGTCCTTTAGTGCACAAACGCACCACCCAACATGCTGATTACCCTTCTCTGTCCCTCCTGTCCTTTAGTGCACAAACGCACCACCCAACATGCTGATTACCCTTCTCTGTCCCTCCTGTCCTTTAGTGCACAAACGCACCACCCAACATGCTGATTACCCTTCTCTGTCCCTCCTGTCCTTTCCTATTGTGCAAAACGCACCACCCAACATGCTGAAGACCTCCTGTCCTTCCTGTCCTTTAGTGCACAAACGCACCACCCAACATGCTGATTACCCTTCTCTGTCCCTCCTGTCCTTTAGTGCAGAAACGCACCACCCAACATGCTGATTACCCTTCTCTGTCCCTCCTGTCCTTTAGTGCAGAAACGCACCACCCAACATGCTGATTACCCTTCTCTGTCCCTCCTGTCCTTTAGTGCACAAACGCACCACCCAACATGCTGATTAGCCTTCTCTGTCCCTCCTGTCCATTAGTGCACAAACGCACCACCCAACATCCTGATTACCCTTCTCTGTCCCTCCTGTCCTTTTGTGGGCAAACGCACCACCCAACATGCTGATTACCATTCTCTGTACCTCCTGTCCTTTAGTGCACAAACGCACCACCCAACATGCTGATTACTCTTCTATATCCCTGCTGTCCTTTAGTGCACAAACGCACCACCCAACATGCTGATTACCCTTATGTGTCCCTCCTGTCCTTTATTGCGCAAACACACCACCCAACATGCTGATTACTCTTCTCTGTCCCTCCTGTCCTTTAGTGCACAAACGCACCACCCAACATGCTGATTACTCTTCTCTGTCCCTCCTGTCCTTTAGTGCACAAACGCACCACCCAACATGCTGATTACTCTTCTCTGTCCCTCCTGTCCTTTAGTGCACAAACGCACCACCCAACATGCTGATTACCCTTATGTGTCCCTCCTGTCCTTTATTGCGCAAACGCACCACCCAACATGCTGATTACCCTTCTCTGTCCCTCCTGTACTTTAGTGCACAAATGCATCAGCAAACATGCTGAATACCCTGATCTCTGCCTCCTGCTCTTTAGTGCGCAAATGCACCACCCAAAATGGTGACTACTTTTCTCTGTCCCTCCTGCCCTTTTATTGGGCAATGCCCCACCCAACATGCTGACTACCCTTCTCTGTCCCTCCTGTCCTTAAGTGCTCAAAGGCACCACCGAACATGCCGATTACCCTTCTCTCTCCCTCGCGTCCTTTAGTGCACAAACGCAGCGCCCAAAATGCTGATTACCCTTCTCTGTACCAACTGTCCTTGAGTACTCAAATGCACCACCCAACATGCTGATTACACTTCTCTGTACCTCCTGTCCTTTAGTGCACAAACGCACCACTCAACATGCTGATTTCCCTACTCTGTCCTTCATTTCCTTTAGTGCACAAACGCACCGCCCAACATGCTGATTACCCTTCTCTGTACCTCCTGTCCTTTAGTGCACAAATGCACCACCCAACATGCTGATTACCCTTCTCTGTACCTCCTGTCCTTTAGTGCACAAAAGCACCACCCAACATGCTGATTACCCTTCTCTGTCCCTCCTGTCCTTTAGTGCACAAACGCACCACCCAACATGCTGATTACCCTATTCTGTCCCTCCTGTCCTTTAGTAAACAAATGCACCGCCCAACATGCTGATTACCCTTCTCTGTACCACCTGTCCTTTAGTGCACAAATGCACCACCCAACATGCTGATTACACTTCTCTGTACCTCCTGTCCTTTAGTGCACAAACGCACCACCCAACATGCTGATTTCCCTACTCTGTCCTTCCTTTCCTTTAGTGCACAAACGCACCGCCCAACATGCTGATTACCCTTCTCTGTACTTCCTGTCCTTTAGTGCACAAAAGCACCACCCAACATGCTGATTACCCTTCTCTGTCCCTCCTGTCCTTTAGTGCACAAACGCACCACCCAACATGCTGATTACCCTTTTCTGTCCCTCCTGTCCTGAAGTGCGAAAATGCACCACCCAACATGCTGATTACCATTCTCTGTCCCGCATGTCCTTAAGTGCGCAAACGCACCACCCAACATGCTGATGATCCTTTTCGGTCCCTCCTGTCCTTTAGTGCACAAAAGCACCACCCAACATGCTAACTACCCTTCTCTGTCCCTCTTGTCCTTTAGTGCACAAACGCACCACCCAACATGCTGACTACCCGTCTCTGTCCCTCCTGTCCTTTAGTGCAAAAACGCACAACCCAACATGCTGATTACCCTTATCTGTCCCTCCTGTCCTTTAGTGCACAAACGCACCACCCAACATGCTGATTACCCTTCTCTGTCCCTCCTGTCCATTAGTGCACAAATGCACCACCCAACATGCCGATTACCCTACTCTGTCCCTCCTGTCTTTTAGTGCACAAACACACCACCCAACATGCTGAATACGCTACTCTGTGCCTCCTGTCTTTTAGTGCACAAACACACCACCCAAAATGCTGATTACCCTTCTCTGTCCCTCCTGTTCTTTAGTGCAAAAACGCACCAACCAACATGCTGATTACCCTTCTCTGTCCCTCCTGTCCTTTGGTGCACAAACGCACCACCCAACATGTTGATTACCCTTCTCTGTCCCTCCTGTCCTTTAGTGCACAAACGCACCACCCAACATGCTGATTACCCTTCTCTGTCCCTCCTGTCCTTTAGTACACAAACGCACCACCCAACATGCTGATTACCCTTCTCTGTCCCTCCTGTCCTTTAGTGCACAAACGCACCACCCAACATGCTGTTGACCCTTCTCTGTCCCTCCTGTCCTTTAGTGCACAAACGCACCACCCAACATGCTGTTTACCCTTCTCTGTCCCTCCTGTCCTTAAGTGCACTAACGCACCACGCAAAATGCTTATTACCCTTCTCTGAACCTCCTGTCCTATAGTGTGCAAACGCACCACCCAACATGCGGAAGACCCTCCTCCATCCTTCCTGTCCGTTAGTGCACAAAGGAACCACCCAACATGCTGATTACCCTTCTCTGTCCCTCCTGTCTTTTAATGCACAAACGCACCACCCAACATGCTGATTGCCCTTCTCTGTCCTTCCTTTCCTTTAGTGGGCAAATGCACCACCCAACATGCTGATTACCCTTCTCTGTCCCTCCTGTCCTTTAGTGCAAAAACGCACCACCCAACATGCTGTGGACCCTTCTCTGTCCCTCCTTTCCTTTAGTGCACAAACGCACCACGCAACCTGCTTATTACCCTTCTCTGAACCTCCTGTCCTTTATTGTGCAAACGCACCACCCAACATGCGGAAGACCCTCCTCCATCCTTCCTGTCCGTTAGTGCAAATAGGAACCACCCAACATGCTGATTACCCTTCCCTGTCCCTCCTGTCTTTTAATGCTCAAACGCACCACCCAACATGCTGATTACCCTACTCTGTCCCACCTGTCTTTTAGAGGGCAAACGCACCACCCAATATGCTGATTACCCCTATCTGTCCCTCCTGTCCAGTAGTGCGCAAATGCACCACCCAACAGGCTGATTACCATTCTCTGTGCCTCCTCTCTTTTAGTGCACAAACTCACCACCCAACATGCCAATTACCATTCTCTGTACCTCCTGTCCTTCAGTGGACAAACGCACCACCCAACATGCTGATTACCCCTCTCTGTACCTCCTGTCCTATAGTGCACAACGCACCATCCAACATGCTGAAGACCCTCCTCCGTCCCTCCTGTCCTTTAGAGCACAAATGCACCACCCAACATGCTGATTACCCTTCTCTGTCCCTCCTGTCCTTTCGTGCAGAAACGCACCACCCAACATGGTGATTACCCTTCTCTGTCCATCCTGTCCTTTAGTGTACAAACGCACCAACCATCATGCTGATTAGCCTTGTCTGTACCTCCTGTCTATTAGTGCACAAACACACCTCCCAACATGCTGATTACTCTTCTCTGTCCCTCCTGTCCTTTAGTGCACAAACGCACCACCCAGCATGCTGATTACCCTTCTCTGTCCCTCCTGTACTTTAGTGCACAAATGCATCAGCAAACATGCTGAATACCCTGATCTGTACCTCCTGCCCTTTAGTGCGCAAATGCACCACCCAAAATGGTGACTACTTTTCTCTGTCCCTCCTGCCCTTTTATTGGGCAATGCACCACCCAACATGCTGACTACCCTTCTCTGTCCCTCCTGTCCTTAAGTGCTCAAAGGCACCACCGAACATGCCGATTACCCTTCTCTCTCCCTCGCGTCCTTTAGTGCACAAACGCAGCGCCCAAAATGCTGATTACCCTTCTCTGTACCAACTGTCCTTTAGTGCTCAAATGCACCACCCAACATGCTGATTACACTTCTCTGTACCTCCTGTCCTTTAGTGCACAAACGCACCACTCAACATGCTGATTTCCCTACTCTGTCCTTCCTTTCCTTTAGTGCACAAACGCACCGCCCAACATGCTGATTACCCTTCTCTGTACCTCCTGTCCTTTAGTGCACAAATGCACCACCCAACATGCTGATTACCCTTCTCTGTCCCTCCTGTCCTTTAGTGCACAAAAGCACCACCCAACATGCTGATTACCCTTCTCTGTCCCTCTTGTCCTTTAGTGCACAAACGCACCACCCAACATGCTGATTACCCTTCTCTGTCCCTCCTGTCCTTTAGTAAACAAATGCACCGCCCAACATGCTGATTACCCTTCTCTGTACCACCTGTCCTTTAGTGCACAAATGCACCACCCAACATGCTGATTACCCTTCTCTGTACCTCCTGTCCTTTAGTGCACAAAAGCACCACCCAACATGCTGATTACCCTTCTCTGTCCCTCCTGTCCTTTAGTGCACAAACGCACCACCCAACATGCTGATTACCCTATTCTGTCCCTCCTGTCCTTTAGTGCACAAACGCACCACCCAACATGCTGATTACCATTCTCTGTCCCGCATGTCCTTAAGTGCGCAAACGCACCACCCAACATGCTGATGATCCTTTTCGGTCCCTCCTGTCCTTTAGTGCACAAAAGCACCACCCAACATGCTAACTACCCTTCTCTGTCCCTCTTTTCCTTTAGTGCACAAACGCACCACCCAACATGCTGACTACCCGTCTCTGTCCCTCCTGTCCTTTAGTGCAAAAACGCACAACCCAACATGCTGATTACCCTTATCTGTCCCTCCTGTCCTTTAGTGTGCAAACGCTCCACCCAACATGCTGATTACCCTTCTCTGTCCCTCCTGTCTTTTAATGCACAAAGGCACCACCCAAAATGCTGATGACCCTTCTCTGTCCCTCCTGTCCTTTAGTCCGCAAACCTACCACCCAACATGCTGATGGCCCTCCTCTGTCACTCCTGTCCTTTAGTGCACAAAAGCACTACCCAACATGATGATTACCCTTCTCTGCCCCTCCTGTCCATTAGTGCACAAATGCACCACCCAACATGCCGATTACCCTACTCTGTCCCTCCTGTCTTTTAGTGCACAAACACACCACCCAAAATGCTGATTACCCTTCTCTGTCCCTCCTGTTCTTTAGTGCAAAAACGCACCAACCAACATGCTGATTACCCTTCTCTGTCCCTCCTGTCCTTTGGTGCACAAACGCACCACCCAACATGTTGATTACCCTTCTCTGTCCCTCCTGTCCTTTAGTGCACAAACGCACCACCCAACATGCTGATTACCCTTCTCTGTCCCTCCTGTCCTTTAGTGTGCAAACGCTCCACCCAACATGCTGATTACCCTTCTCTGTCCCTCCTGTCTTTTAATGCACAAAGGCACCACCCAAAATGCTGATGACCCTTCTCTGTCCCTCCTGTCCTTTAGTCCGCAAACCTACCACCCAACATGCTGATGGCCCTCCTCTGTCACTTTGTCCTTAGTGCACAAAAGCACCACCCAACATGATGATTACCCTTCTCTGTCCCTCCTGTCCATTAGTGCACAAATGCACCACCCAACATGCCGATTGCCCAACTCTGTCCTCCTGTCTTTTAGTGCACAAACACCACCCAAAATGCTGATTACCCTTGTTCTCTGTCCCTCCTGTTCTTTAGTGCAAAAACACCAACCAACATGCTGATTACCCTTCTGTCCCTCCTGTCCTTTATTACAAACGGTGCACAAACAGCACCACCCAACATGCTGATTACCCCAACTTCTCTGTCCCTCCTGTCCTTTTAGCACAAACGCACCACCCAACATGCTGATTACCCTTCTGTCCCTCCTGTCCTTTAGTCCTACGCAGTGCTGATTACCCCACCCCCTGTCCTTTAGTGCACAAATGCACCACCCAACATGCTGATTGACCCTTCTCTGTCCCTCCTGTCCTTTAGTGCACAAACGCACCACCAACATGCTGTTTACCCTTCTCTGTCCCTGTCTGTTCCTTTAGTGCACAAACGCACCACCCAACATGCTGAAGACCCTTCTCTGTCCTCCTGTCCTTTAGTGCAAACGCACACCCCAACATGCTGGATTACCTCCGTGTCCTTCCTGTCTTTAGAACCACCCAAATAATTACTCACCACCCAACATGCCAATTACCATTCTCTGTCCCTCCTGTCTTTTAGTGCTCCAGGGCACCACAACATGCTGATTACCCTCTCTGTCCCCTGTCTGATAATGCATCACCCAACATACTGAACCCTCCTGATCTGTCCTCCTGTCCAGTAGTGCGCAAAATGCACCACCCAACATGCTTTTTTCTACCATTTTCTGTGCAATGCTCCTCTCTTTTTCTCTGCACAAACCTCACCACCCAACATGCCACCAAAATGTTCTCTGTACCTCCCCTGTCCTTTAAGTGCACCAACGCACCACCCAACATGCTGATTACCCTTCTCTGTCCTCCTCCTGTCCTATAGTGTGCACAACCCCCAAAATGCCATCCAACATGCTGAAGACCCTTCTCCGTCCCTCCTGTCCTTTAGAGCACAAATGCACCACCCAACATGCTGATTACCCTTCTCTGTCCCTCCTGTCCTTTACGTGCAAATTGTCCTTAGTGCACAACCACCAACATGGTGATTACCCTCCTGTCCGTCCTGTCCTTAGTAAACAAATTACTGGCAACATGTTTATGCTGATTACCCTTCTGTGTACCTCCTTAGTGCACAAATGCACCACCCAGCTTTATTCTTTTCCTCCCAACATCAACATGTCTGTGTCCCTTCCTGTCTCTCTAGTCCCCAGTAGTGGTAAACGCACCCCCCAACATGCTGATTACTCTTCTTCTGTCCCTCCTGTCCTTTGGTACAAACACAACAAACATGCTGATTACCCTTCTCTGTCCCTCCTGTCCTTTAGTGCACAAAAACAACACCCAACATGCTGATTACCCTTCTCTGTCCCTTTTCCTTTAGTGCAAAAAATGCACCCCAACATGTCCCTGATTACCCCTCTCTGTACCTCCTGTCCTTAGTGCACAAACGCAGCCACCCAACATGTTGATTACCCTTCTGTCTCTCCTGTCCTTTATGCACAAAGGCACCACCCAAAATGCTGATGACTCTTCTCTGTCCCTCCTGTCCTTAGTGGGCAAACCTACCACCCAACAATGGCTTATTACCCTTCTCTGTCCCTCCTGTCCTAACATAGTGCACAAACGCCTGTCCACACACAAACATGCTAATTTACCCTTCTCTGTCCCTCCTGTCCTTTAGTGCACAAACACACCACCCAACATGCTGATTACCCCTTTCTCTGTCCCTCCTGTTCTTAGTGCAAACGCACCAACCAACATGCTGATTACCCTCCTCTGTCCCACATGCTGATTACGCATTCCATTCAACATGTTTGATACTCTCCTCCTGTCTTATTCTGCCCAAACCTCATGTGTAAACTCGTCCACCCAACATGCTGAAGACCCTTCTCTGTCCCCCCCTTTATGCACAAAGGCACCACCCAACATGCTGATGACCCTTCTCTGTCCCTCCTGTCCTTTAGTCCACAAAACCACCACCCAACATGCTGATTCCCTATTCTGTCCTTCCTGTCCTTTAGTGCACAAAGCACTACCCAACATGCTGATTACCCTTCTCTGTACTTCCTGTCCTTTAGTGCACAAATGCACCACCCAACATGCTGATTACCCTTCTCTGTCCCTCCTGTCCTTTAGTGCACAAACACACCACCCAACATGCTGATTTCCCCTCCTCTGTCCCTCCTGTCCCAATAGTGCACAAACGCACCTGTCCAACATGCAATGAACGACCACCCCATTCTTGTTCTCTGTCCCTCCTGTCCTTTAGTGCACAAAAGCAGCCACCCAACATGCTGATTACCCCTTCTCTGTCCCTCCTGTCCTTAGTGCACAAACGCGTCATCCATTCAACATGCTCCGTGTCCCTCCTGTCCTATGCACTGTCCATCTCCTGTCCTGATTATCCTTCTCTGTCCCTCCTGTCCATTTGTGCACAAATGCAACATGCATGATTACCCTTCTCTGTCCCGTCCTGTCCTTATGCACAAACGCACCACCAACATGCTGATTACCCTTCTCTGTCCTCCTGTCCTATAATGCACAAACGCACCACCCAACATGCGGAAGACCCTCCATCCTTCCTGTCCCTTTAGTGCAAATCCACCCAACATGCATTACATGTTGTCCCTCCTGTCCATTAATGCTTCGCAGCACCCAACATTGATTACCCTTCTCTGTCCCAATGCACCACCAACATGCTGATTACCTTCTCTCTCCGTCTTGTTCTCTGTACCTCCTGTTCAGTGCACAAATGCACCAACCAACATGCTGATTACCCTTCTCCTGTCTCCTGTCCTGTCCTTTAAGACCCTAAACGCACCTGTCCTTAGAGCAACATACTAATTGATTACCCTTCTCTGTCCCTCCTGTCCTATATTGCACAAACGCACCACCCAACATGCTGATTACCTTCTCCTGTACCTCCTGTCCATTAGTGCATAAATACACCACCCAACATGCTGATTAACATGCTCTTCTCCTCTGTGTCCTGTCCTTTTCAAACGCAACACCCAAAAATGCTGATTACCCTTCTCTGTCCCTCCTGTCCTTTAGTGCACAAACACAACACCCAACATGAATCTTTCCTGTCCCTCCAGTCCATCCAACATGCTGATTACCCTTCCTCCCGTCCCTCCTGTCCTTAGTAGTAAACGCGCACACCCAACATGGTGATTACCCTTCTGCCCTCCTGTGCTATAGTGCTGTGCCAACATGCTGAAGACCACCCAACATCCTGTCCTTTAGTGGGCAAACTTCTCTCTTCTCCCTGTACTGTCCTTTAGTGCACAAACGCACCAAAACAACATGCTGATTACTCTTCTCTGTCCCTCCTGTCCCTCCTGTCCTTAGCACAAACATACAACCCAACATGCTGGATTACCCCTCTGTCCCTCCTGTCCTTAATGCACAAACGCACCATCCAACATGCTGAAGACCCTCCGTCCCCACTACTCCTGTCCCCAACATGTGCCTGTCCCTTCTCCTTTTAGTGTTACAAATGTACACTATTGCTTGATTAACCTTCTCTGTCCCTCCTGTCTTTAGTGCATAGCATGCACCACCCAACATGCTGATTACCCTTCTCTGTCCCTCCTGTCCTTAGTGCACAAACGCACAACCCAACATGCTGATTACCCTTCTCTGTCCTCCTGTTTCCTTTTAGTGCACAAACAATTCACCTTAACATGCTGATTACCCTTCTGTCTGTCCTGTCCTGTGTCCAAAAAGTGCAGAAACGCACCTTCTCTGTCCCTTCTGTCCTTTAGTGCACAAACGCACACACCCAACATGTGTCCTATTCTGTCCCTCCTGTCCTGAACAAAAGCACCAGCCAACATGCTGATTACCATTCTCTGTCCCTCATGTCCTGGCGCACAAACGCACCACCCAACATGCTGGATTACCCCTCCACTCCTGTCCTTTAATGCACAAACGCATTAACATGCTGAAGACTGTCCTCCTGTCCCTTTAAACGAATCCAAACGCACCCACCCAACAACATGCCTGATTGCCCCTTCTCTGTCCCTCCTGTCCTTTGTGCACAAATGCACCACCCAACATATGATGATTACCCTTCTCTGTCCCCCTCCTGTCTTTTAGTGCATAAATGCAATTCAACCAACATGTTGATTACCCTTCTCTGTCCCTTCCTGTCCTTAGTGCACAAACGCACCACCCAACATGTTGATTACCCTTCTCTGTGCGCTCCTGTCATTTGAGTAACTCACAAATTAGTGTACAAACCACCCAACATGCTGATTACCCTTCTCACCCTCCTGTCCTTTTAGTGCACAAACGCATTCACACAACATGCTGACTACTCCCCTATCTGTCCCTCCTGTCCTTTAGTGCACAAACGCACCACCCAACATGCTGATTACCTTCCCTGTCCTCCTGTCCATTAGAAACTCGCCCTTTAACATGCTGTTAACCTTCTCTGTCCTCTGTCCATTAGTGTACAAACGCACCACCCAACATGCTGATTACCCTCCTGTCCTCCTGTCCTTAGTGCACAAACGCACCACCCAACATCCTGATTTCACTTCTCTGTGCCTCCTGTCCTTTAGGCAAACGCACCCAACATGCTGATTACCATTCTCTGTACACCCAACAAAGGCACCACCCAACATGTCTCTTGTATATCCTGTCCTTAGTGCACAAAGGCACCACCCAACATGCTGATTACCCTTCTTCCCTCCTGTCCTTTATGTCTTTTACCAATTCAACATGCAATTACCATTTCTGTCCCTCCTGTCCTTTAGTGCACAAAACGTACCAATCTAACATGCTGATTACCCTTCTCTGTCCCTCCTGTCCTTAGGTAGGCAAACGCACCACCCAACATGCTGCTGATGTCCCCTTCTCTGTCCCTCCTGTCTTTTAGTGTCACAAACGCACCACCAACATGCTGATTACCCCTTCTTGTCTGTCCTGTCTCCTTACTTTATGCACAAACGCAGCACCCAACATACTGATTACCTTCTCTGTCCCTCCTGTCCTTTAGTGCAAATGCACCCACCCAACATGCTGGATTACCCTTGTCTGTCCCTCCTGTCCTTTATTGGGCAAACGCACCACCCAACATGCTGATTACCCTTTTCTGTCCCTCCCTCCTGTCCTTATGCTCAAACGCACCACCCAACATGCTGGATTACCCTTCTCTGTCCCCTCCTGTCTCTTACTGCAGAAACGCACTCCCAACATGCTGATTACCTCTTTCAGGTACCTCCTGTCCTTTAGCACAAACGCACCACTCAACATGCTTTGATTTCCCTACTGGTCCTTTCATTTTTAGTGCACAAATGCCCTCCCCCCCCCTTTTTTCCACCTCCTTGTCCCAAATGCACCACCCACTCTAATTCCTCTACCCCTCCTTGGTGCCAAAGCCCCCAAATGCTGATTACCCTTCCCCTCTTCCTTTTGTGCCACCCAACCCAACTATTACCCTATTCTGTTCCCGTCCAAAAGCACCCCAACCATGTTACCATTCCCTTCGTTCCCAATTTAACCTACCAAACCCCCATTTCTTTTCCCCTGTCCTTTAGTCACAAAAGCACCACAACATCTATACTTCCTGTCCTCTTCCTTTAGTGCCAAAACTATTCAACACCTTTCCCTTTTCCTTGCCGGATGCAAACCCACCCACTCTTTTACCTTATCTGTCCCCCCTGTTTTTATTTCAAACCTTACCACCCTGCGACCCCTTTTTCCCCCTTTTAACCAAGGCCACCCCAACCTTCTTGCCCCCAACCGCCCCCCTTTTCCCCCCCCCTTGGCCTCCCTTATCACCCTGTCCTCCCAAAAAACCCACCCAACATGATGATTACCCTTCTCTCCCCCTGTCCTTTGGCCAAAGCACCACCACATGCCGAACCTTTCGTCCCTCCTGTCTGGCAAAAAACACCCCCCAAATGCTGGTACCCTTCTGTCCCCTCTTTTCTTTGTCAAACCCCAAACCAACACTGTTTCCCTTCCTGCCCCCTTTCCTTTGGGCACAAACGCACACCCAACATGTTGATTCCCCTTTGTCCCCTTCCTTTTAAAACCCCACCCAAATGTTGATTACTCCTTTCTTCCCTCCTTTTTAATAAAAAGCCCACCAAAATCTTACCCTTTCTGTCCCTCCTTTTTTTAAATCCACAAGCCCCCACCAAAATGTTTGGGGCCCTTCTGTCCTTTTCCTTTACCAAGAAACCAACCCCAATCTTCCCTCCCCCTTCCTCCTTTCTTACAACCCCCAACATTGTTCCCCCCCCTCCTCATTAGTACCACCACCCCATCCACCCCTCCTGCTTTTTTCCCAAACCACCCCAATCAAATTTTTCCCCCCTTGTCCCCCTTTCCTGTTTTGCAAAACCCACCACCACACCTTTCCCCTTTCCTCCTCCTCTTGGTAAAACCCCCCCAACATGTTGTTCCCCCCTTTTCTGCCCCCTCTAAGCCAAGCCACCAATCAAATTCCCCAATTCCCTTTTGTCCCCTGTCCTTTTCCAAACCCACCCCATGCTGTTACCCTCCTGTCCCCCTCCTTTGTACCCACCCAACATGTTTCCCTTCTCCCCCTCTGCTTTTAAAAACCCCCCCCCCATGTGAACCCTTTTCTGTCCTCCTTTCTTTAGGAAAAACCCAAACCCCAACATTACTTCCTTCTTTTCCCTCTGTCTTTGTTGAAAACCACCCAACATTTTAACCTCTCCCCTTCCTGCCGGGGAAAAGGGAACCACCCAACTGATTCCCTTCTTCCCTCCTGTTTTTAAATCCCAAAAACCCCACCCAACCCATTCTCTTTTTCCCGTGCCCCCCATCAAACCCCCCCCTGTCCTTCCTGGGCCCCCCAAATTTTTAACCCTCCCCTCTTGTTACCCAATCCTTGTTCCTTCCAACCTCACCAAACCTTTGCCCCCCCTTTCCCTCCTTCCGGCAAAGCATCACCCCAACTGCTAAACCCTCTCCTTCCTTCCTTCTTGGGCCCAAAAGACCACCCAACATGCTGAACCTTCT
Organism: Gymnothorax javanicus; assembly: GCA_029692085.1. Lineage (NCBI taxonomy): Eukaryota > Metazoa > Chordata > Actinopteri > Anguilliformes > Muraenidae > Gymnothorax > Gymnothorax javanicus. The sequence goes on from CM056197.1 coordinate 9,581,467, forward strand.
TTCCCCTGTTTTGTGCCAAACCACCAACATATTACCCTTTTCCTCCTGCCCTTTAAACCACCACCCAACAGGGATTACTCTTCTTCTCTTCCTTTTTCAAAACCACCCCCCAAACATGCTGATTACCTTCTCTTCTCCCTGTCTTTGCAAAAACCCAAAACCCAAACATGCTATTACCTTTCTGTCCCTGTGCTGTGCAAAGCACCACCCACTATTCCTTTGTTCCCTTTGTTTCAAACCCACCCCTATTCCTTCTTTCCCTCCTGTTTTTTTCCCAAAATCCCCCCCCCCAAACATAATAATTCTTTCTTGCCCCCCTTTTTTTGGAATACCCCCAATTTACTTTTCTTTCCCCCCCTTTGGGTTTGCCCCCCCTTTTGTTCTTTCCCTTGCTTTTTTCCTTAGGTCCGGCCTTTTCCCAAAAACCCCCACATGGTTCCCCCTTTCCCTGATTTGCCTCTCTTACCCAACTGTCCTTTAATGCCCCCAAAGCATAACTCTCAAACCCTGTCCTTTTCCTTTTCCAATCCCCCAAACCTCTTTCTCTCCCTTTTTTTAAAGCACAAACCCCAAACCCCTTCTGTCCCCCCTTTGTCCTTGGCCAAAACACCAATTCCCTCCTTCCCTCGTCCTTACTGCCAGTCCAAACCCCCATGTTTTCCCCTTTTTCCTCCTTTTGCCAAACGCACCACTCAACATGCTGATTTTATTCTGTCCCCTCCTTATAAAAACCCCCCCGGGTTTCCCTTCTGTACCCTTTCCTTTTGCACAAATGCACCCAACATCTTACCCTCTCTGTACCTCCCCTTTAGTGCACAAAGCACACCCAACATGCTGATTCCCTCTCTGTCCTCCTTCCTTTTGCACAACCACCCCACATCTATTCCTTTCTTCCTCCTTAGTACAAACCCCAACATGCTTTATTCCCCTTGCCTCCTCCTTGTGAAACCCCCACACTGCCTCGGTTCCCTATTTCCTCCTTCCAAGGGAAATCCCCCCAACATCTGTTTTAATTCTCTTCCCTCAATTTTACCCTTCATGTTATGTTTTCGTCCTCCCTGTCCTTTAGAAAAGCCCCCCAACATCAAACCCCCCCCTTTGTCCTTTAGTGCAAAAACCACCACCCAACATTTTTCCCCCCTCCCTCCTGTCCTGGGAAAAACACCCCACCGATTACCCTTATCCCTTTCCCCTTGTTTTTGGCTCCCCCAATTATACCTCTCCCCCCCTTTCTTATTCCAAAACCCCAGCCTCCCCTTCCTTTCCCTCTGTTTTAGTGCAAAAAACCCCCAACCCAACATGCTGAATTACCTTTTTTGCCCCTCCTGTCTTTTAAAAAACCACCCAAAACTTTCCCCTTTCTCTCCCTCCTTGTCCAAAGCAAACACCCCTATTCCCTACTTTCCTCCGTCTTTGTCCCACCCAACACACGCCCTCCTCTTTTTTGTACCCCCAACTTTCCTTTTCCCCTCCCCCCAAAATACACCACTGCTTTCCCTCTGTCCCTCCCCTTTCAAAAACCCCCAACCTTTTTCCCTTCCTTTCCCGCCCCCAAAAGGTTTCCCCTCTTTCCCCTTTCTCTTCCTGCCCAGTCCAAAAGCCCCCCCTTTTTCCCTTTCCCCCCTTTCCCCAAAACCACCCCCAAAATTTTACCCTTCCTACCCCTTCCCTTTGGGGAACCACCACCAACACAACCTTCCTTTTCCTGCCCCTATTGCACAAAAACACCCCATCCTTTTGTCCCCTTCTTAACCAAACCCCCACCCAACATGCTTGCCCTTTTTTCCCCTTTCCCTTTTCCCCAAAAATAAACCCCCCAACCCGTCCCTTTTCTGTCCCCTTCAAAGCTAACCCCAACCCCCCTTTGGGCTCTTCCTCTTTCCTTTATGCCAACTCCCCCTTTTACCCTCCCCTCCTTGTGAAAACCTTTCCACATGCAAAGCCCCTCCCCTCCTGCCCTTTCCAAAAACCCCCAAAACTGCTTTACCCTCCTCCTCCCCTTTTTCCAAAACCACCCAAACATGCGAACCCACCTGTCCCCCTGTCTGGGCAACCCCCCATATGCTGATTTTCTCTGCCCCCCCATGGAATGCACCCCCAACCTGTTCCCTTCTGCCCCCCTCCTTTGTGCACCCCCTGCACATTCCTTTTCCCTGAAATCCCCTCAGGGGCAAACCCCCCCCTGCGATTACCCCCACCTCCCAATTATCCCCCCCTGGGAAACCCCCCCCCCCCCGGCCTTTAAACTGCCCACCCAAATCTAACCCTTTTTCCCCCCCCTTTCCCTTTTGGGCAAAAGCCCCACCCAACATGGATTACCCTTCCTTCCCTCCTGTTTTCCCCCAAACCCATTGTTACCTTGTCTGTCCCCTTCAGTCAAACACACCCTCCCAACATCTTTTCTCTCCTCCTGTCCTTTAGGCCAAACCACCACCCGCGGGTTTCCCCTTCTTCCCTCCTTTTTGTGCACAAAGCAACAAACATTGAATACCCTTTCTGCCCTGCCCTTTGGGGAAAATGAAACCCAAAATGGGAATACTTTTCTTTCCCTCTGCCCTTTTTTGGGAAACCCCCAACAGGCTCCTTTCTCTGTCCCTCCTTCCTTAGGGCTAAAGGCCCCCCGAACATGCCCCCTTCCCTTCTCGGTTTTTGGCAAACGCCACAATTTTTACCCTTCTTTTCCATGCTTTTTGCCCACCCAATGCTTTACCTTTTTTACCTCCTGCCTTTTACCAACCCCACTCAAAGTTTTCTCTCTTCTTCCTCTTTCCCCTTTTTATACCCTTCCTGTTCCCTTTTCCT